>JAPMOQ010050395.1:1010703-1128763 GCA_026543055.1 Argiope trifasciata
TTTTAAATGCTCTCTTAAGATTTCGAATATTGAGAATAATATTTTCTAATTAGAGAGTTTTATGACTTCATTTCTTAGAAGCCACACCACTAGCTTTTATAATATCTAATTATTAGAAATGATTCGAACTTTTATTTACTTGACTTACTACCTGCTTATTTATTAAATTGCAAAAGTTTCTTCATTGGAAAATATATTGACTATTTTAATCGCTGAATTAAGGGGAAAGATTAATAAACTTGGATATTAAAGAAAATAATCATTTCTTAAACTAATAACAGAGCCCTCATTTATTCTCTGAACAGTAAATCGCAACCAAATTAAACAATTAATAACTGCGTCCTTCAAAACTATAATTTTCACCAGTTTCAAAAGTTGGAAAATTATTAAAGTAATACACTACATACCTCATCAAATCCCTTTTTTTATTTCTTTATCAATAAAATCGTTTGCTGGGAAAAAATATTCAGACAATTATTTCTGATGCATTTTTATCAAAATTTAATGAGTTTAAAACGACAAACTGTAAAACTAACCATTAAATTATGTTATCTCATCATATGAATCCCAATTTAACAAGAATATAAAATGACTCTTTTACTTTATTTCTTCAAAAACTACTTCGGCAATAAAATCAGTCAATCCGATAATATCCCATTTCGGAAGAGTCCGGTAAACAATTATCACGAATTCATTGATGGTTATTATCTTCTTTGTTCAGAATAGGATCGTAAAACTCTTCAAATTTCGAGTGTCGAAAAAGAAGATAAATTTGACCTGATGATGAGAATATATGGTTCGATGAGAGATCGTAATTGGGTGATGGGGCGATGAGATTCTTGAGGCGGTAGTTTCTCAAAGCGTCTACTTACCTGATTTAAGTTCTTTATCTTGTGTGAAAGAACTCGATTTGGTGAATCTTTGGGGATTCTTTTCACTTGTTTACCAGTTTTTAAGATTCTTAATGGTGTTTGGAAGAAGTTAAGGCTATGAATTAAATGAAATCTCTTTGACTTTATGTTACTGAAACAGCATTAATGTTGTAAATACTTGTAATTGCAGCTCAAGTTTAATGCAATGTAATAAAAATATTTTTTAATTACATGTCGATTAATTTAAGGAAAAGTTCGGATGAATTCCAATACGATGGATTGCAAAAGAAATAAATTTAAAAAAATCCTAAATTCTAAATATCGTATCTTAATAGAAAATTTTGGAATAGTGCTATAAGAAATGAAAATGTTGAATTATGAAAGCAAGTTGAAGTATAACTTCCAAGTATTCTAACGACAAAACTTTTAGAAATGACTAAAGTTATAGTAAAAATAGTATCCTCTTAAAATATTTGCTAAAATATTGCAGGCGAAAATATTATGGAAAATTTCATCATTTTATTAGAATGTAAACGTTTTTCCCAGTCATGTAATGTCATATTTGACTTCAATTTTGCATCCATACCACTACAATTTTTGAAATTTTTAATATAGTTTTTGTGGCATAGAATGGTTACTGTAGTTTAGATTGTGGAAGAATTTCGCATCAGTTTGGATGCTGTTCTTCAAACTGTTATGAACCTAATTTTTTTTTCCCCATCACGAATAATGTCATAATAAGAAATACTGATTTACAGTCACCTGAATCGAATGCTATATGTATCGCATTAATGGTCCTACAGCTTGGCGACAAACTTGGCAACCATATGGCAACTTGGTGACGAATTTGGCAACTTTGTCAACAAAATGAATAAGTCTGGAAGCATCGAGAATTTTCACGATCCATTCAGTTGGAAGCAAGATACGTCCAGATACGGTCTGATTGGTCTAGAAGCTTCTATTTTCCCTCCCAGAAACTATAAAAGGCAGGTACTCTCGAGTTGGAGGAGTAGTGAATGGAATAATCGTGAGTTGTGAGGTAGTGAGACTAAAGCGAGAAGTGACAAAGGAAGTTTCAATCGTCTTGAGAAACCGCAGAGTAAAGCTTCAAGGATCCCTCTCCTGCTGAATTTTGCCTGGCCACTTTGTGTGCTCTGGACGTTGTCACAACTGAATTTCTACTTGTGGGTTACTGTCTGCTGTAATATGCTGCTGTGTGCTTCACGTGTTCGTCACACTGTAAATATCTGTCCTCATTGTGATGTTCTGGCTTCTTGTAAATAAACGTCTTTTTCCTTTACTAAAGGATTGTTTACTGTGTATTTCACACCATACACCCATCAGACTAAAACTTACCCATCGAATACGATATACGTAACTATACTTAATTGCTATAATATAAATCTCAAGTATTTTCTTGTCATTTCCATTTCCATATTATTTCTTAATCAATGCTCACCTAAAAACGCGTCTAAAGGGAAATTATAAACAGAAATATAAGAATTATCTTCGTGTAAGAAGAAATTGTGCCTAAATGGTAAGGAACATGTAAAATGAATAATTAAATAATTAATTATATAATTAACGTTCAAATAACTGAAGATTTTATGTATACTGCTATGAAAATCTCCGAAATATGATCTAAATACAGAAAAAAGACTTGTTCTTTATAAAAGTGTAGATTTATGTTTTCCAAATGGAATTTTTTTTAAATTATATTTATATTTTTAGGACATTCTATTTTAAAATGACAAAAAAACCGTTTTTTTAATGTTCAAAAGAATCTTTTTATAACATTAATTAATTCCTTAATTATATTACAGAAACAAACAACATAACTCCATCATGAGCAAAAAAATACTTTTAAATACATAAATTGTGTTACCTTTAAAATGTAATAAAATTATTCGTTTCCATTGCTTTAAATTCTTTATCTTAGCTTCTGTTTGAAAGATATTTCACTTCTTTTCAACAAATCAATTTCTGCAACTGAAAAGTTAAACTCAACAGAAATCTTACAAACTTCACCAGTAAAATATCAATGAAAAAATATTGAGTAAAGCGAAACAGATAAATAATTAGTTAATAAAGTTCATCACATTTTGAATTTGCATTTTCATTTAAAATAAGAGAGGTGAAGCTTCATTTAACAATTATTTCCTACCAAGATTTCATTTCAAGAACTGCTTAAAAATACTTAGTATCCTTCATAACATTTAATTTTTCCAATAAAAGACTCAATGAAAGGTTTTTAATAGTATTTGCTGCAATCAGTATTTTGAAAAAGAAAACACAGAATGATGATAGATTTTATGTATTTTTATTTAAATTTAAAGAAGAAAGAAAATTGCGATTCTTCATGTAATTTTAATACCTCATTAAATGACATTCATTTCACTTATTACAATTAACCACAAAAAGTACTCAAACACGGAACGTTGTTTCAGTTCTGAAATATCATTGCTACTCAAAAAAGAACAATGCAAAGCTATCCCATTTCAAATGAGCAAATTCAAAAATTTAAATTTTTGGAAAAATGTATGGGGAATAATTATGTCCATTGTTAAGAATATTTTCTCATAATTCTGCAGACATTTCAAATGGTCTATGTGTCTGGAAAGAACAAAGATTCTCATGTGAGAAATGTTTTGATGAAAGGTCATGAGGAGAAGGGGAAGAGATCAATGAAGCCCTGGAGGGCGTCAGCGCTGAATCCATCCCTATTCTTATTTCAGGACCTCTGTTTTGTGGCAGAAAGTTAGGGAACTCTCTTTTCTCTTCGCCTATGCACTATTTATGGTGCTATTTAAGATTTTTGGAATAATCAATTCATAACTTCATATTTTTTGGACATTATAAAGCGTATGCACTATTGCTGATGTTATTTATGATGTTTGGAAAAATTAAGGCATAACTCTATATTTTTTGGATATTACAAAGCCAGAGAATCGTATTGTATTTAATATATGTCACATGTTTCCAATAACTGTATTTGTTTAAATTAATTATCTTACTATGGGGATTAATACTAGCCCAGAAAATAATAAAATCAGATTACAAGTTTTTGCAGTTTTAAAACTAATTTTTTGAACTCGTTTACAATTCAAATATTTTGATAACGGATTTCTTCATGAATCAACCTTTGTTTAAAATCTTATAACTTCAACTAGCAATTCCAGTATGTTTGTAAGTTTATTTCGTGTATCTCAGAAATGGGTACAACAATTTGGATCATTTTTTATATTTAGACAATACTTTACTTTTTAAGTTTACCTATAGGCGTCTTTCCTAAAGAACGCACAAAAAGAATTTTTTTTTAATAATTAAACATTGATATATGGCTAAACATGACTTGTATAAACGTATCAGAAATGAAATAACGGTTATGGTTTCGGAATCCAACGCATTTTTCTCATGTTCAATTTGATGTTTGCAGTTAGATTAGATTTCGCTTATAGCTTTAAACTAGTCATAGGATAAAAATTTATTTACAATTTTACAAAAAACTGCCAACTGAATTTCAATTTTTCAAATATTAAGATCGAATAAGTAGATTTTGATATTTTACAGATCAGATTATTGAATTTAGAGTTAACTTATATGTCACAAAATTTGGGCGCATCAGACAATTTTTTAAATGCCTATTAGAAACGCAATTCATAAAAAATTAAGCAAAAATATGGTTTATTTCCGAGAAAACTTCAAAAAGTATCTTTAAGCTATCTTAAAATTTAAAATGTTATATCTTTTCGGATACATATGTAATTTTATCAGAATTTTAATATTTTTTAAAAAACACTTTTTATTTATGCTAAAAAATGCAAACTGTTTCCTATTTTCTACAATTATTTAATCACTTGCATTTCTTTCATTGTTAAAGAAAGTAACTGTTCCGGTTATTATTATTTTTATTTTTATTTTTTTACCCCTTAGGAATTTTAAGTTTATGTTTGTCATGAAACCAGATTCCAGTCTTGAAAGATTATACATCTAATTTTGAAAAGTTTTAAACCTCCTCACCTTATTCATTGCACAATTATTGATTTTATTTCCCATTCTAAGAATATGTTTAATTGAGAAAGACAAACTAACTACAAACTTTGCAGAATTCTTTAAATTTAATCATTGAGCAGGCTAATGTTAGTGAGCTTCTACATGAAAGGAGAATATTCGTTGATAAAAAAAACTGATAATTAATAATTAATTGATATCAACTGCTGTCACAATATCATAATCTTAGTAATTCCGAAATTATAAAACTGATTGAAATTATTTCCAATCTATCCTTAATACTGTTTTTAAATCTCTTATTTAAGACGTCATTGACCCTTTTGCACCTTCATCACTAACACCATTACGGAAGTTATTACTTTCATGAATATGACAATTTAATGAGATAAAAATGGCAACTAGAAGGTAAACTCCATTATTAAATTCTGTTCCTCGTTGGAAGATTGCAATCCAACAGTAGAAATTTCCTGGAGAAATAGCTCTGCTTTGAAATCTTAATGTTAATTAAGTTTTGAAACATTCTTTTCCAATTAAAACGTATGAATGTGAAAATTCGTCTTTCAAGAGCGCTATAAACAATTAACTTGAAAACTCCATGAGGAATCATTAAGTTCATTGTCAAGGATAAAAGATGATAACTCTTACGAAATGTTCGAATTATACGTCTAGAAAGAAGAAAGGTTTGATCTGAAAACGAGAATATATGGTTCAAAGAAAAGTCTAAGTTAGCAATGGCGATGAGATACCAGAAGTAATTCGTCTCGAGGCGTCTACTCTCCTAATTGAAGTTCTTTGTCTTGTGGCAAAGAATTCGACTCTAATGTTTCTCACGAGTTCTCTTAACTTGTTTACTACTTTATATGATTCTTTAGATTGTGTGCAAGAATTTGGTGATAAGAATTGTGTGATATTTCTTTGATAATAAAGAATTATTAGCATTTCTTTAATATAATTTTCTGAGGTATACCTTAAAAGAAAAAAATTTTGAAAGAAATTAGAAAGTGGCCAAATTAATTTTAGAATTCAGTATAATCTTATCTTATGGTATTCGAAATAATAGTGCTGACATAATTTTTGAATTTTCTAAAATAATTCAAATGAGGAAATGTTTGGAAACTATTGAATCATAAGACTTATAAAGTATTTTGAATAACTTCCTTACTTGACTTAGAATATTTTGAGAGACAATTGAATAGGATTATTATAGCCATATTGAATTCCTAATTCAGTATAATTTTATATTATAGTAGTCGATATAATAATTCTGATTTAGTTTAATAATAATTGAAGTGAAGAAATGCATTTGAAACAATTAAAAATATTCTCTAAATCATAAGATTCATAGCTCAGTCGAAAAAGTATAAAAAATGTGCTGCAAGAAATAAAATACTTAGTAATAAAAACTAGTTCAGTTGATTTAAATACTAGTAGAATAAATGGAAAACTTATTATTTTAATTACGACAATCTTAATGAAGTTATCACTATTATCAAACTGCAATTACGGAAGAACAGAAAAAGAAATTCTAGAGATTGTCCTCAAACAGTGAGAAGGAAAGTTACTACAATTCTTTAAAAATTTCCAATCATTGTTTTTCGAGAAAATATTAATCCATAAATTAGTTGGCATGTTTGACGACAACTTTGATATAACAATCACGAAGAGAGGGAATATAAATGAGAGTAGGAGATTAATTATGATAATTGGGGCAATTTTCAATTATTGCTGTTTTTATTAAATAAAATTTAAATATATATTTCAAAAGATCTCTTATATTTCCATTAAAATCCTTTAATATGTCTTCTTATATTTTGAATTACTTTAACCCTCTTTGATTTTATCACACTTCTCAACAAAATGCACTGAGATGATTGAAAATTAGAGAACTTAAAAATAAAAAAGATAACTTAAATATATATATACACATATATATATATATATATATATATATACACATGACAACTTATAGCGAAAATTATTGTAAACAAATAAAATGCTTATACAAATGCTCTTTTTTTTATTTTCTTAAAATGACAAAGATTGAAGTTAAATTGGCCACTTTAAATTTCAACTTTTAGTATGTGTCATTATTTTTTTATTAATTCATGAAGTTAAATTCATTGAAATTTATCGAACTTTTATAATGAAATAAGTAAATTCAAAAAAATGAATTCATTGTTTGAATTTTAATTTTTTTTAATAAAATGCTGTAAAAATTATGCAAATTTTGAATTTATATTTAAATCAGAACCTACTGGGAAAAATTATATAACTTATATATTCCTCTTGAATTTCAAATTCGAGAAAACTGACAAAAAAATCTATGCAATTTTAATAATTTTCGTTCTAACTTTAACAGTCTCAATGAAGATATCCAATATAATTCATACACAATTATTTAATTCCATCAATATTACAATCCTTTAGTGTGTAAAATAGCTTGAATATGTCTCCCAATAATGAAGGATTATCGAAATTAGGTAAAACTTAAAGTATGAACTTCAAGTGAAACATATATTATTAATTGATCTTCTATTCGGAAATTACAATTACCCGGAAGCAGTCCTCATTTTTTCTGAAAATAACATTTTTTTTCAGTTCAGCAAATGTACAGTTGTACGAAAAAATTTAATGAGTAAGTATTCGGTCTCATTCCAACACGGTTAGCAGTTAAAAGAATGTGAGAGAAATAACAGGCTATTTGTCCAAGTTCAATTCTACTCTAGACAATTTGAATGGCCTTTCTATCTGAAAGAAAAAATATTTAATGCGAAAACGAGAACAAATAATTCCACGAAAGGTCATGAATCGTTAGAATCAATTGGACTCTTGTGGCCTTTGTTTCCGAATTCATTGTTATTTCTCTTCTAGAACTTCAATCTAGTATCCGAATAATAAACTGTTTTGGTCTTCCTGGACTATTTGTTTTCCAGTTTATAGTGATATTTTCGATGCTTTGAAAAAGTTAATCCTGAAAACTTATTACGACTTTAGTAGTCTGCAAATGTGTTTATTTTATGTGATGACAAATCTTGATTTGCTTCAAGTTCGTAAAGATGGAATTTAGTAACAATCTTTCTTCCACGGCTTAATAGGCTAGAATTATCCAATTTTGTGCGACTGAATGAAGCTCATTGCAAATAATATCATAAACAACTATATTAACATTCCAAGAGCTTATTACAGGTGGCGGTGCCCTGATGACAATGTCTCGACTTCTAAACCGGAGTTTCAATTTCGAGACCCGATTCCTTCGAAGAACCGTCTTGTAAGCTGTTCTGACAGTAAATTCATCAGGGCCAAACGTCCCCCTGCTAGTGTGGTGGGGAAATTTGAAGAGTGGTGATTGCTCAGGTGTCGTCTTCGTTCTCTCACCGCGATTCAAAATTACGTGATCTGTTCAACAATGTTATTATCAAACGGAAAATTAATTTAGCTAAATTAAGCTGTCCTATATCATCAGCAACCTCATCATTGATTCCTTAAATAGTTGGGTAAATATTTTACCTTATTTCTGTTTAAGATGATCAAGATTTCTTACGAATCTCCATTGTCTGTAAAGGAAACGTGAAATAAAACACCGTTGTTACGGATTTCCTTTAAGAAGATTGTTTCAGACAGTATGAATTATTTATTATAAGACACGACTAACTAAGTCATGGTGACAGTAAACCAGAAAAAAAACCAGCCAGAAAATGAGGTGTACTTTTCTTTCAATTCTTAATGCTTCAAAAGCAAACTAAGATCCGCTGTCAGAAATTCTCGCCTCGAGCCAAAAATCTGGTAAAAAGTTTTCCAATGGGAGAATAGGATGAAAAAGTAATGATATCCGGAATAAATTTTCTCACACAATAAGGATACTTGTCAAATGGGATTATTCAAACGGAATCTTATTATAACTAAACTAATATAAACTCCAGAAATTATTAATCAATTTATTGATTAATTGAAATAAATATTGATTCTTAACTGTGAAAAAATGAGATTGAATGAATGAGAATGAATATTTGAGAAAAAATTTCATCCTAATAATCTATTGCATTTGGGTTAAAATATTTTGGATTAAAGAAAAGAGTAAAACGTATTTCAAATAAATGTCTACATTACATTGTACTGATAAAAAAGACTTTTTAAAAAGAATTATTTTCTTAAATTTATTATTAGAAAATGAAACCTCTTAGCATTATTTTTTTTCTTTCCATCCAAAGAAATTTTATCCAAAAAATGTTTAAGTAATAAAGAAATATAAGGAAAAAATGAAGAAGAATAAGAGAAATTAAGTTTTAAGAAATAATAAAGAATATTAGGAATGTTTTGAAAAACCCGCAGTTAAAATAATAATTAGCTATTTTTGATCATCTAAATTGGTAACAAACATTCAATAAAAGCTACTTTTAAAACACATTTTATTGATGCAGTAAACGGCAAGTATTTCAATAAAATATAACTAATCACATTTAAAGAATGTAAATGAAAAAATATTAGATTAGTCTTGACTTGTCAATTTTCATTTTATTTTTTCAACAGCTATTTTTTAGGAATAAAATCGATTTTTCTTCCTCCTTTGGTGTTTCAATTATTGCATTTTAAAATTTTTGATAAACAATTTTGCAATTTTATAGATAAATTATTGGATTTTTTATTCTAAAAATTATTTATTTTCGATGTCAAAAAATCCATGACAGTAATCTTGAAATGTATTTATAATAATTGTAATCTCAAAAAAGAAAGCATAAATTCTGAGAATTTCCAAAACTTTAAAACTATTTTCATTTATGCTGAAATCAGAAAATATGAGATTTAAAAATTTAATAGGAAAGTTAAAACTTTGAAAAATGCTCTACAGGCTAAACATAAGAAAAAATTTAACGTTTACCTTATTTCGATTCTGGATTATCGAATTTCAATTACAAGTTCCACGTTTTTCAAAAGAAAAAATTATAATGCGCGTTTTGTTACAAATTTTGAATTATTCTGAATTACTTTCTAGAAATAAAATACCCAGTTTTTCAAGTAATTGAATTTGAGCGGCAAAAATAGAAAAATGAATTCATAGTCAACCGGAAAATTGGTCAAAACAGATCAAAAGTCAATACTAAAATTCTATTACTATTTTTTTAATTCTTGTTTGAGAACCTATGCAGTTATTATTTTGCAAATAATTTATTTCTGTACAAACAAGTTTGTTGGATCAATATTTACAAGAAAAGTTATAGGTCTCTTGATGTGCTAGCATGCTTCTTCCCTTCCTTTATATATAAAAGTTTTGAGGATTACATTAAAGATCATCAACAATGTAAAGTTGTACCTCTTTTGGTGATTTTGTGTTTTCAAATATACTTAAAAAATAAGAATTTGGTTTCTGTTATTTTTCTATTTTTTTAAGGAAAAAAAATTTCTTCACTTTTGTTTTTTTCTTTCAACCAGTTTTCAAAACGATGATTCTAGAAACGAAAATAACCCTTAATGAATGACGTAGAACGAGAAAAAAAGTGCCATCAACTTCAAAATGGTTGCAAATATGGTAAAATGTCGATTTATAAAGTAAAGATTCAGTCGTTTTAAATTTGTTAATTAAATATAATATATCAATTCATAAACAATTCAATACAATTAATAAAACTAATGTAATTTAATATAGCAATACAAAGTTATTATATACATCATTTAAAATAAAGAACAAAATAAGCCAATCTTTCAGTAAAAGCACTTAAAATCTATAAAAATGTAAATTTAAATGAATGAAGATTTTGGACCATTAAAAAATGATATCCAATTTTAAAATATGTATACTCTATTTCTACTTTTTTTCTTTAATAATTTTTTCTTGTATTTTTTTCTGTAAAATAAAATATTGTGTTTTTAATTAATTGGGAATATTCTTGCAATAATTAAAAGGAAATATTTATTGCTTGAGGGTAAAAGAAATAGTTAATTCAATTAATCATCGGTTCCATAAATTAAAAATTTACAAAAAAACTGAAATTGAGATTGTGCATAGATTCCCTTGTGATCAAAATTTAAAATACTCTAACATTTATTTTATTTTTATCAATTTTGTCTTATCTCGAAGTTAAAATAAATTCGTTGATTCATACATAAAACAAATTATAAAATTCTTAGTTAAATTATAAAAATTTTAAAAACTGTTATCTTTCCGTATATTTAGCAAACAGCTTTTTCAAATTAGAATATTATAGGTCATAAGCTTTTGAATCAAACAATACGTAAAGTAAACTATCATTAATTATTCTGTTCTACTATATATATGTACAAATGTTTCCCTAATTAATAATCCTTTACCTTTTAAAGACAGTTTATACTACTACATTCTCTATAAGATAATGAATTGTATATGACATTAATTTGTATTCAATGAAATGATAAGGAAAAGCATCATTAATTATTCAGTTACTTCCTCTAAAAGTTGTAGTTTAAAAACTATCAATTAACCCTTATTATCCTAATAAAAGTCAGCACCAGATATATAAATTCCATAAAATTTCCACACAATTCAATAAAAAACAGAGCCATAAAATTAATACAACTTAAAAATTCAGTATCTAAGATATTGTCAAACGTTAGAAAAATTAATTTCAAATTCATGTTTTTCTTTCATCTCTTGTAAAAGTTTAATACGCTTTTGCTAAGAATTATGAATTCGATTTTTTTTTAATTTCCGAGAGTCAGTCATAACGGTTTCTTTTCTTTGAACTATAAACTATTTTCCCAAATCCTATTTCTCTTGATAATTACATGCGGAAGTTTCCCTTTTTTTTTTAAATTAATGGTGACTTAAACCATTATAGAGGAAAAAGGCTCATTAATTTTACTTCAGAATCCATTCAACTTTTATTTGAAATAAAGTTTAATGCCTCAAACTGCAAATTTTACTTAAATAATTTTTCTGTTTTACGGTTAAAGATTTTAAAAATTATAATGAATAAGAATTAAAACCAACTTATCATTTGCATAACCAACAACTCTGAATAATTAATTACTGTAAATAAAAATTCTTAAGAAGCTTGATTTCCAAAATTAAAAAGTTTTAGGGATTATAATTTCTTTCAAACCAAATTTTAGTATTATTTAGTCGCAATGAATTTTGAAATTCTTTAATTTTTATTACGTTATTTCATATTTAATTATTTATTGCTTTTAATATGTTTTATTTTAAAAGTTAAATTAATTGATTACATTTTAAGGTTTCAATTATTAAAGTACAAATGATAAAACTGGTGCTACACAATCGTATTCTAATCCATATTTGTCTGTAAACATTTCCTAAAACCATCGCAGTTAATAAATGATTCCCAAAACATCTTAATTTCAATTAATTTTTTAGCTGTTCAACTAAAAAAGCAGTTTCTTATTCCTTTCCAACTGTACAGAAGCCTTCTTTTACAGAAAAGTGTCTTTTAAGAGCATTATAAGGTTAAAGAATAGAATGTCGATTTTTTTTTATTATTTAAAATTATCCATAGAAATTTTTATTTACTTTATAAATGGAGTGAAAAAAAAGCTAAATCAAAAATGTCTCATATCAATAGGGGATAATATAATTATCTTAGAATATGCATAATATACAGATAATTAAAACTAAATGAATATTAAACGAATAGTATCAAAGAAAAATGTCTGTAATAATATTATAAGATTAAGGAATAAAAAATTTCTATCATTATGGAAAATATTTTATAGAAAAATATCCACTAAATCTTGCTTGAAATGCATTTCCATCGAAGTTTAATAAGTAGAAATGAAAATGTTTCGCTGAATTTTGTTATTATTAAATAGATTTCAAATCAACTATAGCAATTACATCGAAAAAGAGTTATCTATTACAATTCAACTTTTTTTTAATGATTGAAATAAGAAAAGCTAAATCAAAGATATTTCAGATCATTACAAAGTAATATAATTATCTCCAAATATGCGTGGAAAATCAAAATTCAACAATTGCACTGTATAAACTCTTAAAAGAAGTAAAATATTTTATTGAGGACAAGAATTTATTGTTCAATGAAAAGTTATGAAGAAAAAGTCCTCTAAATATTGCATAAAATCTATTTTCATCGAAATTTAATAAGTAAAAATCCAATTGTTTCATTGAATTTTGATACATTATTAAATAGTATTCAAATCAACAATAACAATAACCTAGGAAAAGAATTATCTCTTACAATCAAACTTTTATTTGTTTTTTATTAGAATTGAAGTAAAAAAAGCTAAATATCTCAAATTAGTAGAGGATAATATAATTATCTTGATATATGCATGGAAAATCAATATTCTTCAGCTAATTTGAATTGTTTGAATCTTACAAAAAGATAATATTTTATTGAAGACAAGAATTTATAGTTCAAAGAAAGTCTTTAAGACAGTGAAAGCAATGGGACATCGAAGATGTAACTTTTCAATTCAAAAGTTATGTCCTTTTTGTTGTGGAAAGATCAATAATCTATAGAAATTTTGAACTGCATAAACCTTAAAAAAGCAAAATATTTTATTGAGGACAAGAATTTACAGTTCAAAGAAAAGTCGTGAGTCAGAGAAAGCCATGGAACTCAGAAGTTGTAGATTTACAGTACGTCTATGTTCTAAATTTATGTCTTTTGTCTTGTGGGAAAAGAATTCGAGTTAGGAGGCTCTAAAGAGAGTCTCTTCACCTGTTTACTAGTTTCTGGATTTCTTTATTGTTTGGAAGAAGTTAATAGAATGAATTGTCCTTTCTATATAAATCTTACTTTCGACAATTAAAAGAAAGAAAAGTTACGGAATTGAATTGTAATTTTTATTTTATTTCATTTCAACAGTTATATTTCAAACATTGTATTATTAAATTCGCTGAAATTTCAGACATTTTTAGCGGAGATTAAATATGTCAGAAATTTATACAAAAGTTTTCATTATTGTTATAATAAAAATCAATAGAGAATTTATTATGAAATCTTTTTGAATCTATGATTCATGAAAAGGAATTTTATTTTGAAATTAATGCTATTGCAATAACTGAAAACATGCAATTATAATAACTTATAATAGCAGTCATTATAACTGCTATTACAAAAATTCTATACTGTTACAATAAATGCTATGACAAAACAAGAACTTATCGAAGTTATATTAGAAATGCAATCTTTTTATATTTTGCATCTCAAAATAATAAATTCAAAACACCACTTTGTAATAAACAATTTTTACTTAGAATTCAGATGTAATTTTTCCTCTGATGTGTCATTTTATGAAACTTAAGTGGATTAGATTGATGAACTCACAGAACAAACAGATAAACAGACAAATTACATACAACAATTATTGATGCATAAAATATTAAAAATTAACTAAACTAAACCTGTATTATCATAAGATTTTTAACATCATTGTCAAATATCTTCAGAATATAAAAAAAACATTCGGAATATCGCACAGCCTTGAGAAAAAATGTTGCATGGCAATGGTTATTAATAGGGAGTTAATAATCATTACAAAAACCTATAGATTTTGGGGATGCTTGTATTTGAATGATGATGTCATGTCCGTGTTTCCAAGGAAAGGGGATGCAATGACTTCTGAGGGTAAAGAATCCTGAGCACCTGAAGGCAGAAGTCTGAATTCTAGCTCAATATGATACATATACACGCAGGCGCTTGCACAATCCCCTTTTTACAAGGGTGGGGGGCGTTCACACATCTCACAGATAGAACACATGTAAAGAACAACCAAGCTGGAGCCAGGAATCAAACACGGGACACCCAGATCACGTGGAAGGTGCGCTACTCCTAAGCCAGATTCTTGCATTTGAATCAAACAACTAAAATGTTCATTGATTTTCTTCTTTTATTTTGAAAGTAGCGTTTTTATTTGTAATTCTCTTATCACATTTTTTTATTAAAAAACTTTTATCGATAACAATTAATTCAATACAAGATAAAAATATAATATTTTTATGTCCTCGAGAACGTCCCCAACATCGGAAAGGAAAAAAGGAAAAAAAACTTACAGAATAGAAATTAATTGCTCAGTAAGAAGTTCTCTACTAGACATTCTTTCTGGCCAAGAGAATATGGCATGTAGCTTCAGAATGAAGCTTTCCTGCAAATTACTTTGCAGAACTTAATTAAAAAATTCTTCCTCGAATTAGAGCCCAACTTTGCTGTTCTTCGTAAGATGATTAAACTTAAATAAGGTTACATTTTGGAGCAGTGTCTGAAGAAATGAAACAAGCGTGTAAGGAAATTCTGAAAAAAAAAGCTATAGTTTCTTTAAACTAATGAAGAATTTGGTGTTTATAAAAAAATATATTTTCCAGCAGGCTTTTATATTAACCCTCATCTAACAATCTCATTTTCTTGGTTTTTGTTAAATAAGTAATACCAGTCAGCTTAATTTAAGATTAAATCTTAGTTTTAAAAAATGATCAAAACAGGTGTTGCTGCTTATAGCACTTGTCACAGATAATGCCACTGACCAAGTCAGCGATGTTAAGCTGAGTTTTAACTTCTCTTATTTCAGTAGCGCCCTCCAGAAACTATACACCTTAGGTACTTATGCACCATAGCCCTTTTCAGGTGATGTATTTTATTCATAGATTTCATTCACAGCTGTAATTTAGACCTGAATCAAAGAACGATCACCTATTCTGTACCCCCAGTGATACTGTCTAAACTTGGAGTACTTTAAGAACACAGATTTATACATGCGCCATATACACTGAGCGATTTTGGCCCGGGATTCGAGCTCACAACACAAGAGATGAGAATTCTACCCCCTAACAACCAGGTTATCCCGGGAAAAAAAATATTTATAAACGATTGATTCTTTTATTCTAAAACAAATTTATAATTCAATCTTCTTCTTCTGTCAATACCACTTTTTCTCAGCTTTTTCAAAGCAAACATATCACAGGAAAAGAAATTATCATTTTGCATCGACAGAAGTTTTTTACTTAAAATTTAAAATAAAAATAATAAAATAATGGCAATTATACCAACCATTTTATCTTGCCTGCTGTGTTTTTATGTATTTTATTTCAGTTGTCGACAGCCTTTCATGCTAATGAACCTTAATACCCAGAATGCTAAGTCTATACAGATAAATAAGCTATTACAGGAAAGAATTCCTGACTTCTATCACTGCTTACTTATTAAAGTATTCACTTAAAATTTAAATTAAGAAGAAAATTCATTACTATTATAAAACTATCATTGAAGATGTCACAGGTGATTATAAAGATTTTATGCAATTTTTATAAATGTCAGTTTATAATATCCGTAAACATTCATTTAACTTTCATCAAACATTTAACTTTCAAAGGAAATAAAAAAGAAGAGAGAAATAAGAAAATAGAAAATTGTAAAATGAAAATTGAAAATAGAAAAATGTACATCGAAGTAGTATTTTGGGGTTTTCTTGAGAATGAAACTATCAGACGACTATCAATGATTTATCAAGGGATAATGACCTTTCATATATAAAAATAGGCCAACTCAAAGAACTAGTTAGAGCTGGAAGACTCGTTTTTCTATTTATTTAAAAACATATTTCAAAATAAATGTTAATTATTATCATAAAATATTGACAGAAGATGGTGCCTCATATGATTGCAAATATTTTACATATTTTTTTTAATATGAATTTAAATGTCTAAACATTGTTAAATTTCAAAGAAAATAAAAAGCGAAATCTATTCACTAATTGATAGTAGTAAAATGCACAGTAAAGAAGTGTTTTGAGAGTTTTCTCGAAAATAGGGATAAAAAAAACAGCAAAATATTGACGATTTCCTGATCTTTCATGTATAAAAATTAAGAAAATCAAGAGAATAGATTGAATTGGAGTACAAATTATCTTATTTATTTGAAAGTATAGATAATTTTTCAAAATTAAAGTTATATTCAAAATGCTTTATAATTTTTATATTTTTAAGTAAAGATCTTTTTAAGACTACATCTTTAATTTCATAATCTTTAAGAAGGAAAAAAAATTTAATTTGGCAAGAAGGTCTCATGTTTATTTCAGGGTTACTTTTGACAGGATTTTTTTTAATGATTCTGACATATGCACATTCATTTTCCCGTCACGACTTTTTTTGTTGCTTTTATTTCATATTTAAAAATCCTTTCACAAAAAATATCAAGTTTAATATCAAAATTTCAAAAATAATCATAATTAAAAAGACTACAATCTGAAGGAATATAAGACACTGCTTACAAATATATCTAATAAAGTAAAATCTATCCAAAATAAAACACTTCCGAACATTTAACTCTCATTATAAATATTATAATCTATGGAAAGTATTTATTTCGCCCATAAATATCTGTGATAAACAATATCAACTATATAAACATTTTCCATTCATTTTTTTATCCAGTATGGAGATATTTTTCGATATTTATATTGTGAGATATTCTTCAGAACACTGGAAAACAGAAAAACTACGAAAGCAAAAATAAAATGATGTTGCAAATACTATTTGGCATTGTTCTGTTTGTTTGTTCCATCTTGTTTTTCCCCTGATTATTTGCTTTAAATTGTTAGAAAAAAAGAAAATTCTTCCGATGTTTAGAGCCCTCTAGAGTCGTCTTTTAAACCTTTATATAAAAGAAATCCTGGTACAATTCCTGTTGGTACCTGAAATAAAAACTCTGTTTTGATACATTTTTTTTCAATCGAATGGCACGCCATATATGAATAGAGTGTTTTTTACATTAGATACTAAAAGAAAAAAATACACTGCCTTTTGAAACTGTTAAACCCTTCTATGAATAAAACCCATGTTAGTAAATCTAAAGACACTCTGTGAGTCGATAAAAAAAAATTGTAGGGTTTGTTGCAAAAAGGAGGTAGCTCCAATTATTCAAGTTTACAGAAAGCCGTAAAAAATGCTTGAAAATTCCAATGAGACATATAGCACCATCCCTTGAATAATGCAAGAACTAACGATTGGCACTACATCTCCTTAACACTAAATGAAAAAGGTGATAAAGGATTTTTTTTTTTTGCCAAATTATATTGCGTAAACTCTGAATTCCCCTAGGTTGGAGCTACATCCTTTTTGCGGCAAACCCATAAATTATTTAGTAATAATTTAAATACAAACATAATAATATTAACATTATATGAGTTTGTGAAAGTAACTTGTTTTTTTAATGCAAACCTATTTTTTGGAAGGTAGGATTTGATGATGCTACTATTAATATCATCAATTTTATCTATTAAAGAAATTTTCTTTCTCCAAATTTCGGAGAATAGTAATTCTTTGCAAAAGGAATAAAAAGATGTTTTATTTGATAGAGAGCTCAATTAACATTATACATCTGTAAGAGTGTCAAAATCGGAAATATTTCAACAACAGATTGTTAAGTCATAACTAAGCACTCTTTCTTTAGATTCTTCTGTCCTGAAGTTAATCTCAAATGAATTCAAAAATTCGGCAATTCTACACCGCAGAAAGAAATAATAATTACAAAAAATATCTTAAGTAATCTTATATAAGTTAATTAACCCTTTAAAAGGCTGTTTTTTTTATTCATGGTATATTAAACTATTTTAAGGTTTGAAATTGATTTACTTAAGAAAAGTTATTCATTTAGCTTATAAGATAAATTTAAACGGATTGATTAATCTATTTGGTTAATTAATAATATAGTAACAAATAAGGTCATGTCATTCTGTCTGAGGTAGAAAACTGAAGTATCTAAATTTTTGCCTTCTGAAAATTTGTCAGAACTTATGCCAACCCACATAACTTCATACAAAGTTTGATGAATTTAGAGGAAAGTATACTAAAAAAGGGTTTTATATAAGAAAGCCTTAGAAAAGTTTATATCTAATAGCAATCATTTTGCTCAAATTTTATCAAAATTTATGTACAATGAAATTTTGTTTCAATTTTTAATTGACCTATGGATCCTTAAGAATTATATGGCACGATGCTTTGTAAAAAAAAGTCGCAGTTTAAAAAAATAAAGAAGTTTACGATGAAATATTTTTAATGACGTTTTTTTTAATATTTAACTTTTACTATTTCAATTATAAAGGACTTATCTCTTAAACGTCAACAAAAAAAAGGATTTAAATAGCAGCTCCCTAGATTTTCTATGAATAGAAACAGAAAATAATGTTGTGTTTCAGGCCTCACGGGGGAATTGAAAGTCCCTTAAACCCACATTCCCTTTATTCCTCTGTTCTCACCCATTTAAGAAAAGAAGAGAATTTTGCCTCATTTCTGTATCTGCCATGTACCTTCAGTCTTCACCTTTTTCCCACGAGATGTCGTATTTTCGTATGTTTGACTAGTAACAGGTTTTGCACGGATATGAAACAACGTAGACAGTTCCCCATGAGGGGAATAATACAATTCGATATGCTACTTTATATCTTATGGGAAAAGAATAGAAAATGGAATCTAGTGTCTTATTGGCTGGAATTTATTAGTTATTATTGATAAATAGATTATTATTAGTAACTTATTCATGTTCTAAAAGACAATGAATAAATCTTGTTAACTAACTCGCAGTTTCTCCTTAGAATCTATTTTGAATTAATCTTCAAATATTTTTTTAGAAATGTTACAAAGTAGCAAGCATTTTTCGCATCCTTATTTCAAAATTTAGAAAATTTTCCTTCAAGAAATTTAACACAGGATCAATCCTCCTTTCAAGTAATTCTGTGATCATGACAAACAAACCATCATTCAAAAAATTAGTTCAGAGTTAATAACATCTCTTTCAAATATTTCGAAAATCAAGTGAAGTTATCATTCCTTCTAGCAGTCTGAAGATCAAGTGAAGTAAAAAGATGTACTCTAATATTTTTTATAATTTATATATATATATATTATATTTTTATATTTATATTTTATTTATATTATACCAAAAAGTAACTTTTCTGTGTTATAACAAATGAAAAATCCTAAGTTGATTACTTGGTAAAAAAAACTATAAAATATAACAAATATTTCTATTTTATGAAGCTTTAACATCCTCGCAACAGCTATAGATATATTCCAGTATTTCTTATATATATAGTTAATTTTATCTACACCAAAAACAACTTTCTTGCCATATTACAAATATAAACCAAAGATTGATTTTTTCGTTCCACCCTGCTGGACATGTACACTCATGTCCAAAAGTAAAATCACAAAAAAAATTTCAAAGTAATTCTAAATGGCTACCAGAAAAATTTAAACTTATTATATTTTATATATTGTGAAGAAACGGTAAAATTATATTAACCTTTGTTGTGGGGAAAAAGTGTTGGTTAGTATTTAGTTTTTGAAGAACTACTGAAATTAGATTGTTTAGGCATCTGGGATTTTTGCCAGCAATTTTGTGAACATTGCATTAAAGCAAAACATATAACCTGTTTCCCGGGAGAATGAGTACTCATAATCGTTTAGACAATTTCTTGAGAAGGAGAACCATCGGCAGGCTTGAAGCTGGACAATCTGAAGCGGAGGTGGCTCTATTATTATAAATGGCATCCAGGTAGTGAAATCAATTCCAAGCAAGTGGTATGGTTACCAGGAAAGACGGTCAAGGCCATCACACAGCAACGACGTCTGAACAGAATCGCTGTTTCTTAGGCAGATCACAACATTCTAACAGCAAGAGCGAGGGCCTGTTCTTTTCAGTGATGAGTCGAGATTTACCACACAGAGTGACACTCGTCGAATATTCATGTGGATATAACATGGAGCTCGCTATCATCCCTCCTATGTAAAAGAAATCGACAGATTTGGCGGAAGAGGAATCCTTGTGTCGGGTGGCATAATGTTGGGCTTTCATACACCACTGTACGTCTTCGATGCGGGTACTGCCAATCAACATCGCTATAGGGATGAAATTCTTGAAGCCCATGTGAGATTGTTCCGGAGTGAGTTTGGCCCAGAGTTCCTATTTATGGACGATAACCCACGTACACGCAAAGCCCAGATCCTTGATGATTTTCTTGAGGAAGAGGATTTCGAAGTATGAATTGATCCTCGAGGTCTCCTGATACCAATCCTATTGAGCCTCTGTGGAATGGTCTCAGGAGAGCCATTTCACAGCATAACCCCACTCCTAATACTCTCCAAGAGTTAAAGGCCGCACTTTTGGAAGAATGGTCTTTGTTGCTCTAAGCATTTATTGACACCATCATAAATAGTATGAAAGTTCGTTGTGAAGCCTGTAAAGCAGTGCACGGTGGTCATACTCAATATTATACAGACTTTCCCCAAGATAATGAATTATCTCATATTCATAACGTAACACTTTTTGATATACCTGTTTCTTAATACTCAATTAAAATCTTTTCCATGTTGTTATGTTTCTATGTTCTTTCTTCCATTGTAGTATTATATGCCACATTTCATAGCACAGGGAATAGTTTTTCATTTTTCGCAGAATTTATGTTTGTGACCTTAATTTTCGATATGAGTGTAGTATGTTAACCCAAATGAATGGCATTTGATTTCTAAAGATACAGAATTTAATATTTACCGTATATGTATAGCACAGTCAAAAAGTGCACTGTACAGGCAAGAAGTGCTCGTGCCATAGATTATTATTAATCCTGAGTAATAAATACAGAATATTGTTACGGAATCCCTATCCATCAGGTTCGTTTAGTTTAGCGGGTGTATGATATGAGATAAACACAACCAGCAGGCGTTAAACACAACCAGAACATGAAGACAGGTCAACAAAAAGACTAGAAATATTTATTACAATCGACAAATATGTAGAGTGAAGACGAACTCACAGCAGCACTCGACAACAGTAGACAGCAGCGGGCGCATTAAAATCCAGTAATGACAATGTCCACAGCACACAAAGCGGTCAGACAGGATTCAACAGGAGAGGCGATCCTTGGAGCTCTACGGTATGTCCAGATGGCTGAAATCTCCTCTGACTCTTCTCACTATAGCTGCCGACTCACTCTTTCACACAACGGTGTAAGCCACAAGGCATGATGACGACAGGATACGGCACACAACAATGTAGCACTCCACCCATGCTCTCCTTCTGCGACTCCGACTGCTATTTATAATCATTCCCGACCAATTCACAACCTCTCAATTCAGGACTAATCGATTGAAGATAACTCCAAAGGATTCTTCGATTGACCGGTGACTCTGTTGATAACTGCTTCAGTTTGAGATCGTCGGCCTTTTATAGTTCTCGGAAGGCGGGATTAAAAGCTTCTAGACCAATCAGAAGCATTTGGGCGTAATCAGAAGCATATTGAGTTCCTAATGGATGGCTCTGGATAATTCCCGAAGTTTCGAGCATTAACCATTTTTTCACCAAAGTCGCAATATTCGTAGCCAAGTTGCCAAATGGTTGGTAGATTTGAGCCAAGCGTTGGATTCTTTAATGCGACATCCGACAGCATCCAGTACAGATTATAGTAAGTAAGTCTTTCAGATGAAGACACTATTCGAGAAGGAAAGCAAAACTACAGGTTCGTAACAATATATTATCTTGCACTTTGTTGAAAGGAATTATATATCTTATCTTTCAAGTGAAAAGGGGGAAAGAATAAAGTTATAGTGTCACTATCCTCACTTTAATAAGTTAATCCTATGAGATTTCGGTTATTTTATTTTTAACATTTTCACAATTCTTTTCCATGCAACTTATCTTTGAAGAAATTCAGTGCATCTATAAAAATAAGTTTATGTTCAAATAATTAATTTTCTACTGCTTCCTTCATTTTATTTGTAAAATATTTATTTCAATTAATGAATAAAGCGCTTTAATTATTAATAAAAGATATTCAATTTTATCGAATACAGAGCAAAACAAACGCTTATATAAAAGAAATTTTGAAAACACCGACATGACAGCTAAAAGAAAAAGAAAAAAAAACTAAATTGTTTATGAAAATCAGCAAAAAAAATCGAATCAATATAATTAAATCTTACACAAAGTTTGAAACTCTTTTATCCAAAATTAATGCTGCAGTGATACTACTTCTTACAGCTATTGAAGTAATCAAGTAAATTACTTTTTTCCATCTATGATTAATGAGCATTTTCGAATAAAAAAGGATTTAATTTTGTCTTCTACATTACACTGAATCAAATTAATCAGCTAGTTTATTATCAGCAAAATTCCCCAGGTATAGTTTTGTCTTTATCGCGACAAAACTATCTAAAAGTAAGCAAAAAAAAAACTCTAATTCTATTTCTAATTTATTGTTAACCAATTTAGATGTGAGGCAATGTTACTCTTTTTAATTCCATTGAATATGAAACTGTAAACAACATTAGCACTTAACATATAGCTAAAATATAAGCAATAAAAAAAATAATGAAATGAGACATTAATTTGACAAAAAAATAAGGTAAAATAAAAGGTTGAAACTTAAATTAAAGCTTACTATTTGAAAAACAAATGATAACAGCTTTTGATATAGAAACTTTTTAATACAGTTATTCGAAATAAAAAGAATTTTATAGCTGCTTTTGTTTGCTTTTTTCCTTTACTAAAATGGAAAAAGTCTCCGAATTCTGAAAAATGATTTTTTAGAGTTCAATTTCTCAAACAAAAATAAATTTATTAGTTTATGTTTTAATCATTTAAATGATTAAAAAGACAAACATTCAAAAATTCTTTTTATTTGTCATTCTTTATTCCATTTCCAACCATCTACTATTGCCATTGTTGCTTTGATTTTTCTAATAATATACTCTGTTTTCCTATAAAAACATCTGGCACTTATGATGACAAAACTGATCTAATGACAATTCCAGTCATCAGAGTGAATTTGATTAAATTAAAAATTTTCAGGCCGAGATAGCCTGGTTGGTAGGGTGTTGGATTCGCATCTCTTGGGTTGCGAGTTCGAAGACCTTGTGTGGTGGTATCTGCGAACGTATAAATCTATTGCGGTCACAAAGTTCCCCATTTCAAGAATAATACCCCTGAGGGCACTGGTTCCGAACAGAACGTTATCTGATTCAGGTCTAAATTGCGATCTGCGGATGAGTGAAGGAAATGTATGAATGAAGTCCATCCCGCAAAAAAAGTTATAGCTCGCGAGTAGCTAATTCGTCCTCTTGGCCCTAGATGGCGCTACTGAAAAACAAGAGATTCGGATTAAATCGCAATGTCTCTTTAGTCAGCTGGCTTGTCAATCGCAAGTGTCATTAGAAATAACAGTAAAGTTCTTTTTCGATCTTTTCGGTCTTAATTATTTCCAAATCAGAGAATCGGTTTACCAGAAACTCTTTCTTAAATAATATAAATGTTATCTCCCCAGCATTAATTTTGAGCCTTGAGTAAAGCTGTGGATATCTTGATGACATTTCAAACATTAGTTACGGAATGGTGATCTTTGGAGTAAATCTATCATTTTTTTATTCATTGTATGAATATGCATTTCAAATGCCCTTTATCTGACCTATTGATGGCGAGAATATGTTCGTGTTAACACGAAAGGGGATGTAGTAACTTCTAAGTCTGAGAACCCCAAGGCAGAAGTCTGACGTAGCTCAAATGAAGGTAATACACAAACACATTCGCTTGCACAATCCCCTTTTTACGGGGGTGGGCTCATTCACACATCTCAGAGATAGAACACAAGCGAAGAATAATCATGTCCGAGGCAAAACTCAAATCTGAGACGCCCAGTTCACGGGAAAGACGCTTTATCCCTAATCCAGAACTCCGAATTACCAAATTTAAGCCGAAGTGTTTACGTCTATTCTTTTTTAATCTAAGATCTGACCTATTGAAATCAAAATTTGACGTGGAACTACAGCTGTAGTCACAGAATCACTTACCATTTCATTGATTTATATTATTTCATTTGCATGTATACGAATGTATAGACAGTAGTTAAATTAATCCTTCAATGGATTTGGCTCAAAATATGATAAACATTTACATATTACATGGTAAATCTGCATAATATTTTTTATTTCTCTTGATCTTTACATTTTGATTAACCAGTCAGATAATTTTGTGTGAATGGGTTTCACTCAAAATTTCATAAAAATCTACAATTGGGGTGCCAAGATCACGCATGAAATTTCCCCTAACTGAAATCTGTTGTTTTTCTTTTATGTTAACAGACAGACAGATAGATAGATATACAGTCATAAATGCGTATGTTGAGTATAGGAAATATAGAAATTTTTCCAATTCTCGAGTTAAATTGGGACGATTATATTACTTTCTCTTTATTTCTCTTATTTTACGAGAGAGTAAAATGTAGTTATCTACATTTTGTAGATTTCAGCATATAATAGCTTTACTTTATTTTTAATTCTTTTTGAAGCAATAAACCCTACACGCACTTTTATTTTAATTTATTATTTAATTTATGCCTTCAATTTTGTATAGTTAAAATATCTCTTATTTATTTATTTATTTTGAGAGAAAAATAGAATTTGTAGACATAATTTTGTTGTCTTTTGTTATTTATGATGTATTTCACTGCCTACCAGATTGGAATAAACTTCATCATAGACATAATACAAAAGTCATGGGCGTAGCATATTCATAAATATTTTTACTGATTTTAGTAAATGAGATAGAAATTAGATAGTAAATAAAGAGTTGTTAAATTCTATATTGAACTCTAAGTCAGCAGATAAGGCATTTTTTCAATAAACTGATTGTTAATAAGCTATTGTTATCAATGACAAAACCTCGCTAAAAAAACATTTTGTCAATATTATTTCTTTAATAATGCTTGTGGTCTAAGTAATATTAAAATATTGTTAGGTTTTATAGCTGAAATTGTTTGTATCTTTTAAAATATGCCACATAATGTATTAAAATCCTGAGATGAAATTTATCAAATCTTCCTGGAAAATTCCATATTTATTTAATGTAGCGGGTCCAAATCGTATCTATTTTAATAGTGACTTTATCTACACTTTTCCCATATAACCTTTAATAGAATCTTGTATTATAATCTTCATCCACTTTCTGCACATCAATATAATTAAATTAATATTTTCATTCTAGGATATTTTCATTGGGCTAAATAACATTATTAATTACTTTTAAATAAACAAATAGAAATACATATAAAATATGCATCGAAGTTTTATATCCAATATATCGCGATAAACAATTTTCACATGTGAATCTTTAATGAAAGACACAATTTCCTTTCGTTGCAAACATCCAATGAAAGGAATATTTTGATACCATATCAACTAAAAAGAAAAATATTCCGTTGATAATTAAGTTAAAAATGAAGAAAGTAAATTCATAAAAAATATTCCTTGAAAGCAAAATTGAACATGCTTTCTTTATTAGATTATTCTTGATTAGCATAAAAGCAATTCTACAGTTCTGACTTATTCTAAAATAGAATGTAGGTCCCAAAATATACTTGCCTTCGTTATAAAATATCTACAAAAAATATTTCTTTTATAGCTGAGTCTTAAGAATACTATTTTGATCTTAAATATTTTTTGTTGTTTTTTCAACAAAATCTTCTTCGTTAGTATTTGTCTCTCATATTTATTTTATACTAGCCGCCTTTGGCGACCAGCTGGTTCGCCATGAGTAATTCGTTCTAAAATTTCCAATTAAATCCCATATTCATTAGCCTTGAAGTAATTCCGGGCATGTATTGGCCTGAAATAAACATTTTCTTTAAGATGATGGACGGAAAGTTCTAAAAGTACACCTTTTCCTAATAATATTCTTTAATTTTATAAATCAGTCAGTTTGAACCATCGGTTATGCTTCCAAAATATTAAAAAAATTCGATGATGTTGCCAAAATATTAAATATGTTTTTTTAAAGAAAGCGAGAAAGGGAAAAAAAGTATTAAATTAATGATACAGATATTGCAAACAATTACATAAATATGCCATTAAGTCGGGTTTTCAATGCATATCCTGTCTAAATTCAATCATGTTTACCGTAAATAAAGAAGATTTATTGAGTTAATGATATAGATATTGCAAACGATTGTAGAAACCTTTGCTTTGCATTTATTTTTTAAAGAAAATGTCACATTTTATATTTATTTTATTTTATCCAGTCACGTGCTGAAAGTTGCATTTCTTTAGATTTATTTTGCGATGATAATTTTTTTTTATTTGAGCTTCCGGCATTCTTTTATTTTATCCAGTCACGTGATAAAAACATGGTTAAAATATTTCTTTAAAAATTCGTTAAAAATAGAAGCTTACGTTATAAATTTAAAACACTGATACCGTTAGAAAGCTAATTTTCTTATCTTTAAATTGATATAAAAATCATACTTGTGCGATCATATTTTCGGAAGTTATAGCGGAAAATCGTCGAAATTTCACTTAAATTTTAATTAATTCAAATTCTAATTAAAAATTCGAAAAAAGGGCTACGAGGTGCACATTCCGGACTTCCAAGGTATACATGTACCAAATTTGGTAGCTGTAGGTCCAACGGTCTGGCCTGTAGAGCGCCAACACACACACACACACACACACACACACACGCACACACACACACACACACGCACACACACACACACACACGCACACACACACACACACACACGCACACACACACACACACACACGCACACACACACACACACATTGAGCTTTATTATAAGTATAGATTTCTTTTGGCAGATCTTTAACAACTAAGAATGGATATCCTTAAATTAAATGGCAAAGAGAAAAAAGAGAGATAAATTACATTTCACTTCTTCTTTGCTGTGTTTAAATATAAAAACAAGCGCTTTTGGAAAATAGATGGCCGCGGTGGCCCGGTGGTAAAGTCTCGGCTTCGGAACCGGAGGGTTTCAGGTTCGAGACTCGATTCCACCGAAGAACCGCCGTGTGAGGGGGTCTGTTGCACGTTAAATCTGTCAGGCCAAATGTCCTCCCGCAGGTGTGGCGTGGTGTGGAGAGGGAGGTGCCAGTTCAGGTGCCGTCCTCGTCATCTGACCATGGTTCAAAATTACGAGGTCCGTGTTGCTTTAAACGGGACGTTAATATAACTAAATCTTGGAAAATAGATCACTTTACTTTGATATTTTAAAAAAATCAAATTTTTAGAATAAGACAGCGCACTTACAACTTGATCCTTTGTAAATCTCATTTAAAAGTTTTTTAAAACCATTTTTATCCTCTGCAGAAAGGAAAAAATTTCATTTGTACTATTATTAAATAAGAATATATATCTGTTATTGTTAAATATATATATAAGCGATATTCTGGAAAAGACCATTAACATAGAGTTACTAAAATTGGCAAAAATATACTTTCGAAGGCATTCTGTAAACCTCTGAACAATTCCCCCAAAATTTTAATTAAATTTTTAAATGGTTTTATTTCCATCAAAATTATATTTTTATTCCTCACTGGAATTACCATTTCCCTGCTTTACTATCCAATGCAATTGAGTGACTATCCTCAGAACTATTTAAAGGGTTAGCTAATTTTAAGTTCTCGATCACGGTACAACTCTTTCCATAAAAATTATGTCCCATCATTGAAGGTAGTCTCTCAATATTATTTCAACCAATAGGGAAAGTGAGAATTAATTACTTCTCCGGAAATATAGCATCCTCAAATCTAGAGGCCTCGTGGTGTGTTTTAGTCATATTAAGCAATTATTAAGAAGAGTTTTTTTCAATCAAAAGTGAATATATCTATTTTATATACTTGGGGATTTACAAATGAATGTGTTTGGGAAAAAAAATTCCAAAAATTAAGGACATTAAGATTTTTATTAGGGAAAATGGTGTTTTGAAACAACAACATTTGTATGGCTAAATATTATGAGGAGCTAATTTTTTTAAATGCATATCGGGAAAAAAAAATTTTAGCCACGCTGCAATTCAAATTATCCTCAATTGAAAAATGTTAAACAGTTAAGTATTATGTATAGATAGTTTAACCATTAACAAACTCAATTTTGAGGACAAAAAAGTTAGATATTTGCAGAGTATTCATTCTTCTCAGCCAAGATATGCAGAAAATTTTATGACAAATACAAGGGAGCAAATACTTCTATAAAAGTTAACAAGCATGTAAATTCAACAGTTTCTTTGCAAAAATATTGTCATGCAGATGAAAATAGAGTAGATAAACTATGTGTTAGATAAAATCAGAGATAACATTCACTAATCTCAATTCGAAGAACTAAACCTTAAGTTTGTTTTCATCCACAAGATGAAAATGACTCAAATCTTCCAGGTTTAGAAAAATACAAAAATTATAAGAATATTCTAGAACAGACGAGAAATAACAGAGAGTCAATCAAACACAAAACAATTTTGGCTGCAGTCAGATACGAACAGTTGCTTTCAGTTCATAGCATTCGACCACGCAGATATTCAGTCTCCGCCAATGTAGAGTAAACTTCATTACAATATTTAAAAAATGCTAGCAAAAATATGAAAAAAATCATACATTTTCACTTACATGATAAGTAAATTAATCACCAAAGCTGATTAATACAGAAGATAAAAAGGCACTTTTAATTTGAAAAAAAAATTATAGTAGACTTGAAGAATATCAAATAATCCTATTAAATTCTCATTCAAAAGACTTTTTGCAAGCTTAAAAAAGTGGCTATGTTATTTCAGTTCAACTTAATAGAAAAATATTCTGATTTTAAATTACATAAACTACTTCGTGTGAAGACAAAGTACCACAAAATGCTTAGACAAAAATGTCATTTAATCTGATTTGAATTTCATATAATCAGCTTATAGCCAAATCTTCTTAACTGATCTCAACTTATCTATTCGATTATCTTTGAGATAACATTATTTAAATAGTTATTTTAAGTTGCTTTTGAAAACATTGTTAAAGTCTTATTTTAGAACATTGAGCATTGAACTGCAACGAGCAAGTATTCCTAAGAAGATTTATGCTAAAAAAATGAAAAAAAATCCTTGTTATGTTTTTAAAGCAGCAGTAATTTTAACAAATATGAAGAAAAGTAAATGTAGTTTTGAATTCCACTGGTGATCGTAGTTGAAAGATGCAAATTATTTATTAAATTTACCATTGAAATTGTCAAAAGGCTCAGTTATTAAGAGAAAACAGAGCTTTTTTTTATTATATATAATATGTTCAATAAAGTTTCATTAAGAACAAATAATATAAAAAATTAATTCAATTCCTATTCAGATCAACAACAATTTTTTTTTACTTTTTATTAAATAATTATCGAAAAGATTTTGATCTTTGCAAGATCTGAATTCGTATTCTTCTCCTTCATGTAAAAAATACTGAAATCCATGCATTTTGCCGATTGGGATCATGTCTGTTGATTTCAATTTTCATCACAAACTGTCAAAATTCTATTTAAAATATTGAAAAGTAATTAAATTTATTGTATGAATTAATATTTGAAAGAAACGCTATTAGAATCAATTGTCTTTCACCACAAGTTTAAAAAATGTATTTGAACTTGAGTGGATAAACCAAAGTACTGAATGCTCCAGAAAAACTCACTTATTTGAAAAACCTCCCGAGCGGTGAGTTTGGTAGGTAGAGGGATGATATGTAGTGCTACTAAAGGGGTACGTCTCCAAGTTTGTTTCTCTTGGTAATTAATTGCCATCACTTTCTGTTGTAGAGCAAGCGGGCCTTCGCTGTTGAGAGCTTTTTTTCTAACGGTCGTTCACTTATTGCTATGCAATGTGCCTTCCACGCTCGCTTTGAAATTCCTCCTCACAGACCCGTTCCTGGCCGTAATTCAATGCTTTCGTGGGTTTACTCATTTCAGGTGTATCTCTAAACCCATAAATGGACATCAACGGACCACCAGAACTCCGGAAGATGTCGAAAGAGTGAGGCAGTAAATTCGGCGTTCGGCTCGCAAACAAGCAGCTGCTCTTGGAATTTCTGACACCACTCTTCGACGAATTCTCCATCAAGACCTTCAATTTCTTCCCAATAAATTGGCTGTTTGTAAGAAGTAACTGAACGCGATTTTGTTTCCCCGTCAAAATGCATATAAAATGCTGCTTGACAACCTGCCTGAAGACGCGGTCGTTTTTTCAGTGGCGAGGCTCACTTTGAAATCCCTGGTTTACGTCGATCGACCACGAAAAATAGTTCACCTCAAGAACAACATTCGAGACGCCATTTCCATCATACCAACTGATATGCTGCAAAGTGTGGACACGAGCTTCAAAAATCGATTTAATCAGTGTATGCGTAATGGGGGTCATCGTTTAACCGGTGTCATTTTTAAAACTTTATAAAAAAAATAAGGATATTTTTTTCTTAAATAAAAAAAGAATTAAAACAATAATTGAAGTGGTTTTGTTTTAATGCAAATTTTAAATAAGTAAGTTTCTCTGGCTCACCCTGTATTTTATTAACAATGAAAAATTTGAACAAGATATATAAATAAATTTATACAGGGAGAGTGTGAATTTGATTTCAAATAAATTAAAGAAATTTTTACTTTATCTGAAGAATTTTGTCAGTTAATATAGCCTCTTTATATTTAAAAACCTGTGTCTTTTTTATCTGTTCGTAAAAGCATATTTTGAATTTAAATAAAAAGAAACTTTTAATAAGTTACAATGTAATCATAAGATATACGACAATGATAAATATTTGTATATATATATTTCATTTACTCTTTCAATAAAATTTGTCACCAATTTGTAGCTGTCCAAGGCTGAAAAGCGAAATAGAGCTTATAGTTATTCATGAAGTGCATGGTAAATACTTGCCAACTTCATTTCAGAATCGACTCTATATTTTATAAAGAATGAAATGGGATGGATCATAACAACTAACCCATCTTATCTTTGGAAATAAATGGCATAGTCGGAATGTGAATAAACGGCATAGTCTGTTATGTTTGAGAAGTGTCTAAGCCCAAAGCAATCACATTTTTAAAAAATTGGTTTAATAAAATGAAGCTATTTACTTGTAAATTCGAAACAGAACAATGTGTAAAGATGGGCATTCAAGAATTGTATACAGGGTGTCCCAAAAAGATTGAAACGCGCTTTAATTCTTTAACCGTTAGAGATAAGTAGGTGATGTAATTTGAAAAAATGTTCAAAATAAGGTAGGAGAGAAGATTACATTAAGAAAAAAAATCCACCCATGAATTTTAAAAAGTTACACTTTTTAAATTTTTATACAACCCCTCTATGCAAATTTGACCAGTTAGAAAGTTTTTCCTTTCCATCCCAAAAGACCATTAAAAAAACTGCATAACTGTATCTTTAAAACTTTTTGAATAATAACACAGAAAAAAATTTGACTTATGTCACTTTTCCATACCACTTGAAAGACCTTTCCGTCGGTGAAAATAGAGACCATATCCAAATTGATAATAGAAATTCTTCGATCAAAAAAAGATAATAAGCGTAAAAAAAAATCCAAAATGGCATTTAAATAAAGTCCTTATTGATGGAGTTAAACAGTTTTGACAACATAAGATTGTAAGAAGTATAACATAAAAAATAATAAATAAATAAAACGAAAATACATTTAAAAACACACGAATCATATAGCATTCTCAAAATGTTTTCCATCAACACCAATACATAATTGGGCTCTTCTAATAATGCTCCTGTAAATATTTTGGAGTTCTCCTCCTGTAATATTATTGCATGCATTAATTATATTTTGTTTAAGGTCAGTTACATTCAGGGGGCGAGTATTATAAACTAGAGTTCGAAGCCGACCCCAAAAATAAAAATCGAGTGGAGTTAGATCAGGAGATCTGGGGGGCCATTCTGTGGGTCTATTCAGACCAATCCACTGTTTATTAAAGTTTTCGTTGAGCCAGTTTGTTACATTTATAGACTTGTGTGCAGGCGCTCCGTCTTGTTGAAAATACATTTTATTACTATGGTGTCGTCTCCAAAGGATCTGTTTCTATGCCATTTAAAATAAGTTGCAAATATTTTGTAGCTGTAAGTGTTCCTTCATAAAACACTGGACCAATCAGTTTTCCGTTCCGCACCATACGGACACAGAAAACTTTCTCTGGTTATGTATTTCTTGCACAAGAAATGGTTTTGTATCATTCCAAGAATGATCGTTGTGTGCATTTATGTGTCCATTTTCCGTAAACAAACATTCATCAGTCCACATAGTGTTCTTGAAAAAGTTTGAATCTGTGTCCTGTTGGATTAATAACCAATTGGAGAATGCTTAAAAAAATCGTCGGTTAAAATCAGAGGGATGTAGTGCTTGAAGTCCATGAATGCCAAGTCCAAAATGGATGCCAATTGTGTTTTTCAAGTATTCTATGGATTGACGTCCTAGGTAATCCTGTAATTGCACTTGCTTTTCGAATGCTTGATCGTGGGTTGGAAGAAAAATATGCAATAATATCAATTTCTTGGTCTTCATTGAACAAGATATTTCTACAAGGGCCAGGTCTTGGATTAAATGAACCGGTAGTTCTCAATCATCTCATCATCCGATAAACAAATGTACGTGAAATTTCAGGAAAATAGGGATATCGTCGTCCAAATTCCCGAGCAGTTTCTGCATTATTTCTATTGCAAATAGAATAAACCATTGCTAGTTCAAATAGTTCGTCATTTGTTAAAAGTATCATAATGCAAAATTAGTTACAGTATTTTTACTTCGACAATATGAAACTCAATATCGCTGAATGATTTCTAAACTTTATTTTGATATGCACGAGGAAATCTTGGTTAAGTTGTACAGGAAAGAAATAATTGTGGAACTAAATAAGGAAATTGAAAAATAATCGTCTGCATTTCTTTATGTAACTTAAAAATAAAATAAAATAAAAACTTTAATATACACGTATTAGAAGCGACTAAATTCCAGTTAAATGAAAGGCAAAAATTGTCTGGCAGTTAATTTGTTAGAATGTGCTGTGTTAGAATGTTAGAATTCATGACAAAAATGTGATGAATTTGAAAACAATTAAAATTCTACCAGACTAATTTAACAGTATTTTTCTTTTTTATAAATTTTGCTAAAAAAATCTGCCAAATGGCTTTTATTGATTTTCAACGAAATCTTATAAAATTTCTAATGTAAATTTAGAATACATGGCATAAAATTACTTGCCCCTGTTAAGATTAAAACAAAAGACAATTCTGTAACTGTATCGTGAATCTACCGCAAATACGCAAAAATGTGTTTTGTAAATAATATAAAAAAATTTATGTGTTTATAATTTGTTGCAAATTTACATTTCCATTTTGGTATATGGTCACTAAAAACAGCGTTCAATTTTCATTTACGCATAACTCACTCAATTTTAAAGATACAGTTATGCAGTTTTTTTTAATGGTCTTCTGGGATGGATAGAAAAAACTTTCTAATTGACCAAATTTGCATAGAGGGGTTGTATAAAAATTTAAAAAGTGTAACTTTTTAAAATTCATAGGTGGATTTTTTTTCTTAATGTAATCTTCTTTCCTATCTTATTTTAAACATTTTTTCAAATTACATCACCTACTTATCTCTAATGGTTAAAGAATTAAAGCGCGTTTCAATCTTTTTGGGACACCCTGTATATTTTACAAAATATTTTAACAATGAAATAATTTTAAAAAGTTTCAGAATATGAATTCAATTGATCTAGATATTTTTAACAAAATAAAAAATTTAAATATAAATATAAGACACTCTTTGCCTTCTAGTTATTGTATTAACTCATATTCCAACAGCCTTCTGAAATGATTGTACTGAAAATGTGATAGAAATTTGCAAAGTTAATATAAAGACCGTATACCAAATTTTGGCCTTCTAAACTAAAAGTGGTTTTGAGTTTCTTTTGTCAGAAACAAACAGATGGACATTTTGTGTTTTTCAAACTCAAAAATACCAAAAAAGTGAATATTTGTTAAAATCTGGAGTTCGAATTTATTTTTATTTTTTTTCGATTACTAATTTTTTTTATTCTACGTATACGAGAAAATATAAAAGAGGATGAAGATATTAATAGCATGCATAATGATATTCAAAACAAATATATCACTAAATAATATTAGGATTGGCATATAAGATGCTTCATCGAAAATTTCTAATATATTTTTTCCATATTTTATTAGTCCCTTCATAATCTGCGTATGAAGTTTTGTTATATTCCCTTCTTTAATCTTATTTGCAGATGTCTCTAAACAAGGAAAGATAATTTACAACTATCCAGTACTAATTTAGATAATGATAGTTTTAAATCAGCTTGTTTCCTAGAATAACGGCAAACTAATATATGGTCATTATAATTTACAACCAATTACTCTAGAAAATTTTAACGATTATGGCTACTGTGGAAATACCAGCGTTTAGAAAAACCTGTTCACTTCCTAAGGACAATGCTAAAATAATCTAATGTTGTTATTTTCTGCAGTCGTTGCAAGTTATTCTAAAACGCTACCTAAAAATGAACTAAGTTTTTATTAGCCTCTTTAGAAGAAAGAAAAAATAGAATGTCATAAAGGGAGAAAAAAATTCAAACGTATCTGACGATAATCAAATAAAAGCAAGCGCAAAACCTTTCATTAACAGAAAAGTTAATTGGAAAAATAATTAGATCTGCATGCTGTTCTTAACAATAAATGGAAAATATGATGGGTTTTTGAAACGAATATTACACTCGAATATCTATTTTCCAAATTTTGCAACTTAGACAGCAAGATTTTATTTTAATAGGTTCCCGACAAATACTAATTTTAAACTCAAGTACCATTTGTAAACGAAAGATATTATTAGCTCAGAGAAACAACCATTTAAATTTATTTGTATGGTAGAAATAAAAAATAAAGGCTGTAATCTAAAAGATAGTATTGAATTCCATGAAATGTCCCTTTTGTTTTTGAAACACAAACTTTTCCTGGCTAATATCTCATATACATATCTTCAATAAAATAAATATTTTTTGTATCTTTTTAATACCATATAATATAATCTTTTTAATCCTTTGTAAATAAATATGGTCTGTTTATTTTTCATTTTTTAAAGAAATGCAGTTGTAGTGGTATCTATCTTAATACGCCAGTTACAGCCATTGGACATTGATGACCTCGGACAACGCACACGATCTTCACTCACCTCAACACTTGACCCTACCGAAACACGCTCTTCACTCGCCACAAAAAAAGGTGCTACCGAAACACACTCCTCATAAAACTTGGTGCTACCGAAACACACTCCTCGCTCCCCATAAAGCTTGATGCTACCAAAACACACTCCTCGCTCTCCATAACGCTTGGTGTTATTGAAACACCCCTCTTCGCCCGCTATAACGCTTGGCGCTATAAAATCATTTATCTCTCCACAGACTCACTGGCAGGGAAGTATTGTAGTGATATCTTAATAAACTAGTAACAGCCACTGGACATTGGTAATCACTTTTGTCTAGCGGATATCTTATGCTGCTGCAAACCGTAAGGCACGAGTTTGATTCTTATCGGAATTCAATCTCCACATTGCCATAATTCAATCCGCCACGCAGTTTATTTCAATTTAATTTGCATGTAAATCAAATCATTAAAAAAGTTAAGAATATATAATTGAATACAACATATAGGAAATACATTACATCAGTTTAAGCTTTAACAGTATAATAATCTTAATCCTAAATGATAAAAATCAAACTTGAAAATAAACAGTATTCCATTCGTATCCAACCATTTATGCTCCATGCAATTCATTCATGATCATGTGATTAAATTTGGAAACCGTAGAAATTATGGCTTTACAAGCTCAAAATAACATATAATAGAAGGAAAACATAAAAATTTCGTTAATTAATAATTCTAATTAAAATTAAGGAATTCAGTTTATGAATAAGCAATCACAAGCAAACGAAAACAATATGCCATATTTAGTAATTCTTTGTCATAGAAAAGGGGGTCAAGAAGCAAAGAAGATATATATATATATATATATATATATATATAAGCAATGATTGTCAACTGCTAGCCCTCCCCCAACCTTCCTCACAAATAAAATATCTACCAAATGGTGGTTACAGAAAATTATGAACAATTTCTCTTCACACATTAAATTTCATCCAATTAACTGATAAATTTCAAATTTTAAAGATGCTGTCGTTTAAAAATTTAAGATAATTTGGATTCTGTAATTTTATAACGCAGTTTCATTTTATTAAATATACTTACTTTAAAATGAGCATATTTGAAAAGTATATTTTAATTCATTTGATAATTAATATTTTAGTCAAAATATGTATGGTATATTTTTATTCCACTGCTCAAAGTTATAGTGCGTTTTTTTTAATTGTTGAACATTTTTTAATTGTTCTTAGTACCTTAAAAATATCGTAATAATATATCGAGAATTTTGTGCTTTTAGCATCAGCATCTTGCAAGAGTGATTAGTTGGTGATTAGCTTGTGAATTGAACAATCAACATCTGAATAGCAAAAACGAGTGAATAAAGACTTTAGAATAAGAAGATTATGAATAATCTTTCATCAAAGAATCAGCTTTGTTACTAAAAGTAGGAAATCATATAATCCGCTTATTACATGCATAATATGTATCGCATTATGTTTAATTTACATTTACATCATTCAGTTTTCCCACGTTTGTAAAAGAAGAGTTTTATGATTAATCTTTTATTTGAAACCTTATTTGCTAAAATTGTGAATTTTTTTTACAATTTCTTGATTGCAAAACAAAATTTTCCTGTTTTCAGAGCTTATTAATCAATTCTTCCCATTTATCTTATCTCAGTTAGCAACTGAAAACATCTGATTGTGAGAACAATAAAAGGATTGGTATTAAGAATCCATTATAATTATTATAAGGAATTATAAGGGACTAAAAAGTAGAAGAAAAAAAATATCTCTAAGAATAAAATAAAATTCTTGAAAAATCAAACTTCTAATAAAGTGTTAAAAAATATAGAATAATCTTTTCTTTTTATGTATATCAGTTAATTTCAATAACAATTTATCAATGAGTACATAGAATTTTTTTAACGCCGTTCATCACGCATTTAGTGAAAAAATACTTTTATGTTATTCATTGGCATCAATGTTGTTTTCTTTCTCCCTTTCTCATATTTTCCCAACTTATTTTTATTCACATTTCCAGTGAAAAAAGGACGACTTAATATTCAATTAATTATGTACTTAAAATTCAGGTAATTAATATTTATTTCATTAATCAATATACTGAAACAAATATTCATTTAATAGGCGAAAATGTTCCTTTATCTTATGTTTTTTTGGTGTGAATAAATTAAAATAAATAGTTTAAACTCGCCATCTCTTGAATAAAAAAATATTTAATTAGAAAATGATAGCAGAAAAAAATTAGAATCAACAAAATTAAAATATTGAATAATCTGAAATATCACCGTTACTTTACATCATTTATTTTCTACATTATATAAAGTCTAAAAAATAATATTTTACGATAAAAATTAAGAATAAATGATAAAATTAACGATAATTAATGCTCCACTTTGAAAAAAAATAGTATTAAAAAATTTATTCATTTAATATTTTTAATGCAAATTAATCATAAGAATTTTGTAAAAAAATATCCTGGAGCTGTATTATTTTTATTTTAGTTTTACTAACTTATAAAAAGGAGAAAAAATATTTTTTAATTTAATATACTATTATATTTTAAGCAATAGTTTTAGTTCTTAAAGCTTCAGGAAACCCAAATTTTTAAACTTGCTTTTAAAAAATTAATACAGACGAAAAAAATCTCATTACAAAAAAGCATCATTTCTGTTATATATAAAATAGCAAAACTGCATTTTTTGGAGAATGCATCTTTGGAATAAGCTGATAATAATGGGTTTTGGTATTGTAATTGTCAAAACAATTCACGCTCGAAAATTTGATGTACTTAAGTCCAAAAAACACAATTCTGGAATTTTGTCTGTTTTTTAGAACACTATAAATCAAAAGTTCATTAAGGTAAAAGGGTGAAATTTAATACTTTACCCTGGCATCAAATTTGAAAATTTCTTTCAAATTTAGTACGAATCCGTTCACAACTTATCTGCATCCATATCCGTATTCATGAAAACACAGTAACTCAAACACCGAAGAGAGTTAGATGAATAAAACTTTGTAAACCATTTTGCCAGCAAAAATGCAAATGTGTGTCAAATTTTGGAGGTAGTGTCCTTCTGTTTGTCTGTTTTGTTATGTATATAAAAATACGAAAACAAATTTAGTTAAATAAAATTTGATTTGCTATTTTGTGTCCAAAAATGTAGTTTGTATCGAAGATTGGACCAATATAAATGAAAGGAGGAAGTTCAAAATTAATACTCCGTTTTCTTTTTGAAACACAAAAATCCTATATGTTGAGTCACAACATAGTAGGAAAAGGGAAAAGTGGCCCTTGTATCTAACCAATATCACCATTGAAGAGACTGGAGTATTACTAAAAATGTACATAGATAGCAAGCAATACAGTCGTAAGATTCTAATATAACTAATAATAGTTAATGTAACTATAACTAATTACAGTTAGAGCTTATGAAAGATTCAATGTAAAAATTAAATTCATGACATCAAAAGATAAACATTTTTATCCACAGGAGTACTGGCATAGGGGTACATATTCATACTCCGTTTTCTTTCTGAAACACAAAACTCATATATATTGAGTCGCAACATAGTCGAAAAAGGAAAAATCTAACCCTTACCTTGTTTCTAAGCAGTAACACAATAGAAGAGACTGAAGAATTATTAAAATTGTCCATAGAAATCCAACAGTACAGTCATAAGATTCAAGTATGACTAATTATAGTTAATGTAACTATAACTAATTACAGTTACAGCTTATGAAAGATGTGATGTAAGTAGATTCGTAACGTCGAAAGATAAACATTTTTACCCGCCATCGTCCTCACATAGGAGTATCGCATCTTCCCCGTGATCTGGGCGTCGTGGGTTAAGAGGCCCGGTTCGGGCATGTATGATCTTCCTCTGTTCTATTTGGGAAATGTGTGAATTTGCCCTCCTGTAAAAAGGAGTTGTGCAAGCGAATGAGTGATGTCTTACTCTAGGCTCTAGTTGGCGCTACTAAAAATAAGAGACGCACTATTGGTTTAAATCGGTGTCTTGGTAACAGCGGACTTGCCCAATGTCAAATGCCATAACACATTTTTACCCTGGTCAAAGCCATTAGTATACGTTGATAAGCGTCGACATTAATGTCGATAACAAAAAGTATATTAAGTTATACACGCTTCAACAATGAAAACGCTCGGTAACTTTTGAATATTTTCAAATGAGAAATTTATTCTTCCATTTTCTGCAAATCAAAAGAAGAATATCTTTTTATCGACAATATTTTCAATATTTATCTTTAAATGCATACAGCGCATGTAAAAATGTCATGAATATATTCAGCTAAAAATCAATTTCATTGAGAAAGCCGTCTTTAATCACTGATACTTATATCAAAAGGAAAGTCCTCATATTCTTAAAATATCCCTAACGTCTTATCCATATTTTACATCATCTGATTTCTTTTTAAGATGAATATATAGTGAATGAAAAATTGGGATGGAAATTTCTGTAAAGATTATTTCAATTCATATAATTGATTCAAAAATTAAGTTAATTAAATTCAGTTATTTTGTGAATATGTTAAAACGTCTATTGATAAATAATTGCATGTAATCGCAATACAAAACAAATGAAAATATACTATTGTCATTTAGAAATACATGGTGTTACAAGCCTCTATAGATTTAATATTTTAGATAAATATTACTTGGAGTTTTCTTGGAAGCTTTACAAGCTAGATAACACCCTTAACACAGGGTGATTATTTTTGTCTTGTGGTCATATTATCTGGCTCCGAACCATACGATTGAGAGTTCGATCCTCGCTGATGTCAATAGCCACAGTAAGTTTTTAGCTTGGACTTGCAGAGAAATTATTTCAAATAAATCTGGATTTGATCAATAAACTAAAAGAGGTCTAAGAATTTTTATACATTTAAGAAGTAAAGTATTATAAAAATATACATGACCGAATGCTCTTCACAAATAAATTTAATTAGATGGAGTGACATGTTCCAAACTTAAATAGATTATAAAAGTTATGCAAAATGAATTAATTTGAGTAAAATCTTTTGGCTAACAAAAACAAATACAGAAACATTTAAGATTCAAATCAGAAAAATATTTGATGGATAGCAAATACGGCATTCATACTATATCGAATGCAGTTGGTTTTCCTTTTGATTTTGTAATCTTTGAATTTTTCTATTTGATTTGTCAGTAGTAATCAATAGAAATCTTAGATTTAATACCATGAAAAGTTTGTTAAAACATAAATTCATAGAGATTTTGCTTCGCTAAATTCCATTATTCTGATGCAAAATTTAAATGTATGCATTTTAATAATTCAACTACTTTTATAAAAAAAAAGCAGATGAATATTTAATTTTTATATACGTGCTCAGAAATCAATCTAAACAAACTGTCTTGCCATCTTATATCAAACAGATTGATTTCAACAACGAGTATCAACGATTCTTTAGCTATTTCTAAAAAAATTGAGTCTAGACACATAAAAATAATAAAGTAAATAAAAAATGATAATAATAAAGGAAATAAGTCTAGTCATGTATACATTATTACATTTATATAAATTTCTGAGTGAAATTATGAAAACATTTGATGAAAACTAATACAATCTGATTTATATAATATAATATTACTAAAAATGGGCTTTTTGGGTGATGTGTCATATATCTCCAAATTTCCAATTTACTATTACTCTAAAACTATAAGGCAAAAAAATTCATAACATTTAAAGAAGTTTCCTATCTCACTCAGAATTGCTATTTTTGCCTCAAAAAGCAGAGGAAGAATTGCATTTTAAACTACGCCGTAAATGCAAAGGAAATGCTATCCACTCTTCTTCTGTTACAATTCGAAATTTCTTCCACGTCCTTATTTACGAGAGAAAATGGTTTTGAAACCGTGTTCTCCATATGTTATGAAAAAAACTGCCTTTATTTCTCTTCCAATTTAAATTCAAGCGCCCTTGAAAACGATCTTTTTAAAAATAATACCGTTTGCAAATAAGTGATAAAAGAAATAAAACGCCTTCAGACGATATGTGCTTTTTTATTCCTTATTTTCAATTTTTTACACGCTTGTTGAAAAAACTGCCTATCGATTTCGTTGAAATAGAAAACAAATGGCAGCAACAGAAGCTTTTTTGCGTTCGAATGAATTTTTCTTATCGTCTGAAAGGTTTGAAAGTAATCGTTCCTCGCCTAAACAATTTTTGCCAAAAGAAAATAACATTTTAAAAATAAAATGAGAATTGATGTATATAATTTATTTGCCGATTTCTTATGATATTTTGTAAGACAAATCTTTGCTATTTCTAAATTTTGGAAAACATTTAGAAATGGCACTTCTAAATTTTGGAAAACTTATAATAAATTGAAAAATGCTTCAATGAAATTGTGTCCTTAAGGGCATAAGAAAAAGTTTGTTCTGATGGTATTGAAATCTAAAGTATTGATTTTGAATTTAAAAAGTCTTCAATTCAAAAAAAAAATTATTGCAGTCCGGTATTATTTAATTTATTTTATATGCCAAAATTTTCTTCATTTATTCGTATTCAAATTTTTTATATCATTCATCATTAATATTTTTAAGTCAAAGTATGATAATTAAATGTCAAAAGGTTTGTTATCTGTCCGTCTATTCGTGAGCATATAAAAATTATCTCATAATCACATTGAATTAAATAATAGCATTTAGAATGCAATTTTATTCTTTTAGAATGCCACATTGTGGTTAAATTTCGATTCTATTTTGGAAAGTAAATCTCTAAACCATAAATATGGTTTTCTTTGCTATATTATCAAATACATCAAGGGCCATATTCATTATATATATCAAAAAGTATAAAACGAAACATTTTTAGTGACTTGCTTTTTCCTTATATCTTTAAAAACTAAAATATTTTTATAAGAATTGTTTCTAATTGGAACCGGTAAAACCAACCTTGAGCAGGAATAAATTATTATAAATAATAATCTGTTTTAAAATAAGGATGGCACTTTTTTAAATAACAAAACGAGGACAAAATAATTTGATGGATGGTATTTTTAGTACTCTAATGAAATTATCATTTATAATAATTTATTCAGGAACACTTATTTTCCTTTTATTTTTAAAAAATTTATAACTGCAATTTCTTTAACTAAATAAATTGTCCTTTCAAATTTTTAATTATAGATAGTTTGCTTAGAAGAAAGTGGCTGAATTATAAATTAATCATCGCAGGAAATTAATCTTTTATGAAATGAATAAATATTTTTTTTTCTATTATATATTTTTGCAAAAAGTTTATTAAGAAAATAACTACTAGAATAAAACTAATGAAAGAAAAATTTATTTACTTCAAGAAATCACAGTTCGCAATTTTCTAAAATATAAAGGAAAAGAAGGAGGGCTCCTGAATAAGAAAAAATGATGTCTTTCACTGCCATCTACTGGTAGAATATAAGTAAAATTTAGTTCAAATTTATTTCTTCAACTGTTCTTATCTACGGAATACCAAAGGTTAAATTTAAGATAGTAATAGGTTTTTCAGCCGTGGAAATCAGAAAAGAAGTCTAAAGACTCTTTTAACATAATAAAGTATATGGACCTTCATATAGTTGCAAATCGTGAGGCAAAAATCATTCAAAATGTTCTTTACTGCTGACCGTTAGTTTTAGAGGCATGAAGTTATAGGTTTTTAAATAATTTTTTCTATCTATTCCAAGACAGGAACAGACTTTACCAAATACACAGTATAAAAGATTACGTATTAGGAAGATAAGGAACTAGAGAAGAGAATAGTGGACATTTCTTTTATTTGTGTCCTAATAGTTTTAAAATGTTAGTAATTTTTTCAGGTGTTCTAAAATTTCTTCATTTAATGGTTAATGCTTGATTTTTAAAAAAATATGCTGCTTAAATGGGTCTACAAAATTTTATGCTTTTATATCATTGTAATCTTTAATTTAAAATGTCATGTATCATGTTTGTGAAAATAAGAACAAAATTTACAGTCGTTACTTATTATCATAGAGTGCTCGTATTCTGAAGTGTTTACTATGAGTTTAATTTAGTAATATTAATGTCCATTTTAAAGCAAAGCTAGGTATATTTCGGAATGAACCTTGTAATTTTCAACCGAGATTAGATGAAGAGGATGACACTTGAGACATCCCTTCTCGTGTATTTAACATGTACCAGATCTGCTTGCACGATGGTTCTTCAGTGGTTTCGTATGTTGAACTTAAAACTCTCCAGTTCCGAAACTAAGACATTTATTTCACCAGACCATTGCGGTTCCTTGCATTTTCAATAAAAATTTTATATTAATTTTAGAATATTATTAATACCTAATCGATTAATTAAATTAATTCATTATTTCCTTCCCTTGGCTCCACGAAGATCAGAATTTGATGAAAAAATTAAATTTATGATTCCATAATATTCATAATAAAAATTTACAATTTTTTCAATATTTTTTACTTTAGTTTACAACTTTTAGTACATTAACAAATATGGGTTTTTAAAAATTGCTTTAGTTTGAATTGATTTTCTTTGTTCAATTCATTGCTAAAATCTACCAACTTGTCCGCATGTTATATTTGAAATAATACTACCACCAGTAGAAAAATGAATACACTAAACAAAAAATTATACCTTGAATAATTCTTTTTCCATGTAAGAATTTCACATGTAAGGGAAATTCAAAATATTGCATTAAATTTTTATAAAGCTTCTTTTTTCAAATTCAGACGTTCGGTTTTCTGAACACTGAATCACAAAGGAAAAAGTGAGAAACTTAATCGATTTTTCGTAATTTTCAACTAGAGTACTGTAATTTCATAATTCCATGCCTCTTCTCTTAAAAAAAATACTGACTATTTCACAAGCATGAGTGTGAAAGGTAATCAGGTCAAATGAAATTACATTAATTTAATTTACAAGGACCTCTGAACAACTTAAATTCAATTACGAATCCACAATTTTTCTCACGCATCTCCTATTTTTCTGGGAAAAGTATTGGAAATCTATATTGTGCTTTCACAAAGACTTGACCTCTTTAAAGGGTTTTCTACATTTATATATGACATACAATGCCAAAATAGCGGAGTTTTATTTGAGGTAAAAGAACAAAGGAGATTTCTTAATTTTAAATGAAGACGATTCGTTCTCTTATAAATAGAATTTCAAAGTTATCAATAAGAAAGGAATCTTTGGAGAAAGAATTTTGAAAGGTTTTGCTCCAATTTAAAGAAGTATTTTGTTTGGTTGTATAAAGTATAGAAATGCATTTTATTTAAAAATATATAAATTGCTTATTTGAAAAAACCTGAAGTGCAAAATAAAACTGAAAGCTTATTTCTTAAAATTTTTATCAGTTTATCACATTTTCCATTGATTTCATTTATATCAAATAATTAATTTTATACTGTTTATATACTCATCGCATTAGTTAGTAGCAGCGTTCAACAAAAATGGAAATCAAAAAACTTCATCCGACTCTTTGTAATATTTTCATATATTTCACTTACAACATGTAATCAAACAAAACCGCACTTAAATGCTATATGTTTCAATATGACCTGATGGATACGTCTCAACTACTGGGTAAGATATATGTACCGGTTCATGTATCATCCTCATCATCAAAATTGTATTCAGAATTGAGAATCCTAAAATTTGATACAAATATAGCTAAACTAAGTAATAAAATTAAAATAAAAACTACTGATTCCATAGATTATTTTTGCCGTTAAAATATGTATTCAATATTTAAAATTAGCATTTATAACAAATTTTTTCGATGAAAAGAAATCAACGTCCAATTTCAACGTCATATTCAATTAAAGTTCTCTAAAAATACGTCTACTTCATTTTACATCAAAATGTAATGAAAATATTTCCTTTGATAGATTTAATATAAAATTTGATACAAATTTGTCAAAATTAAGCTAAAAATAACGTGTATTTTTTTTTTCATATACCGGTTGCTTTTAAGAAGTGCCATAAATTGTTCGTTATTCTAAACAACACTTATGACCATTTCCTAAAAGATTTCCAAATCAAAAATATTTCTCTTTCCCCTTCTCACATGCAAACATATTTTTAACGTCTCCATTCACAGAAGCTATTGAATCTATTAATTAATATAGTCATTGCAAATAAATTACAACAGAACATTTTTTATCAAAGAAAATTTATTTTATCAAATTGGTGTCGCCCAGCTCTTCCAAGCTTTTTCCTGATTCTCAATGGAGGTAAATAATAATTTTCTGTTGAGAGATTGATTTGTATAATTCTAAGGAAATTATGTAAAATTTTTAGGAGAAATTTATTGATGGATCATAAAGAAATGGAATTGTTTTCAAACATATATTCACAATTTAAAATCCCTAATCTTTTAATTAATTAATTTAATTCCTTCGTTTAATTAATTTCTCAGTTTCTTTTCTCATAATAGTACGTCTCAATGCATGAAATAAAGGTTAGGAACTTAATATAATCAAACATATAATTACACCCGATTCAATACAAATGCTAAATTAAAACCGCACTCGGTGATTACATCATATAGTCTTTATATTCACACATCAATGTGGAATATTTCTTGTTTCAAATGTTGTGAAAATCGCAAAATTGCTCAAGCAATATATTTTCCATTAATAAGTCAGATTGCGCAACCTGTAACTTTAAGAATCTTAAGAGCACTTCGGCTATTGATACCATGAAACGATTCCTTCTATTTATGAAATCCAGAAAGTTCAAAAAGTGGCAGGGAAATACTTAGCATTAATTAACAGACTCATGCATAACAGGTACTAATAAAAATTTTCCGAATAAATTGAAGGATAGTCTACTATATCCAAAATACCAAGGGATCTGGTGTTGCTTCAGACAGTTGGCAACATTAACAAGCGTTACACAACTTTGAAGAATACCTTATTGTAGTTTTTGCCTACTCCTCTTGGATTGAACTCCAATTCAAACCAAGCAAGAGATCGGAAAATGAAAGATGAAATACTCCTGAGCATTTGAAGGCAGAAGTCTGACTTAACTCGCACGAAGATGACACTGACACATTTTCTTGCACAACTCCTTTTTACAAGGTGGCTCTTTCACGCATCACATCACAGATAAAACACACAGTAGAAAACAACCATGTTCTAATCAGGGCTCGAACCTGGGATGGCCAGATCACAGGGGAAGATGCTAAAAAAAGCTTTCAAAACTGTAGAATTAAAACAAATGAATAATGTAATTAAATTACATTTTGATGAAAACCCCTTTTTTATGTGACATTAGAGAAAGAAACATATTCACACAGGTTGTCCAATAATTTGCTATTGTTATTGCTATCTCATTTTATTATTACTCTAATTACGAATAAGTTTTTAATGCAAAAACAGATGAATTCAAACTAATACTTAATCAGTTTATGATACTTTGGACTAAGAAATCTAATTACCCTTTTAATTTTTTTTATTTATATCCCGTCTATGCTTAAGTTTCTGAAACAATGAAATAACAGTTTGTTTTAGCAATTCTAATAACTAAAGCAATTATTCTAAATAATCAATGGAAGTGTCATTTCTCCACAAAAACTCAGAAAGAAGAAACAACCTTCTTTTAAATTCTTCATTTTCAGTTTAAAAGTCTGCTTTCCTATAATTGCTTCTCCGACTTTCCTTCAACATCTTTTCATTAAATTCAGATATAAAAATGGAGAAAACATTTTTTTAAACTAGATAAAGCGTTTCATTTAACCATAAATTCTTTGATTTTAACGCCGGATGTTCTATGAATGGCGTTGCTTTCAAGCCCATCTGGTACAAAATACAGGAAAATTAAAAATCAAAAAGAATTCCTGGTAAATTTTTGCATAAAAATTATAAAATCTATTCCATGCAACATCTTTTTGATGGATTTGTAAAGAGCTCTTTTGAGTGGGATTTTTACATAAATTATCTCTTTTAATAAATTAGAAAAACAGTTTAGTTTTCAAAAGAATTTTGTTTTTTCTGAAAATAAGTTTTCTGACCAAAAGGGCCGAATTTGAGTACAGTTTGAAACTAGAATTTTGTATATTTAAATAAATAACATGCCTGTATTTTTAATAAGTCTAATATAAATAACTGTTTTTCTTAATATGTATATCTTTTGAATTCAATCTATTTCTTGTCATTCAATTCAACATATATATTAAATTTTTGTCGATCTTTCATAACATAGCTAATATTTTTTACATTCTTTTATTATTTACTTATTATTTTATCTTAATATTCTACTTTGGGTCTATTATTACTTTATTCTTTTTTATCAAATTATTTATTTTATATCATTGAAAATGTATGTTTTTAGAATAAAGAAGAATAATGCTCTTTGTTATAAATAAGCGTACATCTCTTCTATTACTGTATTTCATTTCTTTTTGAAATATTCTCATACAAATATAGGTTTATCTTAAAATGCCTTATTTTATTACAGTTTTATCAATGTGATCTACTTTTTCTAGACTGCTTCTTTCTCTCTAAGCAGTTTATTTATTTATTCTTTGGACTGATAATTATTCTCAAAGAGATGCATTTTATACTTGAAAGACAGAAAAATGCATATAATCAAATTATAAATCAGATATTTTTTTTTCAATATGGATATCGTTAAAATTCTTTCTTTTTTATCCTTATTTCTAAACAAAATAAATACTGCCATCTGAAAAAATAATTTGAGCTTCTATAAATTTGGAAAAGAAAAGAATTCCAGCGAGTAAATTATCTCTGATAAATTAGAAACAGAAAAAATAATTTAATAATTGAAAGTTTTCAAATAACTATGTATTATTTCACATGTTTGTAACACAATAGATTATGACGAGGCTTCTTAAGTAGTTTTAACCGTTTCCTAATTATCTCAAATTATTTCGGGTTCGTATTTATTACAGTTAGTTATCATCCCGAGAAAAATCGGGCGAAACTGAATTTGTCAGTACGATTTGTTTCATCGCGATTTTATTCGGCCTGAAGATATTGAAAAAAAATATTCAGCATTGAGTGCAGTTGGCCAATTTGTTGGTTTCGTGCATCTTTTGGCGAGACTGGTCACGTGTTTTCCCTATTGGATAGTATACATCTGGTTGTGGATTAGTAATGTATAAAAAATGATCGTTGAGAAAGAGAAAATAATGGCGATGATACAAGATATAGAAAATGATAGTTTTTCAGATCTTGATTATGAAGATAGCGATTTCTGCAAGTGGAAAAAAATCAAATCATAAGAGACCGTATACTCTGTGCTTTCGTAAAAGAGATTCCAGAAATAAACCAGTAAGAAAAGAGTACAGTATGTCAGGTATCAATCACTTTGTGTTGTCTCTGGTTTCAAAAACTGTCATACAAAACTCATTCGCCCGAGATAACTTGGAATAGTAAACTAATATGAAAACTAAATGCTTTTACAGCTATTCAAGATTAAAAATTAAACTTAAAACCTACAATTTTTGTTTCGTTTCCTTGCAGTTAATAATAAAAAAATGTGATTATTTTTTGAATTTTTTTCAAAAACAATATGTATGGAGTTAAATTCTTATAAAGAAAGAAAACATCAGAAGATTGCAGTTCTTCTTCACCACAAAAAAGTGTCTATTAGCTTCTTTTCTTGACGTTGCAAGGTTGTTTTATATATATAACCTATAATAGTAGGCAAAAAAAGTTTTAAAGTGGCTCGATCTTCTGAACTAAAGCACTGCATTATGAAAATTTTGTAAGGTTTAGTTCATCTGTCTATTTAATTTTTTTAAATATTAATCATAAAATAGCAATAATGCGCGGATAAAAAATGCATATAAAACACCAATGTCTATTAATATGCACAAGAAATGAAGACTTAAAAGCGGTTTTATAAATTCAAAAAAATATTTTTAATTTAAAAATATATTTTCTAACACTAACAGCAGCATTCTTAGAAGAGGTAATTGTAATCAAATCCATCGATATGACAAATGTCTGAATCTTCATTGCTATGATGACGTGAGCATGGTTGGGCATGCATTTTATTAAGTTTGCTCATAATTCTTTTTTTTTTAATTCTTGTGAGTGTTTTTATGGTCCATCAGATTTTAAAAAAAGGTCATCATCAAACATTAGTAAAATTGGGTTCTTAAAAATGGCCTATTTTATAAATTTATTATTATTAAAATCTGGAGAAGATTTTAAGTTAAATCATTTTTTTAATTTCCGTTAAGTATTTATTATAAATTTTATTGCATTTATATAATATGTACAATTTTTCAATTTCAATTATTTCAATGCCCTTTCCTTGCAAAAAAAAGTATTCCCTTAAAAAATCAATTTTTTGTGTAAATCCATTTTAAACTATTTTTAATGAATTTGTGAAATTATTGAATACGATTTTAAATCTGATCTCTCACATTGCAGATTTACTCAAAATCTACAAATTATCTTCAAATCCGATTCGCTTTCAAATCATTCAATACTTTTAAAAAATCAATAAAAATCTTTGATTTCTACAAAGCCTTAGTTATAGACCATTTTTTATCACAAAATTAGGAATTTGCAAAGCTTCAAAAGTTGAAAATTAAGCTTTTACTTCATACAAACCAGAAAGATTAGCCGATCTCTTGATTTTTAATATTTTTATCGAATATTGAGAAATTATTGGTTATCAATAAATGAAAGGAATATAAAGGGAAATAGTACAATCTATTTGATTTGTTCAAAGGCAATAAAATAAGGGAATAAAGCTTTGTTCTGTTATATGTATTGATTTCAAAGGCTTTCCAAAACTGCAGTTTAGAAGCTTTTGAAAGGATTTGAATAATACGCAATATTTGTATATACGCAATATAATTCATTTATTTATAAACAAGAATGGGAAAAGTAAAATTTCGATAATTTTATTTTTAAAAATAGTCAGTTTATTACTTATAAATGCCTTTTTTATACTGATTGCTTTGAAATTATATGATCGTCTTTTAAATAATTTGCTCCTATTCAACAGATAATAAATCTCATTGAGAAAACCTCAATATTAAATAAAAAAATATGGTAAATAAATTTATTTATTTAAGCATAATCTTATTAAAAATAGTATCAAATTATATAATAGTCATTTTCACTAGAAAATTTTATTACGTTAAGTCACAATGCACAATAAGCAAGTTTTTTTAAGCATAAAAATAATCATTAATAACTCATTTTGAATGTTAGAGGCAAAAAAATTAGAATAATAATTGCAATTAGGAGATAGTAAGATAATTTATTCTTTAAGTTTATTTAAATATACTGAGTATATTCAAATATACTTTAATTATATTCAATTTCTCTACATATATCTGTATGAGAGAAAAAGAATCGTAAACTTATGCAATAAAGTGTATAAATATTAACGACTTATATAAAAGAACTAAAATATAAATTATTCATAAATATAATGTATACGAAAAATATTAAAACATATTATATATGCTAGACTCTCTGAAAGTTTAAGAATTGTAAATTTAGATCCCAAAAAATTAATTTTTAAAAACATTTTGTAGGTACTATTGAGTAAAAGAATTTGGTGTAAATTAGTTTGCAGGAGATTACGTCAATATAATGAAAGCAGAAAATGTGTGAGTTCTAGCAATATTCCATGCGAGAAAATAGCTATTTCCCATTTTACACATAACTATAATATCCTTGAGCTACGTTATCTAATAACGTTTGTTATTTACGCAAAAAAAAGACATTCGAAACACAAAAATGTTTCACTTTTATTTTAGTTAACAGACTCGTCTTCAATTCAGATTTAAAATAACAGATCAGAACAATGCTTAAGCTATATTCTTATGCTGAAAATCTTTTTCAGAATTGTTTTAGTGTGGTTTCATAGCAAGAATAAAATGATAATATTATTTGTCTTTCTTTTCGGTGATAACAAAACAATCATATGATTGACTCATATTTCTGTATGACAACCGTGTATTCTCCGTCAACAATTTATTGTTGACGGAGACATTCAAAGAAAGCAAAAGAATTAAGGCCAAATATGATATTTGCTTCGCAACTAGTTTACCATGGTTTCATTTCTCACAAATTCCAAATCAATTTTTCTTTGATCCAAAATTGGATCAAGAGTGAATTTCATTTAACATGGTACGAAATTGACAGTTAATATAAAGAGGATGCTATATTAACATCATATACACTGACGGAAAAAAAATCCCAACACTAGGAAGGAGCTGTGCTAGATAAAAGAAATTTGGTAGACGTGTTTATACATCTGAAAGATGACGTCGATTCAAATTTCGAGCTACGCGCGTAAGTGGGGCGCTAGTAGCGACACTATGAACATGCAAATGAGGTTTGCTTTAAATAATAGCTGTAAGGTTCGTGATCGTTATTTACAGTTGAGATTTGACGTAGTGGGTTAATGTTAGTCAAGGATGCCTCTGAGAAGACGAAGAAGCCATTATCAACCGCTCACTGAGTTTGAATGAGGTCGTGTTGTAGGGCTACGAGAAGGTGGGTTTTCTTTCCGCGATATTGCTGAAAGACTGGCAGGAATGTATCTACTGTGCATGAGTATTGGCGGCAGTGGTCAAGGGAAGGCACTGCCTCAAGAAGACCAGGTTCTGCGTGGCAGCGTGGTACTACTGAGAGGGAAGACCGTCGTTTTCGACGTATGGCTGTTTCTAATCGTACTGCGTCTGCAGCTGAAATTCGAGCTGCAGTTTGCACTACAGTGACACAACGAACTGTTACAAATCGGTTACTTCAAGGACAGCTCTGAGCCAGATGCCTTGTACAGTGCATTCCACTGACTCCAAACCACTGCCGTTTGCGACGTGAGTGGTGTCAAGCTAGAGCTCATTGGAGGACGGAGTGGAGATCTGTTGTGTTTTCTGATGAAAGCCGGGTCTGCCTTGGTCGCAGTGATAGCCGTTTGTTGGTTAGAAGGAGGCCAGGTGAACGCCTGCTAGTGACCTGTCTGCGGCCTAGACACACAGGGCCTACTCCTGGAGTTATGGTTTGGGGAGCAATTTCGTATGATAGCAGGAGCACTCTCGTGGTTATCCCACGCACCTTGACTGCAAATTTGTACGTCAGTCTAGTGATACAACCTATTGTGCTGCCATTCATGAACAGCATTCAAGGGGGTGTTTTCCAACAGGATAACTCTCACCTTCATACCACTGTTGTAACCCAACATGCTCTACAGAGTGTCGGCATGTTGCCTTGGCCTGCTAGATCACCATATCTTTCTCCAATCGAGCACGTATGGGACATCATTGGACGACAACTCCAGCGTCATCCACAACCAGCATTAACCATCCCTGCCTTGATCGCCAAGTGCAACAGGCATGGAACTCCATCCCACAAACTGATATCCGACACAATGCATGCACGTTTGCATGCTTGCATTCAAAATTCTGGCGGTTTGCATGCTTGCATTCAAAATTCTGGCGGTTACACCGGTTACTAATGTACCAACATTTCACATTTGAAATGGCTCTACCTGTGATCTTGAAACTTTAATCAATTAAATATGTTACCTAGACAAATGTATTCCTAAAATTTCATTACTGTACAATAATTTTTTCTTGGTGTTGGGATTTTTTTTTCCATCAGTGTATATTATCTGAAACGAAAATGATTTATCATTATTCAGTACTAAAGCATCGATATTGTAACGGATAGCTTCTTCATCATTTTTTAAACTAACAAACTCTTGTCATCTTTTTTAATTGTAGTTCTAACAATAGAAAAAAAGATAGTTTACAATGGTAGTTATTCATCGATTCTTCCAAATAAAATTTTCAGACAAAATTGTCACAGTATGGGTACCAGCTTTCATCCATTTCTATTTTGGTCTCTTTCTTTATAAAAGAATCTTTTAGAAAATTATTAAATTTTCAACAATGCAACAAGTGCTCTGATTTTAAAGTAATACCGCTACTCGTGGACATTTAGTTCTTTCTAATGACACTTTCCATTTTCAAGCTCGCTGACTAAAGAGCCATTCCGATTTAATCCAAACGATTTTTCAGTAACGCCATCTAAGGCCAAGAGTACGAGTTAGCTACTCACACGTCAGAACCCTTTTTACGGGCGGGCTTCATTCATTCATTTTCATTCACTCCTCCACAGATCGTAACTCAGACTTGTATCAGAGAACGATAATTTCTGAGCCCGTATCCCCAGTGGTATTATTCTCGATATGGAGGACTTTGTTGCCACGACAGATTTATACATGAGCCAGTCACCCTCCACACGAGGGTCTTGGGCAGGTGGGGTTTAAATTCACATCCCAAGGAATACGAACCCAATGCCCTGCCTGGGGTCTCGGTGGTCTGGTGGTAAGGTCTCGGCTTCGGAACCGGAGGGTTTCAGGTTCGAGACTCGATTCCACCTAAGAACCGTCGTATGAATCTCTCGCATGGTCTCTTGCACGTTAAATCTGTTAAGCCAAACGTCCTCCCGTTGGTATGGTGTGGAAGTTTAGAAAAGGGGTGCCAATTCAGGTATCGTCCTCGTCATCTGACAGTGGTGCAAAATTACGGGATCCATCCCAAAACAACCCTAGTGTTTCTTTGCAACAGGACGTTAATATAACTAAACTAAATTAAAACCAACGCCCTACCAACCAGGATACATCTGCCCTGACTTTTAATTAAAATATATGAATACAGCTGTATTTTGTGTAACTTGAAAACCTTGTAACGAAGCAAGCGATAGCCTTTTAGAAAAATCACTGATATTCAAGAGAAGAATGTTTGCAATCTTCCATTAGCGATTCTAACTCAATAAAATGTTTCTTTCTAAATCTTTAGTTTTTAAAACAGTTTATTATGTATATCGAGTATACAAATATATATCGAGTTATAATTTGATTGATATTATTTAAAATATTAAAAACATTATAAAATTGCTCTATTAAACCACACTTCGATTAATAGGAGGTAAATGTGAACAAGTAATAGATAAGAGGATTTCGTTTCCTTCTTAATAGAGGAGTATCTATCCTGGTTCAGCTCGTATGAAAACCTAGTCTGAATTGAAAGGTTTCCTTTTTCGCCACCCCAGAGAAGCTGGCACTGCAAATGAGCTTAAGGTATCCGACTACGTTTGAAGAAAAAAAAATTTGAAAAATAAGGATTTTTTAGAAATCGTTTATGGTTTTTAGATCTATTGTCAATAATGAACACTATCATTACAAAAACAATTATTTTAAAATATATTTTGAGAAATGGGAAAATTTGTAGTAAATTTTAATGAAATTTAACCAAAACCGTTTACACTCTACAGAAAATTGTAATGCAGAAATCCTATTTTCTTTGCACACAAGTTATAAAATATAATGATGAGTGAAATGAACCAAAATCTAAGAAGCATTTTGACATGCAAAGAAGTTATGGATAAAAATGTACGTATATATGCATTTTTTCCACAAATTTACCGCTTAATTTTTCTAAAAACACCTATAAATGAAAAAGCATTTCACCAACAATACAACTTTTGGTTCATGTCATTGTCCATATTATTTTAAACACCAGCTGAAATTTTTATGTAAATACCTCTAGTTTTGAGAATATCATAACGGTGGATAATTTTTTTGATACTTAAAGTTTTGAGAAAAGGGAAGCTAAAAACAAATTTTAGTTGAAAAATATGTGACCCTGGATGATATATCTGGCCTTCTTTTTCTTAGGAAATATTAATTTTTGGGGGAAGATAAAAGTCTGAACTGCAAAAAATAAGAATTTTTTTTTAAAAAAATCACCAATGTTGTCAATAACCGATTTTTTAAACGTAGTCGAATACCTTAAACATTTGAAGGGTTTGCTGCAAAAAAGAGGTAGCTCTAATTATTCAAATTTGCAGAAAAACTTAAAACACATCTGAAAATTCTAAATTCCAGTGAGACAGACAGATCTATCCCTTCAGTAACGAGAGAACTAAGATTGGAAATCTAAATTTCTGCTTTCTTTTGACATCAAATGAACAAGGATTTTTTTACCACGTGATAGTGCATGTAACTAAATTACCCCAAACTGGAGATAATCTTTTCTGCAGCAAATCCTTCAATGAAGATGAGCAAAAAATTCTATTTCCATTCTTACATATATAATATGGCTTAGTGAGAAATTATTTTAAAACTTTGGACAAGTTTGGATCAGCCTTTATATTTTTAATGAAATATTGCCCAAGATCAGCGAAAATAAACTGAAAAAAGAATTCTTATTTGCCAACATATCCGCCTGTAAGAATATAAAATTCTCCAATGAGATAAGAAAGAAGCTTGGAGAGCTTTTGTCCATGCGCCTATGAGATTCTAAGAAAATATAAAATTAGAATTAAAATTTAATAAAATTAAAATCTCTAAGAATTATTCATGGATGCAAAAAAGACTTTGTAACTCCATTTCTCTAAAATTACTTTTTTCTGCTGTGACATTTAAACTTCCTTTCTCCTTTCCTTTTGTAGCTGTCATCAAAATGAATGATCTCAACAGGGTATTGAAAAAATAAACAAAAGACATTAGGGATGATATTCCTTAAAATATTGGAGCAGTCCTTTCGTATCAATTTACAATGATTAAAGTTTTAAAGTTCGTGAGATATCACTCAAACAACTTTGATATAGAGAGAGTAAGCAGATGTGGGTTTTTCTTTTCTCTTGATGCTAGGAAACAGTTTTAATGTTTATTATAATATTCATGCACCACAGCCAAAAATGAGTATTAAAAACTATTTTAAAGTCGGAGAAATTCATTTTTCGAAATTATCCCTGTTATATAAATAATTGAATGTCGTATCTTTAAAGTTTCGGTATCGGACTACTAATAGCTTTTCTGTACTCATTCGTATAAGATTATCTGTAAACAAAATTAAAAAAAATATATCAAATCTAGATTCCGTCTTATTAATTTTGGGGAGTTATATTCGCTTTTTACATCATGATAGCCAAGATATCCTGGTTGATAGAGCATTAGATTCGCATTCCTTAGGTTGTGAGTTTGAACCCCGTTTTCCAAAAAAATCTCAGGGCTTGTGTTGACTGGCGCGAGTATAAATCCGTCGTGGTCACAAAATCCTCCAAGTCGAGAGTAATACCACTGGGGATACTGGCTCAGAAATTATAGTTCTCTGATCCAAATCTGAATTACGATCTGTGAAGGAAGTCTGTCCTGTAAAAAGGATTGTGACGCGTGAGTCGCTATGTCGTACTCTTGGCCTTAGATGGCACTGCTGAAAATAAAACAAGAGATGCACAATTCAGATTAAATCACAATGGATGTTTAGTCAGAGGTCTTGTCAATGGCAATTGTCATTAGAAACAACAAAACAACAACATCGTGATAAACTACATTATTACTAAACTACAGTACCATCAGTTAAAATAGAGATATTTAACATTTAGAAATAATGACACGCTTCCGGTAAAGAAAAATTCAAAAGGACGTGAATAATTATGTTATGTTGTTAGTATTAATAAATATACTACTGAGAAATTTCAAAGAATTCATTATATGTTATTCAGTAATTCTGTTCATATACTTCAATAAAAGAGTGCTAGAGTATCGCAGAATAGCACTGTAGCATTTTCAGAGAGGAGTTCGCTTTTGTGATACTCTTTGATACTCCTGTAGGATTAACATTTATAAAACTAGGAAATTCCGAGTTTCCTTTTTTTGTCCAATCAACCACTAACTGAAGGGGGCTCCATTATTTGATGGATAGATCTTCCTCAAAACAATCATCAAAATGATCTAAAATAATCTGGAATAATGATATCCAAAGTTTTATATATTTCGATCAATTTTAATCGCAAAGTATTCGAATCTTTTTTAAATGCCAAATAATCAAGAATATTTTATTAGATATACTCAATAGGACCAGTGAATTATAAGATTTTAAATTTAATTCCATCAGCACAACATTTTTGTTTCATGCAGTTTCTTTACATTGTTTGGAGTATTTTTTAAATACAAATATATGCATATTTCAAATGATTTAGAAACTGGTGATTAGATCACAATTAGAATGAATACCCGGAATACAAAAAACTCGATATAATTTCCATAATTTATCGAAAATAAAAAGAAAAAAAATCATTTCAAAATCCCTAATGGGAAAATTTTCAAACAAAGTCAATCTAAATAACTTCCACGATAAAAATATGTTATTAGAGAAAATTGCAAGGTTATTGATTATTGCCTTGATTGCTTTAAAGATGCATAATTTAAATATTACTATACAAACAAATATTTTAATCATTTAGAGTTTTTTTAAATACAAATACATGAGTATTTCAAATGATTTAAAAACTCTCTTCAGGTCCCCACTGGAATAAACATCCAGAACATACAAAACGAAACTGACCCAAAAAATAAATTCAAATAGATTTCAAACAGGAAGTCAAACAAATTAACTTCCGCGGAAAAAAGTATGTCAGGGAAAGGAATTCTGATATTATTAATTACTATTTTAAGGATTCATTATTTAAATATTACTATAATAGTTAGTGAAAGAAAAACATTTTCAATTTATATACCAAAACTACTTTTGATTAAAATATTCCTATCTTGCCCAGACTTCACAGAAAGTTTCCACACTATAGAAATGTACAATGTTTTATTTAAAGTTGTTATCATTTTCAAAAGTCTCTTCTTTCATACTTACACACTTTTTAAATAAATGTATTGTGAAGAAGAGATGCAAAAAGTTAATTAAAGATCGCCATGTATCTAATGCATATTTTTAGAATGTTAATCGAAGTTTTTAAAAATCATGATTTCGTAATTAGTTTTCTAACCCCTAGTTTTAAAATTACTGGAATATTTTAATATCTGATTCACTAAATTAAATGGTATTAAGGGAGTTAAAAATATTGACTCAAAATCTAAATTGTGTGAAGCTTTTTAAAAATAACGTGAGGTGTTAAGCTATAAATCAATTAAAGAGGGATAGAATTCGTATAATTAACTTTCAATTATACGGTTTGAATGAAAAATATTGATAATCAGTTAATAAAGAGCAATAATTGAGCTGAAATCAATATGTTCAGCATCATTAATTCAGGAAAATAAAATTCAGATACAAAGTTTTACTTTTTTTATCTACTTAGCACTAATTAGTTTACTAAGTACTTCCAGGCTTTACAGTAATTCAGTAAAGCCCGAGCAGGCAACATGTGATCAATACGAGCTTAGAGTAATAGACATATTGCAGCTAATCTATATCAGTAGCTTTATAATGCACATGCATCGGGTAATTGTGCACATTCCTGTCAACAGAGCTATGTAATTACCTTGCTCCACAAAGTAATGGGCTAGATTTCTATAGCATTAAATGATCTCACAATCACATGGATTTCAAAGCATTCACACGTGTTTCTAATTTAACCAACTTGTCCTTCGTCACCTTTGGTGTTTAATTGATGCTCAAAACACTATATGCCAACTTACTTTTGTTATTAAAGTAATTATAAAACTATGCGACAATAAGTCATGTATAGATAAAATGTTTTAAAGTTAAAACATGGTGAAATGAAGGCAAAACGGCATCACTACTGCAGACTATCTTTGTGAATTAGGACATCTTATTGAAAGTGATATGTTCATACAAGAATATAAATATGTGTGACAGCATTTGGAATGCATTTTTTCAAAAAATATAAAATTCATACATAAAGCATTTAATATATATTAAAAATCAAAAGTAGTTTGAAAATCTGAAAGAAAATTATTTGCTGGGGGGATGAAGGTTCTCATTTTCTTAAAACTTTGGTGATAAGAATAATATGACTTAGTTTCTGAACCAAGAAATAAACTGCATTTCTATCTAATCATTGAATACTGGATTTCGACAAAAAAAAAAAAACGTTTTTCACATTATAATGCACCAAAAAAAGCTATAAATTCTTTCTCAGTGAGAAGAATTTATAAAAGAAAAGAAGAAAGGAAATGAATTTTAAAGAAGAAAGGAATAAAAACTTCTCTTCAAAAGTTTTCATTTAAAATTTAATAGACAACTAAAATTCGGGATATAAAAGATTAATTCAATATGTTCTTTGAATTTTTAAGTTATGAGATTGATATACAGACATAATTCTAGATTTCAGGATTTGCAGAATATGTCAAAAAATATCTTAACAAATTTAAATTTAAATAAATATAATCATTTATTTTTAAAACTGAAGTATTTTGTGAGATATTTTTGCTTTAATTTACAATTTAAGAAAGAAATATTGAAAGATGTTAAATAACATTAAAACGCATTCTGTACAAATAAAAAAATTGATGTAGAAAAAATTGCATTAGAATTAAAATGCGCACAGTTTTACAAAGAAAACTGCTAAAAATATTAAATAATAAATCATGTGCTACTTTTTCAAAAAACTCTAATGAAAAGTAGAAGTTTTCACTCGAAGCTTCATATTTGAGGGGTGAAGTTTTGGAGTAAAATTGAAAAAAGTTATGTAATCATTAATCCATTCGGTAATATCAAAATGAGTTTTGATATCCTTAGTGCAATAGTAAAGAAAATCTCGAATCATGCATTCTTTTTGAAATTCATTAATTCAGTCACAGAAATGTAACTGCTACGATTTTTCACAACAAGATGCAAGGGCAAGCATGCAGCTTTTATGGTGAAATTTGTTATAATTCAACTGTAATTTCGATATTATCATTTTATGCCGAAATTAATACAATTGGTTCTCCTTGTTATTTTATTATTGTGTACACTCAAAAAGGCAAGAGGAATGAAAACTTCTCTTCAAAAGACTTCATCCAAAATTTAAAAGACATAAAAATTCGAATATAAAAAATCATCCATTATGTTTTCTGCATTTTTAAGTAATGTGATTGATAGACTTATAAACATGACTTTAAAAAGATACCTTTTCATGTCGTTTACATTCATCAAATGCCAAAAACTATATTTTTTAATTGCAATTTATTTGATAGTTCTTAAACCAGAGAATAAAAATGCAAATTATAAATAAACTTACCTTTGGAAATCAAAATTCTGAGAATTTAAAGTTAAAACGATTATAACTCCTGCTTGAAATGTATGAAATTCTGTTACTTCAAGCTTAACTGATGTACTGGTTTACTTTTATATCCATTCCTGCATAATGAGGTTACAGATTTTATTCATTCATTCATTGGGTCATCCATAATTCATGTTTCCACAAGAAATCCACAAAAATGAATATCAAGTTTCATATTTACTTTTCAAGATGTCTCAAGGGGATTCTTCAAACGGAAAAGGTTAAGTTTCTTATGTCGTAAGTATGCGAGCGATAGTCAAAATTTTGCTCCACAAAGATAAAAATACATAAAAGAGCATAAAAAAACAAGTATTTTCTATACTTTAATAATATCTTTACCAGTTTTAAGTAAAAAATAAAATATATAATAAATTAAATAGCATCATTTGGTATAAGTCTTAGAGAATTTCAATTCAATTGCTCAATTGCAAGCTTCTAAACCATCATACATTGTAAAACAGAATTGCAATAAAAGCAAATTTTACACAGTAATACATTTGATTTAAATCTGTAGTTATTTTCAGTAATAGGAATTTAAGTAATATCTTTGCCCATTTTAAGTAAAGAATAAAATATATATTAAATCAATAACATCATTTGGTATAAGTCTTAGAGGATTTCGATTCAACTGCGAAAAGCTTCAAAAAAATCTAACCTTATATATCAAAGTTGAAATAAAAATCAATTTTACATAGTATCAGAAAAAAATTCCTATAATATGAATCAGTAATTGTTTCCAGTAATCTGAATTTAAAATAAGAATAGTTTTTACATGGAATCATTATGAAGAATTCTATGATTCAGTTTTCTGTTACATATAGACAAGAAGGAAATTCCATACTCTCTTCTACTCGCATTTAGTAACTTCTTCACATCCAGTTTGAAAATAATATTTTGAAACCTCGAAAGGTAATTATCAAACTTTTCTATTGAGATCCAAAAAGTAATTATCATGAAATACGCATTTGATAATAATCAAATAATAAATAATAATAATTGATTTTATTTATTTCAAATCTGTAATGAAGAAATTTTCTAATCTTTCTTTTAATTCGTACTATTAGTTCATACTTTTATATATATATACCTTGTTCAAATTTTCAATCGTTAATAAAATACTTTTTATTTATCCACTCAAGTTCCAATACATTTTTTGCGCTTGTTGTGAATAACACTTAATGCTAATAAAGTCTTTTTTAAACATTAATTACTTAATTGAATTTTCCAGTAATTTCTATTTGTTCACCAAAAATTGCCAAATCCATCTCATCAAATTTATCACCAAGCTCTGAGATTACGGACACGACATCCGAACATAAATAAATATATAAAAAAATAATACAGAAAAATAAGTAGGAATTGAATTTTAAAAAAATTATATTACTTATTTTTTACTTTAACTACAAAGCAGTTTAAATTTTCTTAGTTTATATATTATTAAATTAAAATATTATTTTAATTTTTCTGAGCCAGTTAGTCAATATAGAATTAAATTTTGATTTGTACGATAGTTTTATTTAGTGATAAATTTAAGAAAAATAGATTTCAAAAATCTGTAAATTTACTGCATTTAATTTCAAGTTAAAGATGAAAAGTAGTAAATTATTCAATTAAAATGAAATTTTATATCAATTACTTTAGTTATTATTATTAATTTTATATCAATTACAAATAAAAATTTATTTTAAAATTTCCTATTATTAAGTATATTCATATTTAAACTTTTTATTAAGATCAATCTTTCGAAACAATAGATTTCACTTAAAAATATGTCATTCGAGTACTATCTAATATGCTAATGAAATTCTAATTCTAAGGATTTTTAATGAGCATGTGAAAAAAAATTTCAAAAATGTCTATTGTACCTCTTTCTTGAAATTATTTCTTTAGTCGATTAAAAATAATAATAAATTAATTCTTTATTCAGATAGTCTTGGATTTATAAAGGGAAAAGACTTTCCTTTTAATTTTTCCTTATAATTTAATTCTTCAATTAAAATTTTTAAAATGAAACAAAATTTCTGAGAAATCGATGAAATGGTTGAATGTATCAAAAGCTAATTACTAAGTCATAGTGCAGCCGGAAAAGTGTAAAGTATATTAATAAAAGTGTCACTTAATATTTATATAATTAATAGTTTTGGAGATTATGTTTATTGTAGAAAACAGTTCAAGTAAATGTTTATATAATTAAAAATTTGAAGATTTTTCAGGTTCAGTAAGTTTGTTTGTTTTCATTCTTTTAGAATTATTATTGGCAATTTATAAATCTGAGATAATTTAAATATCTTGAATATATTTAATTCGGTAATAGAATATTAAAAATGTCGGTATATAAACTATTAAATGAAAAGGGACACTCAAATAGGAATGATTAAATACAATCCAAAAAAGTGAAAAATATAAAAATTCCTAAATAATAATCCTTCAACCGATGAAACATTATTCGGTGATAGTTTACATTTGGCTAGTGCTCTCATACGTCTAATTTCCCAATACATTGAATCTCCCTCAGTAAATTTATTATAATCCAATTCTTGCCTTGGAATTGGATTGGCACAACATCTTTTATTTCATTCAGCTAACATTTCAATAATGCTCTCCTACTGATGTTGATGTGTTTCTTTTGTTGTTTTTTCCATCACCCAATAGTTTTTACTAGACTTTGGAAAACTTTATTATTTCTAACTAAATCAATTGTTTGTTGTAAAGTTTTCTTATTTATCTATTTTTAAATGAGACTGAAATCACAATAAATCTCCCTAATAGGCTTTTTTCAAAATTTATAATACATAATCATGTTTAAAAATGCTCTAAATAAACTTTTTCAAAAATGCACAATTTTTAAATGTAACTAGCTAAGTTTGATGAAAATATACAATCTTCAAATAGATATCTTCTTCGGGAGCTATAGAAGATATTTATTTGATGAATACAAAAAAAAAAACATCTTCTGTAGCTCCCGGAGAAAACTATTTCCTTCTTCTCTCTCTATTTGTGTATATTTATTTATTTATTTACTTGTATTTATATGCGGCTCCTCGTATTCCATATGTATGGCGAAAAATATAATCTTTTCTCCACTGTCCTTTCTTGATCCGAGAGGGAAATGCTGATGACCGAATTTCCCCTCGAGAACCGCCGGATTTAATCTCTCTTGCCAATTCTTGAATCTGGGATTTGATCGAAAACCTATCCCTCAAAGACGGTTTCAATAACTTAAAGCAGATTTTCTTCTTCTATAAATAGATGTTTTACAATAAAATTGTTTTGAGGTAAATTTAAAGGGTTTACAATAAAATTGTTTTGAGGTAAATTGAGGTAACCTTTTTTTTACCAAAAATTGCAAAAAATTATTGCATTTTTTTTTCATTAGTAAACACAAGAAAACGAAACGAAATAAAATATGTAGATTTTAAGTTAAATTTTTAGTTTTTTATCTGTGTAAAAGCATTTAGTTTTAATATTAGTTTACTATCTAGAGTTATGTCAGGCGAATGAAAAAAAGTTAAATATTAGTCTTTGTATGAAAGTTTTTGAAACAAGAAACAACACAAAATGATCCTTGACATTCTGTACACTGGTATCTGGTCTCTTTTCTTACTGGTTTACCTATGAAATCTCTACGGGAACACTGTCTGGTTGGATTTGTTTTTTTCAGTAGCAGGAATCACTATCAGAAAAATCATCGTTTTAGCTATCTTGCATCATCACCATTATTTGATTTTTTTTTCAACGCAATTCTTCTTTATACATTGCTAATCCACAAGCAGACGCATACAATAGAAAAGGGAAAATATGCAATCAGTCCCGCCAAAAGAACCTCAAAACCAACAAAACTTGCCAAACTGCCAATTAAAGCTGAATATTTCATTTCCTCTAGGCAGGGTTAAAATGTGTTAAAATAAATCGTACTGACAAATTCTGCTTCGTGCGAGTTTTCTTGGAATAATAATTAACTTCAATATATACGGACCCGAGAAAACTCAAGATAATCAGGCAAGCCATTAAAGAAGTATAATAAATTTAGCAACTTTATTGAAAAATCAAAATTAGAATAAAGTCAAAAGCTCGTAAAAAAATGATTTGTGTTTATTTTCTTCTTCATTTTGAGAAATACTTCTCTAAAACTCATTCATATTATAAAAATTCATTTTGGATCTTCATTAGGAAAGCAATTATTACTTGAAAATTTTCTGGGATATCTAACCGGCTAATTTTGATCAACATCATTTCAATAGATAAACATAGAATTTCGTTGGCATCATCAGTAGATTTCCTGCTGCTTACCATATAATGACTCTAATCATTTCTGTTTGCCATATTTGATTAATTTTATCCATGACTCAAAGAATAGTGATATTTACAAAATATATCACCTTCCATTGATTACACTAACTTCGGAACACAACCATAGGTAATAACTAGGATAAATGTCTGACTTAAATGTATATGAACAGATTATGGTATTTTCAGACAACAGTTGCATTCTGCTTAGAACGATACCGCCAGCAATCAGCGTGAAATTTGCGTATGCGTAACTGTTCTAGTTTTATTTTCAGTGTATTCTTTATTGACTCTGCAGAGCAATTATTTAATTAATTTATTATTGTAAAATTTTGCTCTGCACATTTTGTTGTCATTCGACAGATTTTAGGATTAAAGCAATCTGTTTTGCTATTTCGGTTTCATTCATAAACATCTGTCATTACTCTCGATTTTCAAGCATGAGTGCGTTTAGACCGCTACTCAGTAATCGATTTAATTTTAAATGCTACTTCTATTTTACTTCTATGATTTGCCCTGAGCTTTGTATTAGTTTTTGAATCCATCAATGAATTACAGTTTAAATCATATGTTTATTTATATTATTTACATTTAATATGTATCCCTTGTGTTTTCTTATTAAAGTGTATGTTTCTTTATGCATGCTATGTGCCCTATAAAAATATTATACGGAATAATATGACAAAAAATTATTATTAACCATCTTGAATTCTATTATTCTCTAACAACTATTCAGTAATATTTTAAGGAAAAATAAGACTGAATTATCACAAAAATTACAAATTCGTAATTTCAGACATTTTAGCAATAGTTAATATACATGCATATGCAAATATATATATCTTTGAAATCAGTCATTTAAAGTATCTGCCTACCTAGGAAGACGAAGTTTAGAAAAACTCTTACTAATGAGCTGTTATAGTTCATTTTCTGTATCTGCTATCGCTGTTAATGAAAAATATTGATCAGAAAATTCTGTGCCAATTGAGATTCCTTAAAATATGTCATGTTGGGTAAAATATAGTGAAGATTGCAACAAAAAGCAAAACACTCTACATAAAATTCTGTTGCACAAAGTCAAATTAATTTTATGCCCAACATACTTGCAACTATGGTGAAGAGAATGAATCAGAATTTTAAAAAATGTTCAAAAAAATTATAGATAATAAAAAATTTTACAAAATTTGCTGTCGAAAATTACATTAGACAGCTCTAAAACAAAAACTATTCAGTTCAAATTTATGTTCCTAACTCATTGCCTTTGGAATGATAAAGTAATATAGCTAAGGTAACGTGTATGCAAAATTTCAAGGTAATATAATAATAATTTTTAAGATCTGTTTTTTCTATGAAAACCTTTACGAAATCCAAGTTTTTTTTAAATTTATTTAAAGCTTTCATTTGTCTTGAAGTAAAGATGCTTTGTAAACATAAACAATGTTCAAATTACAGATGTAATTGGCAATCCTTTCAGTATTAAAACAATTCAAAACGTATTTTAATACGTGTGACTTGGTTATAGAACATATTATGAAATAAATTACAGTTCAAAGAGAAGTTTATTTGATAAAAAGTTAAAAAATATTCAAATTGTTTCATTTTCACCTAGAATGTTTCTAAAAGAAATCACCCATCTTGGTTTCCAGATAATATAAAATTAAAACAAACACAGATTTGGAAACAAAAATAAAGAAGTTTTAAAATAAATTAATAACACAAATTTTGAATTTTGACTAAACGCCTCTTAAGCGTAGACCTTAAACTAAGAAGCATCAATAATCTAAAAGTTTCGCATTCATGGAGTAATAACAGCAATCTCCATCTCTCCTTTCAAAATAGCTTTTAAAATAGCAAATGTCTCCACTTTTATTCGCAATTCTTCGACATCAAACTTTATAAAGGTGCAAGATAAATATATAAAAGTTTCCATGTCATTTTTGAAATTTCTGGATTACATGTTTAATTCTTTACTTGAAACTGAATGAAAGCCACATTTCATTTAAATATTTTTTCAATGCAAAAACTCGATTGATACTTTTTTTCCTTTACTTTTACCATAAATCTTTCATACGGCAGATAGTATAGATCAACTTTTATTTTAATTTCAATATCTCAACGATGGAAATAGTGAATAAGCAGTTATTATTTTTTCTTTGCATACGATATTTTTATAGAAATTTCAATGATGGCAAAAATGAACCTCAATAAATTTCAGTTCCATGTATGATTTTAGTTTTCTTTTCCTGATTTATGTTTTACCTTTGGAGGTATACCAACAATGCTATAATCGTACAATCCTGAAAACACATTTCTCAAAATATATGGGCACTTTCTACTAGCTTATATAAAGGGGAACTACTAGCCTATATAAAGGGGAAAGAAATTAGGAAAAATATATTGCCTTAAATTTCTGAAACTTGTGATAAAGCCTCGAATATTTTAATCTGGTGTTATATTGTATAAAATACTGCAATTTTATTAAAAAAAATACTTTTAAAGAAAAGAAAATACTGAATATAATCTATAACAAAAAAATTACTTGATTTTCATTTTTTTCATCAAAATTTTTATCAACTGAAATAAATTGTCCTGAATATATTTTATACCATAAAATAATAATGATTGTTTGTCATGATAATAGAACATTAAAAAAATATTTTTGTAAAAAAATAGCAAAAAGAATATTCTTTATTTAATAATAAATTCTATACTTCATTATAAATTTCTCCGAAATGCCTTTCAATCTTTAATAAAATATATTAAGGTTGCTGATTGATTAAACTCAACTTTTAATATTTTATCTATTTCAAAAATTCTGTAATAGTTTGTGGTAACATAAAAAATGTGTTTTTTATGTTAGTTTGTAATAGTCTGTAATAGTTTGTTGTAACATAAATATTTCATCTATCCTAATTTTATCAAGCTATTTTCATGTTCAGCGCTTTGATATTTCATTTTCATACATGTATATAATTTTTAACGAATCTGGCAATGGTTTAAAAAATACATTATTTCAAATTCCCTGTTAAATTCAATAATCTTGTTTTCTCTTTTCAGTAATCTTTTATTTCAAATGCTCAAACCTTTCCAATCTACATACATTTTATGAAATTGTTTTTCATTTCTCCCAAGTGGTTCTTGTAAACATTGATATATAACTATATTAAAAATATTTCTTATAATTCATTAATTCAGCTATTTTTTATTTTTATCATAAGGACATTATTTATCATATCTAAATTTTCTTACATTTAGCTCTTTAATATTTATTTACAGAACATCGTATTTACAAGAACAAAAATTCTCCACTCTAGCAGAATATAATCAATTTATAATTAACATCTTTCAAAGGACAAAAAAATAGTACAAGTTTGCCAAAAATTAGAACCAAAAAAAATAAAGTAGTAAAAGTCATTTTAATATAAATATATTTGTTTTCCATTGAATCTTATAAAATCAGTTTTGAGTCAAACAACAAAATAATTTATTGAGTGGGAGGGGGGGGGTTAATTAGACGAGAAAAACTATAGAAAAGCAACAAAATATTTGCTTTTTTTATTTTGTATAAGATTTAAAAACACTTTTTAATCAAATATCCATTTCGTGATGCACACAATGTTCTTACACTTGCTCTACATAAATCACATGTTTAATTATTCATTTTTAAGATAAAATATTTTTAATTTTTGCTAATAAGCAAATTTGAACTAACACTTTAAAATTGTTGTGTATAAGTAGATTGAAATTTTTAATAATTCTTAATATAAATTTATGGCAAAAAATTTATTTCCTAGATTTTTTGGACATTCTTAAACATTTTTAGTAATTTTTTTAATCTAATAATGATAATTATTTTTATAGTTTTATTTGCGAAATAACTTCGAATAAATAAAATAATCCTTAGTTTGATTGGGAAATGGATGGAACTGTTAACATTTTTCACTGTATATAAATTTCAATTTAATATTAAATATTTTATATTTCATATGTCTTGTCATCTTTTTATACAATATGCATAGGATTATTAGCACATTAATTCATTTTCCTGAAATTCTTTGAGAAAACGCATTTAAAAAATCATATGAGTAAGTTTAAACAAAGCTTAACTGACCATAAAAGTGATGGCCAATCAAGCATAGTTAGCTTTGTTATGTTCCACGAGATTTAAATGCTCGTGCTTTAAAATTCGAAATGAAAAATTTTATTATTACAGTTTTATTTAAATATCAATTACTTTGAGGAACAAAAGCGAAGTTAAAAGTCCAAATACGACAAACAGTTCAAAATGTATGTGAAACAATAATTATTAATGTATAACCCAAATAAATCATGTTAAAGTTAATATCATGTCCGATTACGCACGTTCAAAAACAGTAAATATTGAATCACAGATTAAAGAATGAAGATAAATATTACCTATCTTCTATCTTTAATATTGTCTGGTTTTCCTAAAAATTCGTATTCCGTAGTTGTGGGGAACATTTTCTCCCAATTTTTCTCCCCCTTTACATGGAAAAAGTGTAAGCATTTGCCATTTCCCATCAAAAACAGAACAATATAAACTTCACTCTTTCGAAAAGAAAAATGTTATTCATAAGTAAAAAATAAAAGAAATAAAACAGGTACACACGATATTCTGCGGGTTGTTCTCCATTTTCATTTTTCGAGGCTGCTCGAACGAACTGGATATCAATTTCGTTGAAGGAAGAAAAAAAAATTTAAAACAAAGGCCACGCTTTCTTTATGTGAATTTCACTCTGCTAGATGAAAAGGTTGGATATAATTTTCTGCCGTTTAACGTGCGAATATTCCTTTCATTTAATTTAAAATTCTAAGAAATGATTGCCTCTGAAACAAATGAGAAACTATATGTATTGAGTAAGAGTACTGAAATATTTCTAATATTCTATCCAGAGAAGATTAAAACATTCCTTACTAAGTTTTAATGACTTTTAGAATTGTTTTAAAAGTTCGCCATTTTCTGACTACAATCCCATCAATATAAAGTTGAAATCTTTCACTCCAGTTACTATTTTCATATTTAATATACAAATAGTTTATTTTATTATACTTGCTATTGTGGTCATGGATTTTTTTATTGAATTTGTTTGTTGCAGAAATTTATGATCTTGTGTAAGAAATCAAAAGTTTTTAGAAATATTAATTTCAGAAAAAAAAGGAGAAATATTATCATTTCCAGATTCGAAACTACAGGCAATTTTTTTATTCAAAAAAGATTTCTTTTCAAATAATATTTCGTAATTTAATTGAAATTATTCAAATCTTATCTTTTATACACTTTTTTTACAGTTTGGTAGAAATAACCGGTAGAAGTATTCTCCCTTTAACCCCTATTCTTACAAAATGGCCGTTTCCCATCTATCGTTATTATATGGCAAAAAGAATAAAGAAGGCACATTAGCTGGTATGGTATGAGATATGATAAAGATCTACAATTCTGATTTCAGAAATATCTGCCATATTTCATTCATTTAGTTTATTACGTTTAATTTATTAAAGAAGGCATTTTAACATTTAAAATTATATATATCTATATAATCAGATTCATTATCCACTCCTTTTTAATTTGAAATGCAATACAACTTGAAATATTTTGCTTAAATTATTTTATATCAATTATGTTCTGTTTTTTTCCTTCTATTCTGACTTTTATATTTATACAACAACAAACAATATTCCTCATTTGTTTCAAACACCAAATTTTACTGTATATGCATAGAGCGTCATCTATTGACAAGAAATGAAATGAAAACCAGTAGTAGATTATTTGGAATTCCTATAGTTAAGAAAGCACGTTAATGGCATCAAAGTAATAGAATCAATCATGATAAAATAAGTACCTTATGCGAATAACTAATTTTTTTAAATCCAAAATACAGAATAGTAAGGGTGGCAACATTGAGTCTTAACTTTCACAGAACTTATAAATTCTACTTAAGGCTAAATTTTCTACATTTTCTTGAACTCAATTTTGCAATTAATGGCGATACAGGATATTAAATATTTCCATAAATTACATGAAAACCAATTTCTGAATTATTATAAGCAAATGGGATTTTACAAAGATCCTTGAATTCGAAATATGATTCATTCATAGATTTGTCTTGTATATGCAATTTTAATATCGTAGATGTCAGAAGGCAAAGAAAAGCAATTATGGAAAATTTCCATATTATTGTCGGAAAGATTAGTGAAATATGATTTTGTAACGTTTTATTTACTCGTTGAAGATACATTATATCTCTTCGTATGTGAGACATTTCATATATTAAGAATAAGACTACATACTGCGAGCATATAGAGGATCTCAAAAAATAACACGCATAATTCATATTGATGAATTTATTAGATTAGATTTAAAGCAATGGATTAGCTTTAAATTCCCGATCACACACAATGCCATCGGTAAATATGAAGCCATCATCAAAATCAAATTTTTGATTGCAGCGTTTTCTCTTTATAATTCCAAACAGATTAAAATTTGAGTGCCGAGCTTGAATTACAAAATGGCAGGAAAGGAGGAAAACTGCAAGGATTCCGTTGGACGTTATTGGAGAAACCACCATACGGTCCGAACTTGTCCCCCTAGAATTTTCATTTGCTTAGAATCATAAAAAGATTCTTAAATAGTCATAAGTTAGGCAATGATTCCATATGGGCAGACGGCATTTCGGCATTGAAATCAAGATTTTCAAATGTATCCAATGTTCAACAATTCACTCTGTAAAAAAGTTTTTTCGTTCCTTATTGATACCTCTTTGTATTTTGCAAGGCTGGCGATATATTCCTACAATTTTCTTCTATATATTTGGTTTGTTTATTACTCAGTTATTAACTTTAAGTAGCGTTTTAATTTGAACTTCTATGTCTTAAAAATACTGGGCAATTCTTTGAAATTGTAAAATTTGAGGAAAATATTTTTTTTACTTCTATTCATTCTTTCTTTTCCTAAATTAATACGAATTTTGATTTTTTTCCCTCGATAAACATAGTACTATATAAGTAAGAAATTTACTAGATATATAAAATCATGGCTATTTAACAAGAGGATATATTTTTCCAGTTTTTGTGCTACACTCAGATACCGAGGACACATGAACTACTAACGCAAAAGAATTTGTGACTTCACAAAAATTTATTATCCACGTTTTTGTCAAACAAAGCAAAAATTCAAACAAAATCCCTTAACTTGGAGCTAAAAGTCTTATAAATCCATTATTTACATAAATGAAAATTATTAAAGCAAAAAGAAGGATTATAGAAAAAAATAACCCAACTTACCCAAGTAATAGTTAACAAATAGAAAAATCCAAAGTATCATTTTGACATTCCCCATCTCGAGTACTCTTTGTCAATAGGAGTTTGAAAGTGTAGTCCCGGGTTTTTCACAACATTCCCTCATTTATTTTTATAGAAATGCATAAAAACGTTTTGAGTTCCTTAAATAAATAACTGCAGACAATATTTAAGATGAATCAAATTAACTTCCTTCCCCAAATTTTTCTACATTGCTGTCTTTAGCGATGTTAATAAACCACCAATATTTTTATACAAAGATAACCATAGAACCAACTGCATAATTTAAAACAATCGGCAAAATAATGACAAAGTTGATACCTGAAACAATATCCCTATCTCTACTGTACTATTCCACCTCCCTTTTGAGATACCTTACATGCGATATTAGATCTAATCAGGCCTATATATTCATGATGTATTATTGATGAGATCAGATTTCTCACATAAAATCGTTCATTTTTGTGGCTCCTACAAGGTCATCGTGGCTCTGTACTTTCTCCGGGATCCATTTGCTCCGTTGCATATTGTACATTTGCATTTAAAATATTTTCCGTTTCTGCTGAAACTATCTTTCTGTTAGCAAAAATTATGAATTAATAAAATATTTCAGTAAATCAGGATTGTTATTCAATATTTCATACTTTGTATTTGAACCTGATTTTCTAATGTTACGGTTTCATTCTTCCCCTATACCTCTTAGGAGACTATTTTGTTTACGTTTTGTAGAAGCAGGCTGTAGAATTAACGACTTAGAAATAAGGAACTGACGATTAAGAAATGAAAATTTACTCACCTCATTCGAAAGATTAATTTGAATCTTACGCAAAGAAAGCAGACCTCAAAGAATATTTTTTACCATTTTAATGTAACGATTAAAGACGAGCGAATGACGAATACAGAATGGACGACTGAAATGAATACCATAAAATCCACCGGAAACATGAAAAAGAAAAATGAATAAACAGGAAATAATAATAATATGTTGCTACTTTTTCATTGGCGCCACTCCCATCTGGCCTGATGAGTCAATACCTTGGGGGGCCCGGCGAAGAGACTGGCAGGATGGCCAGTCGTGAAACTGGACGGCAGATGGTTCCGGAGGTCACCTTCAGCTCCACAACGCGAGTGACCTGGTCCCTTCCGGGGAATACGTTAACTACTCTGCCTAATTTCCAGTACAGAGGTGGCACTGAGTCCTCTTGAATGACGGCTAAATCACCAACTTGGATGACTCTGTTCTCTCGGTGCTTTAAGGGACGAGACATCATCTGGGAGAGGTATAATCTTGACCATCGTTTCCAGAACTGCTTCTTGAGCTGGTGGAGACGGCCATATCTAGAAGATAAACTCAAATCTAGATTAGTAATGCGAATATTTCTTTCAGGAAGCTCCATCATAGGAGCTCCTATAAGGAAGTGGCCTGGGACTAAGGCTCTGATATCACTGGAATCAGGGGACAGGGGTACCAGAGGCCTTGAGTTCACGCATGCCTCAATTTGGCATAATAATGTGGACAACTCTTCGAATGTCAAAAGAGAGTCTTGACATGTTTTCAGTATATGGCGTTTAGTTAATTTGACCTACGCCTCCCATAACCCACCAAAATTGGGGGCATAGGGGGGCAGGAAATGCCACGTGATAGCCTTGGCGGATGAGAAGTCTTGAATAGCTTCACTTCGAGATAAGTCAATTAAGGATTTTATGTAGAAATTGGCTCCTACAAAGTTCCTTCCATTGTCGGAATAAATGTCGGCTGGGTAGCCTCTATGTGCGACGAAATGTCGTAGGGTCGCTAAAAACGCTTCTGTAGATAAACTGGTGACTAGTTCCAAATGGATGGCCTTGGTGCTCATTCAAATGAATAAACAAATGTACGATTTGAATCTGGTGGCTTTTCTCTGATGCTGGTATTTGATAACTTTTGGTCCAGCATTATCGACTCCAGTTTTTTCAGATGGTCGACTTATTGAGATGCGGGACACCGGCAAATTGCCCATCATTTGTTGAATGGATTTTGCACTTAGTTTAAAACATTTAACACAATTTCTGAGTACCTTTCTTACAGTGGAACGTCCCTCCGTAATCCAGAATTCTTGAGGAATTAATGATAAGACAAGATTTTGTCCTCCACTGAAACTGATTTACCGATATATGGTGGTTCTTTGAAATTAACATAGTATATTTTTGGTCGAACAATAATGTTTGGTGTTTACTTAGTCGACCTCCTACAAGAAGAATGCTGTCTGAATCTAAAAATACGCTTAATGGTGACAATTTACTGGTTGATTTCATTGATTTATTTTTTCTTATTTGTCGGATATCTTAGAAGAATTCTGTCGCCTGTATAAGTTTGTTCTTCGTTTTGCATGGTTTATTTCTTGAGATTGCAACGGTCCTGTTAATTTCAAGGATTTAGAGTTATTAGAAAACCTGAAAATCCAACTCAATCGTTTGTTTCATTCAATTTATTACTCTAGAAAATATTCCATTATCTATATAAATAGCACAAATATATTTCTGTTCTTTTCATCAATTTGCATATTACTTTTAGGCCACAGTTTTGTGCTTTAATTTAAAAACTAATCTTAAAATTTTGAATTCAATATCTTATACTATAATACGAGGAATGGTTGCCAAGTCGAAAATCGCTCCAGAATTAATAAACTCCGGTAAACTTGGGGGTCTGGGGTTTTTGGCCACGAGGAATCGATTGGCGCCGGTTTTGAAACGCTACGGTCGAGCAATTCGGAGTTACAGATAGGATATTTTCAAACTTTATTAGTTCGCCATAATGGCTAATAGGTTTCAAGCGGTAACGTGCTGCCATCTATAGCCAATATGGCGAACTAATAAAGTTTCCAGAAGATGATCCGGAACTGATCTCGAAATGGATGATCCATAACCCGTGTGGTGATATGAACCCAAGCGCTCCGTGCCTGGTCAGCAAACATGGAAGTGCAGATGGGGATTTCCAATGGAACATCAAGACATGACATCGCTGGTGGACGATGAAAAGCCGAGGTTTAACCGGTTATCTTTTCATCAATGGTTTCACAAATTTTCTTATGGCATGTATTGTTTTGATAAATCACAATTGAAAATTTAAATCTTCGAGTTAGCTTCGATACTTGTTTTCTCCGAGCGGAGCTCGGTCATCCGCTGGTATAATTTTAAGTCGTTCTAATCGTATGAAAATATTCTCTCATATTCGTGAAAATTAATATTTTAAATTAAAGTATTTAGGGCACTTTGTGATTTAATTAACAATTTTTTAGCAAAAAAAAAGAGTTAGGGCATTCTTTTAATCAAGAATTACTGATTGACTCGGCCGGCCAATCAATTGGAAATCCAGATTTCAAAATTGCATTTGATCACCATGCCTGATCAACATGGTGATCAATAGGCTTTCGGCAAAGAGATGTGACGCGCTTATATATTTGGCATTAAAATAATTTGATTAGATTTAATAACATGTGTTATTCTATTTTCTACTGTTAATTAAAAGAGAAAACAAAGCGCATTTTCAGATAATAGGTTTTAGTGCTTTTTCATGAAAACGATTAAAACTTACTTCATATTTTAATGTGAACTTGTTAAAATGTGTTTAATTACAAGCTTTTGCTGCAAAATAATTAAATTTCTATGATTTTGAACTCTCTTCACAGAAATTATCCTGTTTAAAATTATAGATTTGTCAATTTTATTTTCATGCATTGAACATGGAATACTGATGTCATACTGATGGAATACTTTTTGTCAATGTACTATCAGATTCAATTTCTCCCTCAAGTTCTCAATGTTAAATTAGGATCATATTTTATTAATGAAGGCCGCGGTAGCCTGGTTGGTAGAGCGTCAGTCTCGTAACCGGAAGGTCGCGGGTTCTGTCCTCGTCTCGACCAAAGACCGCCTTGTTGGCTAATGGCAGTTGGGGCACGTTAAATATGTCGAGACTGCAAAGTCCTCCAAGTTCCCATAACAAAACGATACCTCTGGGGGTACTGAATCAGGGATGAGTTGGTCTCTGATTTGGATCTGAATTCCGACTTGCTGATGGATGAATTCGACCACCCCCTAAAAAGGGTTGTGTCGTGTGTGTGAGCTAGAAGTCAGACTTCTGCCCTCTGGGTGCTCAGGGGTCTTTATCCTCAGAAGCTACTGCAAACCCCTTTCCGTGAAAAAAAAACACGGGCACGACAACAACAACATTTTATTAATGCAACTGTTATAAAATTATCGGGTGCAGAATTTTTAAATCATATTTTCTGTCAATTCTTTTATGTGTATGTCAGTATATATGTTTCATTTTCAATGCTATCATAATATTATAAATCATGTGTTGAGTTTGGAATATCAAATTTACATCATATTCTCTGAATTTAAAGTTTAGTATACGTTTGTCCTTATTTAATTAAAATATATAACGTTAACATAGATCATATTCACATTATAATCTATTTTAATCACCTCTACACAAATTTGATATTTCGATTGATATGAAATAATACTTAACTTTCATAGGCATTTTCCGGCAAAATAATTATATTTCATATTTTTATTATTATTCAGTCTATATGAGAAATTTTTCATTATTTTTCCATTATAGTATTATAGTAATTCCTATTAATATACTGTCAATTTCATTTATTTCAGTAAGAAATATATTTTATCTGAAATAAATGCTTTTTTGTAACAATTTTTATAAAAATTCGTGCGTATTTTCTGACAATTCATTTTGTGCTTTTTTTGTGTATATGTTGTATGTGAAATATATTATGTACATTTCATTCTTAATATTGACATAATATTATAAATTATGTTTTGATTTTCGAATGTTAAATGTGCAAATAAAAGAGTATTTGCTTTATATTTTCTTTGTATTTTATATTCAGTAAAACATTGGCATAGTTTAATCATTGAATTTTTAGCTACCCATGTACTGTTCAGTGAGTTTCCAAATACCACAAAAATATTTTTAATACTAAATATAGTAATTTTTTTAGTTTCATTTAGACAAAATATTTCTCAAAGAATAAGTTACGGAAAGGAATGTTGAATAATTATTTCAGCTTAAAAAAGTTTTAATATTTACAAATTGCGTGATGTTTCGAGTACAATGCAAAAAATGATTAAATTTCTACCGGGTAGCCTGCTAGACCCCCAGATGTAGCCAAATTTGGGATGCAATTATTTTTAATAGATTTTTAATAAGGAGGTTTTTAAATTTGACCTTAAATTAAAAACTAATGCAAAGCTTTAATTAACTTCAAGATTATAGTAAAATTATAAAACACTTGTTGGCTTCCGAATGTTTAAAGCAAAGATGAACTTTATTCTTTGAAAAATTTTGAATATAAACACTAACTAACAACAAACATTTTATATCATTTTTAAAATATAAACTTTAAAGTCACAATAATCTTAATGCGCACTTTTTCCTTTCAAACTAATTTAGAAAAGTTTATTGTTAAGTAATTATAGAAATACTCTTCTTTGTCTCCGAAAGTCGCAACACAACAATATTATCTACTACATTCTGAATATCAAACTGCTTTCATCTTTGAAGAAAAAAAAAATTCTAAATGTTTAAAATACATTTTGCATCTACTGTTTAGCTTCGCCGTATAATGAAAAAATATCAAATATGCATTTCGGAGCTTATCTGAACATTTATACAAATCTTCAACTGGAATGTCACAAACCAAATATTTAAATTTCAGCTTAATCTAGTTTTTAACAGTTTTGAATTGGTACTTTCACCTAAAATAAGATACAGACCAAAAGAAAATCAACTCTCTCATAGATTTAATTCAAAATCTAATGCTTGATTTAAATTCTTATAATAAAGATTTGTGTCAAATTTTATTCATTTATCTGTTTACTTCTTTTTTGTTAAGTTATTGATTTCCCATCTATACGGGTGATACGATACATTCATTAAAGCAAAACATAAGCTATCTTTCCTTTGGTTTGTTTCGTCGAATTTTCATTAAATTTGGTTTTAATACAAAATGTGATAGACATAATATAGACATAGACCAAAGAATATTTAAAAGGACTGAAGAAATCTAAAACTGGGATATTCATGGAAAATCCATCCGTATAAAAAATTTCACAAACTCATAGAAAATAGGTATGTAAATTTGGGCGGTCACAGTTACTTACAGCAACTATTGTTACATTTCGTCAATTACAATGATATATAACAGAAGATCTTACAGAATAATATAATATATAACAGATATATAACAGAAGAAAAAAATTCTTACTATCATGAAATAATTTTTATAGTGAAGTTGTGTATCAAGCTATATAATATTTATAATATTCATTTATTACAAAGTTACCATTAAAAAATTTAATAGTTTCTAAGAATTCTTTAATCTGTCACATAATTCTACGCCCTCATTTATCCAGTATATTTCTGAGTCGTTTCAAGCATTCCTTTAAATTTTAAATAAGTATAATTTTCTTATTAGAAAACAAAAAAAAATATTTAATTTACACTTTCTTAATTTTATTTTAAAAACTGGGAGAAAAGAATGCTTTTCATGAATCCTTCTTTTTTTTAAAGACAAAAAATGTCACAAGAAGCCAGTCTTTGATTGCTGCATGATATTTTTTATTAAATTAAGGCTTTTTTATAAGCAAACTAACAAAGAGAAAGTATGGAGATCGTCAAAAAAATTCGATCGGTTATTTAGTTTTCGCACTTTATGTGTTTCACTAAAAAATTGCATATTATATACAAAAAAAAGAGTAGGAAGTACCAAAAATAACTTTCTTCTAATTACTCTCTCACTTTTTTGTTGTTGTTAATTTCGTAAGAATTTCCTTTAAGCAAAATATCTTGGAGGAGCCCTTTAATCAATACTTTATAAAAATATTTAACCAGTTTGGAGATAAATCAGCTGAAATCCTTCTAATGAAACTCCTTCCAAAGAAATTTTTCTCGTCCTTAGTAAAATAAGCAAGAGAAAAAAATTGCGCTAAAAACATTTGAAGTCTTTTTTTGTCATTAATTGGATACCTGAAGGTACCTCACTTGGATTTTCAATTCAAGTTAAATAGAATTTTTTATTGCCTACAAGTTTAATTTCAAAAAAAAATTAATCCTCTTTTGTCGGTACAGCATTAATTTATCTACTTAAGTAACGCTTTATTCATTACTTTTACAATGCTACCCTATCACCACCATTAATTTGATTTTTTTATAGATTTTGCATGGGAAGAAGGTATTTTCTTTTTCTTTAGTTAAAGAAATATTAAATAACTATCTTAAATATTCATCTATAATTACAGAATTACTACATCTACTGTTTCATAGGCATTTAATCCTAAGAAGTAGACAATTACTCTTTTTACTGATTGCGTTTTTTCTGCTTTTCAAAACAAATTTCAAGTTAATATATATTTCTCAATAAAAAGTATATAGTATTTCTCAATAAAAGTATATAAATAACATTGAATTGCAGTGAAGAAACAATTTAAAAGTCAAAGAATCGAATTTCAGAACTTTTTTCAGCGTTATCATAATTTTAATAGAACATGCGGATTAAATCGTAAATAATTAATGTGCAAAAATAAAACTGTTATAAGGCATTTGTTTGTTAGATATAGTGGGCTTTCTGTTTTTGAATAGAACAACGAAACGAAAATAATGAGGCATTTCTGTTACTTTGTTATTTATTATCGCATATCTACAAAATTGTTGTCGATGGAAATTGCTCAAGATGACAGGTTAATTTTATCCAAAAGTTGATTAACAGAGTTAATTAATACAGTTAATCAGTATCTAAGAATTTTCTTATTACAGAAATCCAGATTTTTTTCAATAATTCCATAATATACGCTTTTTTACACATGTAGGTCAAATTTCATTCCAAAATTCGAAAAAATTCTTGAGTTACCTATAATTTTGTTTCTTTCAAACTCCATCTGAAAAGAGCTGCCCACGAAGGACCCTATATTAAATAATTCTCATACTTCTAATGGCAAAAAGATCATTTCTTTCCTTTTAATTCTTTGAAATTCAAAAAAATTAACGGAACATGATTCATATTGATTTTTAGCATGAACATTCATTTTCAAATTCCACTAACATAGTACTATTTATTGGATATTTATGCCTTTCGTTAACTTACAAAATATTTTCGAATCCAACTCCATGATTGATCTGGTATTAAATATTCCAACAAATTGCTACGAACGACTTTTATTCGCCAGTAAAATAAGTTTTGTTCTCCAGTGCAACTTGAGATGTCATATATTCGAATTTTCAACTTGCTAGTGAAATTGAATGCAGTTTATTACAGATATTTGTATTCTGCCCTTTGTAGTTGGTGTCGTATTTCATATTCCTTGATTAACGAACATTTCACTTGGAGGTCTTTAATTGAACTAATTTTTTATTGCATCAATCAATCTCCCATAGCCTAAAATGTATATCCTCCTATTGCAAAAGTGTTACGTCGATAGGTTTTTTCGCCAGAGCATCCGAAACAAGAATACATTAATTTAAATCTTCTTATATTTCAATGCCACTCAGAAGAAGCAAATACAATACATAAATTTTTACATGAAATTTATTGGAAATAAGTTAATTCGCATTTCAGTTAATTAAATTTGGAAGCCTTTATATAAAGAATGATATTTTATTTTCATGTCTAATAGACTGGTAATCAAATAGTAAATTAATTGAGATGAAAAATGTTTTTATAAGGAAAATATTACACTTTAGTTTCAAACATAGTTCAAAAATATTTTAATCAGATCAATAGTGGGAAAGTAAGTTTAGGATTATAAATTACAAGAATAAAGGGCAATTCACAGAAAAAAATTCAATTGACGACAACAGTTTAAAATAAATGCATAAGGGTAATATTTATTTGATAAATTTAATACTCAACATCCGAATTAATATTTCTCTTTATTTCACAACAATTAAATTTTATTTTTTATTTAATAATATACAAATCCTATTCAAAAAATACAAAACAGATCAGAGTAATCGTCTAATAATTTTACTTCGTAAATTCACTCAAACTTCCGGTTTTAGATTTCTATGAAATAAAAACAGTAAACAAATCAAATATACTTTTTTGAAGTTTTGTCTATCTCTGTCTGTGAAAATAGTAATTCTAGAAAGGAATAAGCTACAGCAAGGACATTTCGTCTGTTATCTTTTCACCATAAATGAAATATTGCATCATGTTTTGATTAAATCAAATTCAGTTTAGTTTAGTTTAGTTATATTAACGTCCCGTTTTAAAGCAACACGAGGGCCATTTTGGGACGGAACTCGTAATTTTGAGCTACGGTCAAATGACGAGGACGACAGCTGAACTGGCACCCCCCTTTCCACACCACGCCACATCAATGGGAGGACGTTTGGCCTGATTTAACGTGCAAGGGACCCCCTCACATGACGATTCTTCAGTGGAATCGAGTCTCGAACCTGAAACCCTCCGGTTCCGAAGTCGAGACATTACCACCAGGTCACCGCGGCCCCTGATTAAATCAAAATAAGGAGTGTAAATATGTCTATGTATCCTACCATATGAATAAGAACACAATAGCAAAAGAAAATGCGTAATGGTTGGAATCTTCTATAAGACTTTATCATAAGACTTGAAGATCCAATTGCAGTAATCCTGTAGTACAAGCACTTTGTTCCAGTGAATTATATTAAAAATAAATATAAATAAATAAAAGATATAAATAAAAATATAATCGTATTCGAACAAGAGACCTGCAAAATCAAAGAAGCACAAATATTCTCTACTGATTTGGTCATCAGTCCACCGACATGCATAGAGGCATATACATCCAAATACAATTCAATGCACCTATTGTAAAATAGGATTGATTCTTGGTTGCAATGCACAATGTTATGAATTATAGTGATTTATGCACATGGGCAGGAACTTGACACCAAAAAATATTAAATTTTTAGATATTTTAAAATAAAATTTTAATCCATAAAATACAACAAATGTAATTACGTGATTTGTTCTCAATACTTGATTAGATTAAATTAAAATATATATATATATATAAATAAAGACTTCATAGACTCCAAGATTTGAAATAATGATCTGCAAAATCAAAAAAGAATTCAAACACTCTATATATTCGGTTACGAGCCCATCGACATATAAAGATGTGTGTAATTCTGAATGCCATTTAATACACCTAATATAAAATACGATGAATTCCTGGTCTAAATTCAGAACGATATTAATTGTAATGAATTCTGAGCATCTGCAACAACTTGCTATCTAAAACTTAGATAAAACCTAAAAATGAGAAATATTTTCAAATAAAACAATTCAATGAAGTATTACAATTGCAATATTTCATAGTAACAAGCAATTTGTCCTGGAGAATTGTATTGAAAAATAAAAATTTCATTGGTTCTGATATTCGAACACGAGACAGGCAAACTGTGAACAGTACCCAACCATTCTACAGATTCGGCTGCCAGTTCCCCTATGCACACAAGTATCTAAACTTCCAAATTCAATTCAACTCTCTTAATAAAAAATACTACAGAACCTTTTTCTAAATACTCAGTGATATGATTTATAGTGATTTCTGTATATGTTTAAGACACTGACCCTTAAAAAAATTATTTTTATACTTTTTTTAAAAAATAAAATTTGTTATCAATAAAGTATTACAATCTTAATATTTCCTACTTGCAAGCCATTTGATGTGGAGAATTATATTAATTTTATTGCATCGAACTGAAAAACCTGTAAAACCAAAGAAACACCCAAACTTCCGAGATTCGGCTATCAATTTTCCGACATGCGAAGAGATATGTGCTTTCAAATCCCATTCAGTAAACCTAATGCAAAATACAATATATTCCTGGTCTAAACATACAATGCTATGAATAATAAATATTTCTGTGAATTTGCAATAATTTGACCCTTAAAAAATTTATTTTATAGATATTTTCAAATACGTTTGACATCAATAAAGCATTACAGTTGTAATACAAGTGCAATCAAGTAATTCGTTCAGAAGAATCATATTAAAAAGAAGTAAGAACTAAAATGTATGCATAAAAGTTTTATTGGCTGAACTGGAGACCTCCAAAATCAAAGAAACACAGAACCTCTCTACCGATTCTGTTACTAGTCCCCCAAAATGCACAGAAACATATACTTCCAAATACCACTCAATACAACTAATGGAAAATTCCTGCTCTGAATACAAAATGCCATTAACTATAGCAATATTTCTGCATGCGTAAAAAGATACCTAAAAAAGTTAATTCTATACACATTTAAAAATTTATTCAAATTTATTCGAAATTATTTCAATGACGTTTTTGAAATGAAATATTTCGTAGTAACAAATACACTGATGGAAAAAAAATCCCAACACTAGGAAGGAGCTGTGCTAGATAAACGAAATTTGGTAGACGTGTTTATACATTTGAAAGATGACGTCGATTCAAATTTCGAGCTACGCGCGTAAGTGTGGCGCTAGTAGTGACACTATGAACATGCAAATGAGGTTTGCTTTAAATAAGCGCTGTAAGGTTCGTGATCGTTATTTACAGTTGAGATTTGACGTAGTGGGTTAAAGTTAGTCAAGGGTGCCTCTGAGAAGACGAAGAAGCCATTATCAATAGCTCATTGAGTTTGAACGAGGTCGTGTTCTAGGGCTACGAGAAGGTGGGTTTTCTTTCCGCGCTTTTGCTGAAAGACTTGGCAGGAATGTATCCACTGTGCATGAGTATTGGCAGCAGTGGTCAAGGGAAGGTACTGCCTCAAGAAGACCAGGTTCCGGGCTGCCACGTGGTACTACCATCGTATTCGGCGTATGGCAGTGGCTAATCGTACTGCGTCTGCAGCTGAAATTCGAGCTGCAGTTGGCACCACAGTGACACAACGAACTATTACAAATCGGTTACTTCAAGGACAGATCCGAGCCAGACGCCCTCTACAGTGCATTCCACTGACTCCAAACCACTGCCGTTTGCGACGTGAGTGGTGTCAAGCTGAGCTCATTGGAGGACGGAGTGGAGATCTGTTGTGTTTTCTGATGAACGCCGGTTCTGCCTTGGTCGTAGTGATAGCCGTTTGTTGGTTAGAAGGAGGCCAGGTGAACGCCTGCTAGTGACCTGTCTGCAGCCTAGACACACAGGGCCTATTCCTGGAGTTATGGTTTGGGGAGCAATTTCGTATGACAGCAGGAGCACTCTCGTGGTTATCCCAGCACCCTGACTGCAAATTTGTATGTCAGTCTAGTGATACAACCTGTTGTGTTGCCATTCATGAACAGCATTCAAGGGGGTGTTTTCCAACAGGATAACGCTCGCCCTCATACCGCTGTTGTAACCCAACATGCTCTACAGAGTGTCGACATGTTACCTTGGTCTACTAGATCACCAGATCTTTCTCCAATCGAGCACGTATGGGACATCATTGGACGACAACTCCAGCGTCATCCACAACCAGCATTAACCGTCCCTGCATTGACCGCTCAAATGCAACAGGCATGCAACTCCATCCCACAAACTGATGTCCGACACCTGTATGACACAATGCATACACGTTTGCATGCTTATATTAAAAATTCTGGCGGTTACCCAGGTTACTAATGTACCAACATTTCACATTTGAAATGGCTCTACCTGTTATCTTGAATCTTTAATCAATTAAATATGTTACCTAGACAAACGTATTCCGAAAATTTCATTACTGTACAATAATTTTTTCTTGGTGTTGGGATTTTTTTTTCCATCAGTGTAGTTTGTTTCATATAGCATGCGCAAAAGTCGCTATAAATTACAGCAATCTGTATTTTCACTAGGAATTAATCGTATTTTTAGGTGTATTAATTCCAGTTTGGAAGTATATGTCTCTATGTAACTCGGTGTATTAGTGGTCGTATCGGTTCAGAGGTAAACTGATTCTTTGATTTTGGAAATCTCCAGTTCTAATTTAATTAAATTTTACGATAAAATTTTTATTTATAAATACTTCGAATATTTGATATTTACTTCTAAATATCAAAATTTTCATAAATTGATTTTATTTTAAACTATCCAAAAAATACTATTTATAGGTGATTAGTTCTAGCCCATGCACAGAAAGCACTATAAATCAAACCATTGTGCATTTCCAACAGGATTCAATTTTATTTTACATTGTGTGCATTGAATTCCAACGTGAAGTTTATCGCTGTGTCATGTCGATGGGATGTTGGCACAGTCAGTTGAGCTCTTTGCTGCTGATTTTACTTTTTCGGTCTAGAGCTCAAATATTGGAATAGAAATCGATGAAATTTTTAAATTTCTACATTATTATTTTTTATTTTTAATAAAATTCTATTCCATAAATTACTTCTAACTTCGAAATATTACAATTATAGTACATGAATCATTTTAATTAATTTTATTTGCCTCAGCAATGGCAGGGCAGTTGAAAATGCATTCTGGGCTTAATTGTGATGAGGGGCAAGGCTTGCAAATGGAGTAATATCTAGTATTATCTGGAGCTATTTTCATGCCTTTAAAGTGGCTTGTGCATAATCTGGTAATGATTGAAGGATGGTGTTTGGGGCAATTGAAACACTGAGTTTAGGGCTTTTTGAAAGTGTGCTTAAAAAGTCTGCGTTTTGCTATTGCGTTAACATCTTCTGCGGTGGCAGAATTAAATTGATCCAACTCACGGGAGGCTTTGGCGAGGTCATCAGAGCTATCATTCCCATCGATTCCCACATGAACAGGAATCCATTGGAGGATGCATGATTTTTTAATGCTGCAAATGAGGTTGTTGATGTTTTGGGATAAATTTGAGTTGCCATTGCCAATAGCCTTAAGTGGTGATTTTGAATCTGAAAAGATTACGCCGTCTGTCAGATCTGAGGAGTAATGTAGTAGACAGAAGGAAAGAGTTTCTTTGATTGTTATCAGTTCGCTGGTGAAATTTGAAGATAATTTGGCTTGTGGAGAATTTGAGTTCGGTTCTTTCACCAGAAGAATGGGAAACGAGAAGGCCTACACCTCCTTTACTGAAACTGTTATCCAATTAACCATCTGTAAAGATAGGAACTTTATTTTTGGGTGCAATAAGAATTGATTGTGTCCATGCCTTTTTGTAATAACACAGTATTTGGTTCTTACTTTGAGCTGGGTTATAGGAGGTTCAAGACAATTTTGGTGTTTCTAGGAGAAGCGACTTGAAGGACAGGCTCTGGGAGGATTTCGATGGAGGAATGTTCAATGATATATCTTTATTGATGTCACACGTCGAATTGCAAAGTTGGAGATCTGTTAAGCCTTTTTGTTTTACTCCACGACTTGAAGGCTTTAATTGAAATGTGACCTTCATTTCAACTTTTAAGCTTATTTGTGTGTTTGACTGTTGCAAGCCTTCACCTGCTATCCAGAGAGATCAGCCGGCTCTCTAGCTGTGCCTTAGAGTTATTTGTGGAGGAAACCGCTTTTATAATGATCTTAGATGCTCAGCATTGGATGGTATCCACCCTGGCAATGACATTTTCTGATGCGGATGTATAGATGGGATACTCCAGTATTCGCCTGATGATGCTACAGTGTGTGCTTCTCAGCGTCGATGATCTCGATCCCCGGTTTGTACCGCAGAGCTTGAACAGAGTGTTTGGTTTCTTGAGAGCTTTATTCGTTGTGTTATCGATATATTTCGAGAAGCGAAGCTCTGGATCCAAGTTACTCCCAAATATTTGCACTATCCATCGAATATTACATTAGATATATTGAATTGCATAAGCACGTAAGTATCTGCATGCATGTCGATGGAATGGTGTCATAGTCTATGGCGCTCTGCTATTGATTTGGGGGTTTTTTCGGTCTCCAGTTCGAATCTTGGAATCAATGAAGTATTTTAATTTATATTTTATTTATTATTTATTATTAATAAAAAAAATTTGCAGAAATTACTTGTAACCTCAAAATATTACAATTGTTGTAAGCGGTTAAAATTAATTTATTGTAAAATATCCGTAAAACTATTTTTTAGGTTTTAAATATCATAATCCGAGAAAACATGACAATTCAAATTATTCTCCATTTCTACCAGGAAACCATCGAACTTTACGTTACGTATATTGAATCGCATACGGATGTAAATCTCTGTTTGCATGCCCTTGGAATGGTGACCCAATTGGTGGAGCCGTGTGCTTCTGATTTGATTTTTCTTTAAGTCGAAGGTTTTTATCTTGGAAACAATGAAATTTTTAAATTTATATATTTTTATTTACTTTTAATAATACACTATTACAGAAAAAAAATTTTAATTCAAAATATTACAACTATTTTTTTCATAAAACTATTTTTTAGGTATTAATTTCTCGCACATGCGCAGAAAACACAATAATTCAAACCCTTGTGCATTTGTGAAAACACAGAATTTTTACGTTAGGTGCCTTTAATTCCCGTTGTAATTTGATTTCGCTTTCACTATCAATGGCATGGTGGCCCAGTCGGAAGAGCAGTGTGCTGCTGATACGGGTTTTTTTCCATCTCAGGATCAAATCATGGAGTCAATGGAATTTTTGAATTTCTATTTTATTTTTTACTCATTATTAATAATATTCTATTGCACATATAATTTGTAAATTCAAAAATGACAACTCTAATACGTGGTTTATTTTAATTTTATTTAAAAATATCTGCAAAATTAATTTTTAAGGTTTTTATCTCTCGCACATGTGCAGAAAACCCAATAATTCAAACGAATGATAGTTCACGAAATTCATCGCCAAAAGGAAACCATCGATTTTTACATTAGGTAAATTGAATTACATAAGGACGTAAATATCTGATAGCATGTCGGTGAATCTGAGTCGTAAACCGAGGTAAATCTCTGCTTGTTGGCCGATGGAATAGTGACCCAATCGGTAGAACGTTTTGCGGCTTGTTTGATGTTTTTCGTTATGCAGTTCGAATCGTGGATTAAATCAAATTTTTAAATTTTATTTTTTAGTTATTTTTATTAAAATTGTGTTGCAGTAATTACTTGTAATTTCGAAATATTACCATTCTAGTTAGGGATTTTAAAAATTTATTTGAATTTATCTATAAAACTAATATTTTTAGGAGAGGACACGATAATTCAAACCATTGTGCATTTCCACCAGAAAAGCATCGAATTCAACATTAGGTATATTGAATTGTATAAAAAAGTAAATTTCTGCTTATATGTCAATGAAATTGTGGATCAGTCTGTTGAGTCGAATGAGGCTTATTTGATGTTTGTTGGTCTCAAGCTCGAATGTTGAAGTCAATGAAATTTTTAAATTTCTATTTCATTTATATATTTTTGATTAAAATCTGTTGTAGCAATTGCTTCTAACTTCGAAATATTATAATAGTAGTACATATTTGAAAGAAATCTATAAAATTAATATTTTTAATTATCAAATTGAACATCTGAGTGACTAGCTGTATTTACTGATTATCGTTAATTTAATAGCAATTTTTTTATATCGAACCTTGTTCTGTTTTTTTCACATTTTCGAATTTTTCTTACGATATTAGAAGTATTTGATGCTCAGAGAAGGGAAGTGATATTTTTTAATTTCCCCTCAGAGACGAGCAACTTCCACATGTTGTTTTTTAATGAGGAAAAGAGATTTCAAATCAATTTTTATGCAAATTTTCAATCGAATAATCATGAAAATTATATTGGTAAAGTAATCCAGACTACCTTATACAAAAATTAATAAATCTCAAGCAATAATAGATAGTAGAAGATTAATAAATTAAAACATTTTTGCATTTGAAACATTTGAAACATTAAAACATTTGAAAATGATAATTATAAGACATTTTTATTAAATTTATTTATTATCATATTGTATTAATAATATCAACCCTTTTATATCAGATATCCAACATCTAATTTTTTTCTGAGGAACAAGTCCGGTATGTCATATTTTAAAATCATATTCAATTCTTGTTTTAAATACCTCTAATGAATTCCTGATTATTTTTTCCCGTGAATTATTAATTTATCCTTTTAACAGAAAGTGATCCAAACTGAAAAAAATTTCAGAATTTAAATGAAGATTTAAAATGATTTTCTTAGATTTATACACGTAAAGCTATAACAAGATACAGAAGAAGAAAAGAAGTTCACTCATTACTACGGAAGGAATTAAAAATTAATGTTCAAAAAGTTGCAGAGAGGATCGAATGCTATCCCCACCATAACATATAGTATCACTGAATACATAAGTTTGTTATTATTTATGTATGTTAGTGAATTTCTAATAACATGTCAGTTTAAGTATTTAAAAGTTAAGGTTAATTTTTAAAACTTTCTGTAATTTTTTTTCAATTTATTTTTAAATTCTACTGTATTTTCAATTTTTTTAGCAAATCCATTTAACTTTACACAATTTCATAGGAAATTTAATAATTTTTCATATAAGATGATAAAAAAAATTTGCTTGGAAACTATTAAAATTACGTGGAAACAAGAAATAAATGTGAATCTTAATAGAAAAATAGTAACTGTAAAGGCCATCAAAATTAGATAAATGGGGGAGGGGAAGTACAGAATGAACCAGTTTATTTTTTGATGCCTTGCATCTAAACATTCTCAAACCCTTCCGAGTTTGTATCTTCTCGTTAGAAGGCATCTAGATTAAATAAATGTATTCTTACCAATCTAGCTCTGAAAGTGAAGTACAGCGACCTCTGCCACATCCAGTTGGCATTTCTGATCATTATCTATGTTGTCCGATTTTCGGATTGTTTTTTTTTTCATTTGTTGTCATTATTAACAATTTTTACGTTGAAATTTGTATCACTAGTAAATTTTTTAAGAAATTAGTTGTTTTTTATACAGTTTCCTTATTATCCTGTTAAACATAATATTGTTTTCGTTTGAGGTTTTGAACTCTCGAAATACGTAGACAACAAGTTGGAGATTTATTGCTTTTGAGGCATTCATTTTTCGCTTTTACGGTTATTAGAAGATAATGCGGAAAGCTGTTACATTTGGCGATGTATCCCCAACTAAAGTTACGACTTGATTTAGAAATTGTTCATTCCCTGAATTCTTACGAATTATCTTAATTAATTTAAGTCATTCACCAGTTTAAAATGGTTTGAAATAATCACGAGACTATCAGATTATTCATATGCTACTATTTAGAAAAGATATGTTTTTTTTTCCATCTAAAATTCAGTTGAGCTCCAAAACTTTGTTTGTCGGATAGAAAAATTGAAAAAGAAAGTTTAAAAAAAATCATCATTATATATAGAGAGTAAAGGGGGGATAGAGACCAATAGAGAAGTCCCGTGATAGCTTCAAATCGATTTTAACTCGTTAATGATTTGAATTAACTGAGGCAAAGATTGATTTAAAAAATAATAACGTTCTCACATGACAACTTGAAATTTGTGATCCTAGATTTCATTTTTTATATACATTTTCTTATAAAATTAAATTTTCAATAAATGCTTTGAGCAGTCAGCGTAATGCTTTCAAAACAAAATCGTACTTAAAAATATCTCAGATATTTTTCTAAACATAAACTCAAATTTGATAAATTAAATTTAATCAAAACTCCATTTCCGACTTTACATTTCGAATATTAATAATGATACTATCGAGCATTCTGATTCAATTCTATCTCAAGCTCTATGTATGCACATTGTACGGAACTTTCACATGACCCAAAACTTTCTGTTCTTTATTTCAGTTTCTATGAATATCTGTTGTTGCTCCTAAAAAATTCCATTTATATTCTCTTCTTCTATGCATCTATATTTGTTTATTTACCCGTGTTTATATGCAGCCTCCAGAAGTTCCATACATGAAAGAAGGAAAAAAGTAATTTCTTTGCCGTTTCTTGACTCAACAGTGGAAAAGTCAGAAATATCATGTTTCTAGCATTGTTGGATTTAATCTTGCTTGGATGCGCTGTGTTGATATACTGGTGAACCTTTTGCTGTTTCTTTGATATTTTAATTTAACTTTTCTATTACATGTTTATAATATTTGGATAAATGTATTGACATAAATAAATTATAGGAATTAATCGGTGATTAAATAATGTTATCGTCTCCAACATCGTCATACAAGATTATATTAAATGGTTATTAAATATAAATGTTTAAAATGAATAAATAAGAAATGTTGGGGAAATGTTGTACAAAATAAATAATTTGATATTCACATTGGAAGATTTTTATCATTTTCAAACTTTCGTCCCCCGAGACAAAAAGCCTCCTAATTGAGGATGAGAAACTTCCAGCATGGTGTTTAGTTCTCTCCACTCCTGTTAGTACACGAAAAAATCTGACTCCTCACATAAATGACGGAACGTATTTCCTTAGAGAAGGGTTGTACCGTGGCTGGTATTGCCCCTTAGGACTCAAACATATTTTTTGCCAGTCTTATCGTTCTTTCGGAAAGAGAATCCCTTGGTGTTGAATATTTTATCAATAATAAGCATATCCAAGGGCAAAATGTATAAGTCGTAACTTTACGTATCCGATATTGGAATGGTTTTTAGAATTAAGGAATAAAATAACTATTCATTTCAAAATATTAATATAACTATACTTGAATTTTGATGAAAGTTAATTTTAATCCATATGTTATAAAATTATAGAAAGTTTTTCAGGGAAGTACAGCGTGTACAAGAAATACCAAGAGGTGTTCGGAATTGTATTGCATGTATTGTACTGAAGGAATTGCATGTTTTGTACTGAACCAAATTCAGCCACAATACACATTAAAATATGTGGTTTCGATTTGTCAAAAAAATGCCGACAGGGGAAATAACTTGTCCCTACAAATGTGAGAAAATAGAATACAAAACTGCCAACGGAAAAAGTAAACAGTAACATACCAAATACCAGCGAAAAACCTTTATTATAGCAATTTACAAATTTGGTTAAAATTAATCACCAGCTTGATGCTCCAATAATTAAATGCGATACACAAAGTTTTCGGCAGTGGCTCTCAACATATCGACATTTATTCGTCTGACATGTAGCGTTATTTGATCTTTTAAAGTAGGAATGCCAAGAGCATATCCCAGATACATAACGCTTTGAAATGAACCAGAACCTCCCCACAACTAGAAACTGCAAAGTTTGAGATCAGTGTCATTCAGTTAATGAGTTTTATCTCATATGGATGAAATTTCAGGATCGTACGCAATATCTTCTGCACCGTCTAGTTCTGATCTAGACGTCTGTTTGTCGGGACGTTGAACGTACAATGCTGGTACTCTCCAATTAGCTATCTCTTGATCCATAACAGCAATTAAAACTTCAACTTGTTCCTACTTGATACTTTGAGTCCTCAGACTGGTTGTACACCAATAACTCCTATTGTTTCAAATCTTTCAACCATTATTCGTAAACTAGTTATGGTCCTTAATCCTCTAAGTTATTGTTTTAACCGCCGGTATTCATGAATAGCAGCACTGGCATTTTCATTTCGCAGATAAAACAGCTTGACTAACAAGGCGCATTCAAGTAGCGGCAACGTGGAATGACTTAAATTCACTCAACCCTTCCTTTTATCTTCGATGTCTTGTCTCAAAGTACACGTACAAGCAAATTACATATTAAAGTTTTCGATCGCAGCTCCAGGATTTCTTCAATAGGGGTTTTTTATACCAATTTTTTTTTCTTGATAAAACGAAACATCATACTTTAATGTGTATGGCGGCCAAAATTTATTCTATTTCATCCAGTACATAACATGCTACAAGGCTCCGAAAACTTCCTGTTATTGCTTGATCACCCTATAATACTCTTTTTTACCTCTTAGCGGAGTGACAATGTCTAAATATGCACTTTGGGAATCCTAAAATAAACAATTAGGGCATATAATCCATTACCTCCGATTAGTCTAGAATTTTGCATGCTTTTGAATCATGAAAACGAGGTGACTCAGCGAAATATAGAGTTCAACATGCGCGGCTGTTGTACTTAATTGTCAAATTGACTGTCATATCAACTTATACCACTTCCTTTCAGAGAGTATGATTCGTTGTTAATTCCAATGAGCATTTCTCTTATTTTATTGAGTGTGGATTCATATTTTTTCTCTCTTTTCGAAATGCTTTATGATAGAACAATTAAATGGATTTAACAGTTTTAAATCCATTTCATTGAAACTTTAGAAGGACGTAAATGAAGGACTTCATCCTTATTCAATAACTTTAATTTATAGCAATGATATGAAATAACTTTAATTCATATTTTATGGAAAAATTATTCATATTTTTTATTCCTTTTGAACCGATTTTGTGGCAGAAAAATCGAATGGATTTAACAGTCAATGGACGGGGACAATTAAATGAAGGATTTCATTCTTATGCAATAACCTTCATTCATAGCATGAGTGTTTTTTGCTCCTCCCAATAAATAATCATATCTTAAAAGTCTCAACTATTTACTTTAATACATGTTACTTTTCAAGTTTTGTCGAATAATGTGAGTGAGTTTCTATTTAAATCGTTGCTTTTTTTATTAATAATTAATCTTTTTTTATTGGAATTCATTATTTTTTACCATTCTGTTTACAATCAGTTTTTCTACATTTCATAAAATACTATATCAAACCATAAATAAAATATAGATATTATCAGTTTAGATTTTCTCTAGCTGAAGCAAATTTTATGCTGTAATGAAAAAGAGACGGAATTATATTAAATATAAGAAGTAATAATTTCAACCTTTTAGAGAAGGCGAATAAAGGTAAAGTATGCATTATGCTGTCGAAATCAAGCGATAAATAGATGCAAATTTCAGTGCAAAACTAAAAGCTTCACATTCATGAAATAATGAAGGCAATTTTCATCTTTCCTTTCAAAACAGTTTTTGAATTATTGTCAGATTCCTCTTTTATCTGTAATTTATGCCTCGTTAAATTTTCAGAACGATGCAAGATAAATACATTAAAAAAATCATATCAGTTTTGAAATTACAAAATCAAGTTTCCTATTGGTTTATTTAAAAGTGAATGGAGGCAAAATATCTCATTTCATTTTTATTTATTTTTCCGATGCAAAAAAAAATATCCAAAAAATTTTCTATCCTTATCTATAAATTGTTCATTCAGTAGAGAGTAAAAATGATCATTTATTGCCATTCCAATGTTTTAAAGATAAAAGCAGAAAGCAAACATTTTTTTATTTTTTATTTTATTACGGTTATTGTGTAGAATATCAGTAAAGATAAAATAAACTTCAATAAATTTCTAATCCAGTAGTAAAAATAAATTACATTTATTTTTTTAATTTATATAATTTAACATTTTGAAAAGTATACTAAGCATGCAATCCTGAAAAAATATTTTCGCCTTAAAATATATGGATGCTTCCACCTCGACATACAAAACTCAGTGAAAAATACTAAACAAAAATTTTTTTCTTAAATATTTAGCTACAAAAAATTCTACAAATCTATTTTGCTGCCAGAATATAAAAGCATTGACATTTTATTTGAAAATTACTTTTAGGAAAAATTCTAAATTTACTGTATAACATTTATGATATTCTTAATGATACGAAGGGAAAAAAATGTTTTTCTTACTTTTTAACAATATTTATATTTCATAAAACAGTTTGTTCTGAGTTCAAAACCTTAATCAAAAAGCAATAATAATCTAATTCTAAGATTGCTAGAAAAAATTTAAAAACTTTTACTAAAATAATATACCTATAAAAACTATTTTACTTATAAGATTATATTTTCTCAGGTTTAATTTTAGATATTAATTTATTGTATTAAAACTACCATCGGCTTCATTTAAACATTAAAAGCTTTTATTTATATCTAGGATTCAATAATGCTTTTAAATAAAATTTAAAAATATCTTCAAACATGCAATTTCTTTGTTATGAAACTTTCCTTTTTCAAATCATTATTTTTTTTATATATTTGGATCCTTAATATTTATTTGACTATTCTTCCAACAATGAAAAAATTCCTCAGCTCAAACAAGATATTGCTAATTTTTAATAATTTTTTTTCAAATAAACGGAACGCCGTGTTTTAAAAGCACTGTGAAATTTGAGAAAATTAAGCTCTAAAAATGTTGGAAATGAAGAAATAATGCCTTCTATTAAATAGCACAAACTCAGTTTTGAAGAATTTAATTTACTCTGGAAAAAAATGAAGGAAAAGTTGACAAATATTATTATAATTTATTTCTTTAGTATAAGATTTAAAGGATGTTTTAAAAAATCCTGATTTTGTGAATATGAATAATGCTATCACCAACACCTTTTCATATAAAAAATTAAAAAATAATTCGAAAGAATATTTGACTTTTTTTACTTACTACGTTCTTTATTTCAAGCAAAAACACTTTTTCAAATTGCTATTTCCATTCAAAAAATTTAATGTGAAACTCGGAAGCATATTTACTGGTATTTATTGCAATGTAATTGCATACAGACATTTTAGAATTAGGCATTATAAATTGTTTAATAAACTATATAGAGATTCTAAGCATTTTTGAAATATAATTGAGTGTGTATGTGTATTTCAATTTAATTATAGGAGAAAAATTTATTTTCTGATATTTTCAGCTTGAAACTAGTCACACATTTTGGTAGTGTATTTGCTGAATGGTTATTATTGTATATTGTATTTATTAATAATAATTGTTTGAGAAAATCGTTTTTTATAAAAGAAATATGGTTGAATAAAATATATTTTGGCCTGTATAGAATTATTAATATGACTTCCTCAATTATAGTTACATATAAACGTGTTCACTTTAATATCTTATAGTCTCAAAAGAATATACTACATTTAGAATATAGCATGTAAATTATTTGAATAAAACAAATAGGTCATTTTTCGTTTATTTTGTAATTCTCCAACCACATATGTCTACAAAAAAATATTAATGAGACAAAAATTAACGTGTAATTGGTGACATTGCTAGTAAATTTTAAAAAATTTTGTAATATCCGAAATTGTAGACTTTTCGACTTTTATTTTCCAAAATTAAGTTGTGAAAAGAAGTTCAAATCAATTGTGGGATGCATTATATCATCATTTGATTATTGACTTTCACGAATTACCATAAATAGCGAAAATAAATAAACTTCGTGTCACCGCGACTCATCTTATAAATATTACGAGAAAAAGGAGAAAATAACTTTAACTACTTCCTAAGGAACAATAAAAAAAATGAAATCAGTTAGTGTAAATTTCAATTTATAATTTGAGAGCATTATCTTTTTAACTCGCGTGGTATCAATCCGGCAGAAAAACATGTTCTCACATGACTGATATATCGCAGTCATCAAAATTTAAAATTTTAAACAATCAGGTGGCTATAAGATTACATATGCGTATATATTAAGAAAAGTATAGATATTTTTTATCTTAAAAATGTTCGAGCTTCAACACACTTTTTGTCTCCCAGAAAAATTGAAAATTTAAATATATATATAAACTTTTGATACCTTGCTATTTCGCGTTCATTCCTATTTCATTCTCTGTGCTTCTTTGGGCGATAAATTCTTACACCTTGCCGTTTGTTAGCAAGACAGGAGAATCGGGTACATGACAGGTATTTGAGCCAAATTCTGCCTTTTTGGACGATAAGTTGCCAAATATTATATCTCGTCATCATTTTCTAAAAAGCCTAAAAGCGATAATTTCCCAATTTTCTGACCAGGAAATTTGAGGCCAAAAATCTAAAATGTAAACACCATCCTATTCTCATTCGATAATAATATCAACCTTACACTTTTAATTTTTCAGTTTTCTTTCAGAATTCATAGTCTATAGATCAACATCTGCTTCTTCTTAATATGGAAGAAATTTAGAGAGTTATTTCCCTCAAAACCAAAACAATTTTTAATTCAGCGCTCTAGAAAACAAAAAAATGCCACTTGCAATAAGTAAAAATAGAGTAAATAGGCTCAGATGGTATCAAATCGGATATTCTTTGTTTTCGATTTTCTTCACATCTCAAAGGAAATACATATTGATTTCAATGAAGATGGAAGAAATTCTAAAGACAAAAACAATTCACACTTTTATGATAATATTGCTCCTTCATGTTGAAAAGGGTGAAATTAATCTTTTTTCGTTCAATATGTAAACATATTTTTTCTCAATTGTTAGAAATGACTGTCTTAAAAACAAATGAGAATCGATTTGCTATTGAATAAATATCCAGATGCTTCAAGAAGAGATTGAGAAGACTAAAATAATTTATTGGAAAATGTTCTCTATCTTATGCTGTTTTAATGCCATAAAGAAGTGTTTCACGGGCTCTCTATTTTATTGCTATAATCTCATCAATAAAGGGAAACTGAGACCTTCCATCTAGTGTATTATTTTTATATTAGAATTCCAAATCATTTATTTCCTTATAAATTACACAGGATTTAATGATGAAGTTTTTTCTAAAGTAGAGAAGTTTGTGGTAATGTATTTAAAAGAATAATTATTTCAGAAATGCAAGTGAAATGTTATTCGAATCAATTTCTGTTCAATGGAAAAGCATTTTCATTTAATTGATTATAAATTGTATCCTTTAAACCGTAATAAATTTTTATTTCAAGTATAATAGGAAACTGGTAGGAGTTTCTCCTCTAAATTTCTAATTCCTGTATTTTAAACGTGTATTACTGTATTTCAGTGAAAAGTAGATTGTATTTTATCATTCACACTGATGAAATTTGCTAAAAATTTAATTAAAATTTATTATTTGAAATTTATTTATTACTTTTCTATGTCATTTTCATATACTTCTTGACAGAATAACAGATATTCTTTTGTATATCAGATTATGTCCAAAATTTAACAACATAAATCTACAGTATTCGTTGAAAAAAAATCACTGAGATTTGTTCATGTAGCGCCCCCTCCTGATTTTTTCCAATAGTTAAGCTGAAAGACGGCAAATGAATATTTTGAAATTAGAGACTAATCCGCAAATTTTCATGTAAACACCGTTGAACAAATTTCTTTCTTCTGCTTTTAATAGATGTTTTTGGTTTTTATTGTTGCTGCTGAGATATGATAGCGAAAGGAATAGTGATCTATTCCAAAAAGAGTTTCGTTATATTAACGTCCCTTGTAAAGCAACACTAGATCTATTTTGGGACGGACCTCGTAATTTTAAACCGCGGTCTGGTGACTAGGACGACATCCGAGTTTTCACACCCCTCTCCATATCGCATCGTTGGAAGAAGTTTGGCCAGACGGATTTAATGTGCAACAGACCCCCTTACACGACGGTTCTTCGGTGGAATCAGGTCTCGAAACTGAAATCCTACTGCTCATAAGCTGAGACCTTGCCACCAAGCCACCTTCCAAAAAGGATTTTTAAATGTAAAATGGAACAAATTAAAGGGATTAACTTAAATCTAGTGGTAAAATTTGTCAGCTATTATAAGGCTTCTCTATTACATTTTGTATTAAAGAAATATATAGGGTAAAATCCCCGGCACTTTATTCTTCAAAACAATTTGTTTCGTCTTTATAGAATGGATTTAAGTTGTTTAAAAATATGAATAACGATTTTATTTAGTATACTCTCATTCTTAATCAAATACAGTAAAACAAAGTTTATCATCTGATATTATTTTACATAAAAATTTTCCCTCTCTTCTCCTCCCCTTTACAATTGACTTTTCTCATTTGTCTAACATCCATATTTCATATAGGATTCTACTGCATGTGTATCGAGCGTCATCTATCGGAAAGAAATGAAACGAAAAGCTATTTGTAGTGTGCTTGGCTTTATTATTCCAGAAAAATTCGCTAAATTTAGAGAAATCGAAACAATTTGTCAAAATACAAACAGAACACATGCTTTTATTTTTTCTTAATACCCATTCTATTTTTGAAGATACTGATATTGGACCTTACATTAAAAAATGAGTAATCCCTGAAAAACTATAAGCAATGATTACTGGGTGGTAGTGTCCCAGTTTCAAATTATGACTCAGATATCCACTTTGTACGTATATTTTCTTTGCACGCTTAATTTTGCCCTTATGTTATCGAACTGTTACGAGTCGAAAATCAGGAAATGAGCATAGGAACTTCTAGAGATAAGAAATAAGTGCGAATAGTCTTCCAAGAATTTTCTCACGTTCTCTTTAATAACGGTATTAATGCCAGATAGAGAATTGAATGATATTAGTATATTGATTTTGGAGTAATTTAATTCTACTAAAAGGGATTTCCATATTTAAAGGCAGTTATTTTTTGCTAAAATATAACCTATTTAAAAGAACTATTACAAGAAATGTATATCGCCATAATGTAATTACATATTTAATTTCGTAATTGCAATCTTGCTTATTTTTTAAGTATTTCAATATTTTTTTCTAATTGATTAGTTTTGATATTCTATAACTTGATACATCTTGTGTACAGCCGACCAACCCACCACCACTGACGCACAGTAACTCCAGGATAACTTGATGCTAATGGGGAAAACATTTAATCATGTTTGATATATGGCACCTAAGTCCTTCTTGCCCATGCTATACCACATTTAATTAGTTTATATTTGAATTATTTTATCTGAAAGGAATAAGAACAAAATAATCATCTTATATTTAAATAATACAAAGTTCTCTTGCGGTTGCAAGTAAACGAAGAGAAAATGTGGATACCATTGGACAATTAACATGACAGCATTGTTCAAATCGTATTTATACAAGTATCATTTCTTTCAAAATGTATAAAGAACGTCAAGATTAAATTAACACATGAATGGACTGGATGTAAATTTTATGTGCTAATATATCAACTGCGAATTTATTATTACATTTTAAAAAGAATAGCAAAGCAAATGAAATATTTCTCTTATGTAGATAATTCTCAAATTTTTCATTAGTAAATTTAATATCCCAGAAAACTGAAGTCAGGCTAACAAAATTAATGAAACAATTTAAGATGATTTAACGAATAACAAAAGTTAGATACTTGGACCTTTAGTTTGAAACATTAGAATAATACAATTCCCCTTGGATACCCTATTTAACACTACTTACATCACTAAATTTGTAAAAAGAATACAAACTTGAAATGGCTTTAACCCTTTCTAGGAAATATACAAAGACTGAATTTGGTGGTAAGCATAAGGTTTTATGGGTTGGCTTAAGTTCTGACAAATTTTTCAATAAGAAAAACTTAAATATTTCAATAGCTTACTTCGCATGAAATGGCTCGTCTTGATTAGTTAATTAAGTTTAATAACTAAGCAATCCATTTGGTTATATAACAAGCGAAATTAATATTTTCTAAAGTAAATGTCAATCCTAAAAATATATCAATATACCATGACCAGAAAAATATGGTATTTAAAATAATTTTTAGAGATGAAAATCAAGTACTTATTTTTTGTCAGTAGAACTGTCAGCATTAAAATATTAACAATGATCTTTTACAATCTTGATACACAATGTAGTATAAGGGAATTGCGTTGCTATTAAACTGCATTTATTGTTTCTCTTCAAAATCTAGTTCAAAGGAAAAAAAATTCTTATGAAATATTGCTATCATGGAAACGCTAATTTTTTATTGTTGCTTTTAAAAATAGCTTAGAAATCCTTTTTGCTCAATACCTTTAAAGTTATTTAGCAAAAATAAACGATTTAATTTAACCTCTTGTTTTGAACACTTACTAAATACAGAAAAAATTTTAATTTAGTAGCTATAATGATCTGCCATGTAAAATTCAAAACGTTTCCATTAGGTATATAACAATTATTCAGAACTCAAATTCATTGTTAATTCGAAAATATCAATATTTCTTACAAATGAAACAATGCATCTTCCTGTATGATCAAATTTTTCAGATATTTTAAAAATTCAGTGAACTTATATTTAGAATTGCACGAAATGATAATTTATGGAAATATCTATAAAAATTAAAAACAAATATGAATATATTAATTTTTATTACAAATTTGACAATACACAATAAAAGCATGAATTATAGAATTACTATAAACATTAAGGGTAAAACATACTATACAGAAACACAAATGTGAAAACATTTTATATTAAATGCTCTATCAATCTAACATAATTTTTAGGTGGTTTTTACAGCCGATTTCAAAAATCGTAACATAATAATAACGTCATAATAATAATAATAACAATCATAACGTCATCAGTGCTTAAATCAATAAAATCAACAGTACATTTGTAGAAATTACTATAATATCATTGCACAGTTAACACAAAAAATTTAGATGTTTTAAATGAGACAAATTTACGAATTTTATATGAAAAATTTGTGAAAATTAAGCAAGCTCTTATAAAATTAAATTTACAATTTTATTTTTAAATATTTTTTCTTATAAAAATTTAACCAAGTTCTCTTGCATATTGATCACCATGTTGATCAGACATGGTGATCAAATGATGCAATTTTAAAAAATCGTCGGATTTCCAATTGACTGGCCGGCCGAGCCAATTGGTCATCCGTAACTAGAAAATTAAAAACCCTAACTCATCCAAATTTATAATAACTTAATTTTCACAAAAAATTTATGTACGATTTAAAATGATTAAAAAAAATTAATATCAAGCTAAGTTTTTATTTTTAATCAAACTAAATTTTAATTTTAATTTTTAAATTTAAGATTAGCCTGTGGAATTTAAATAATTGCAACTAAGCATTTTAACAGTTAATTCATAAAATACAATTCTGAATTTGTAATTACGTAATCATATTATTGAAAGGCATGAATATATTTTTACTGATTCCATTCATACAAAGTATATCAAATCTTGAAATAGCTTCTTAAAAATATTAAAAATATTCCAATAAAATTTTGTTAAGTCGTTATTCACACTATTTAACAATCATAAAATAGAATATTTCACAATTACAATTTAGCATAGTACATATATTAAACGTTTAAGTGCTTCAGTAAGTTTAATGAAAGTTTGTATACATATACAATGAAAGGTCACTATTGTAACTAAGCACAGATTTAAATTATTTCAAATATTTAAAAACTCCATAATTTATACATATATTTATTGACAATATTTTATTAATATCCTTTTTATATATTTTGAAAACACTGAAGATTCTGTAAATTAATAAAACATTTAAGGAATATTTTTCTGCAACAGTATTAAATTTTACTAAAAAATTTAAAAATTAAAGTATTTTTTGCAAGTTAAGCTTATATTCTAAAGTAATATAATTTATAGAAGCCATAAGTTTTATAAACCTTCATAAAAAGAAGCATCGAGCATTTCAAATACAGGCAAATGCATGAATTATATATATTCAAAATGCTTTTCTAGCTCAAAATGTGAAAGGACAACGAACCAGACTTTTTCATTTCTCTAACTATCGATCCTATTAAATAACATTTTGGTATGCATATTCACTTACATGTTTGAAAAAAAGTGTTAAAATGGAACTTCAAAATAACTAAAAAAAATACAATTGGAAGTCTGCAACTCCTTAAATGTACGGTATCCATTACCATAATAGGCATCATTTTCTATTGACTTGGTTCATTAATATATTGATAGTTGAATTACTAAATATTTGAAACAATCTTTCCATCAAATTTATGATGAAACGGAAAGATTGAAAATCGGGGATTGAAAGCAGAATAAAGAAAGTTTCTGTAAATTTCAAGGTTGATTCTAGACGGAATCCTCACTAAAATTTTGTTGCTCAATGATCTGGCTAAATGGAAATAGTAGACGTTTAAAATTATAAACCGTAAATGGATTAGCTTAGCATTAAAAATTGCAGAAAAGTACCAAGAATAAGGTTATTCAACCGTGAGGTGCATATCTGGAAATCTTTAGAATCAAATTGCTCGTAATTCTAATTCATAAAATGACTTAAAAATTAACAACGTTATACGAGAATTTACATCCAATTTCTTATTTTGAAAAGATTGAAATATTTTTGTAAAATTTGACGGTACAATGGTGTTTTAATGGCCGTTATTGATTTGGCTTTTAAATAATGGTGGTTGACCCATGATCTAATGGGGATTCACTAAATGCTACAGCCAAATTGCAACTGTTTTCAAACTTCTCGAATGAAGTTTCAATCAAATATGATGGGATAATTAAAAATTTAATAATGGCAGTGATACTAAAAATCAATACTAAATATTTTATCAGTATAAAGACAAATTCTCAAAATTTCTGTTACTTTAAGATAAGAATATTCGCCCCACTGTATATCAGTGATAGTAAAGTATATCAAACAAAATAATCCAACAGAAGAGTTGTCAACAACTAGATTGAGTTACTTTCTCTTGTTCAGGAGAGGCTTAAAATTTCATAATTATGGTTCAGGATGAAGTCTAGCCATATTCAAAGAGATATTCCAACGGCCTAAATTCGCATCTTCACAGCATAGGTTCTAAAAAGGAAGTTTGAATTTTAGAAACCAGATAATAGTACATCATCAAAAGCAAGTAGGGAAAATCCCTTAATAAAGATATTTATAGCAATGATTCTAGAATTCTTCAATAAATATAATTTGTTTGACATTTCAGCTTAATACACCGTTATATATGCATATTATATATATAATTATGAAAACTATCTCAATATTATAGAATGTTGGAATTGGAATTAGTGTGAAAAATTAATAAACATTGAGAAATAATTCCTCTAAACATTACGTTAAGATTTTAAGCTCTCCTAGAAATGTTCGATTGTTTTATAAATATTTATACGACTTTCAGGTATGCAATTATATTACAGTGTAAAAGTGATTAAATAATTTATTATAAAAGAGCCTAGTATCGTTTCAAAAAAGGAAAACTATTTTGATACTGTTCTGAACATTCAGTAACTTACCATTTTTTAACGATTGATATTTAGATGCCATTCCTGCTTAGAGGCCTAGAAACATTTTCTTCCCTTCGAAAATATCTGGTGTAAATTGAAGATGAATCCTGGACTGAAAAAGCATGCGTTCTTCTATACATGAGGAGCAAGGTCATGGTTCAAGAAACCTGCATCATTGAGAAAACTAACTTCATATACACTATTCTATTATTAAATGAAAGTGAATTAACATTTTGTCAAATTGTAAAAAAAAAAAATCCTTTCAAGATTAAACCCGTTTTAGTACTATTATTATAACTAGTCAAATTACCAGCTCTAACTACTGGTACTTTGAGATGATATATGAAGAAATTGTTTCCTCTGCATACAGGATAGTTGGTGTCTTTCAAAGATAAATTTATGAATTCGAAAGGCATTCGTACTATATGCGAAAGATCATGCTTCAAGAAGGTTGCCTCAATGGATGGCCATTCTATAGAGAAGTTCAGGAAACCTACATCAATGAAAAAAGATAGTTTCATATACACCCTTCTGTTATTAAGAATGTAGTATATACATTTTTATTTGGCATAAAAAATGGTTTCAAAATTTGAATATTTTGTTACTGTTATGACTTGGCAACTTACCAGGTTCTATATATTTGTACTTGAAGGCATATCGGAAGAAACATTTTCCATTAATCTATTCTTCTATTGAAGGGGAATCTTATCCTGAAGGTTTTCCTATTGAAGGTGAATTTTGAACTATGAAGGAAATTCTATGCATGAAAAACGATGTCACTAGCCTAAACACTTGCATCTGTAGGTAGCTTTTCTTCAGATGGAGAAAAAGAATATGATCCAAGAGCATTCCATAGGAGGACAGTCATTCTGCTAATAAGAGGTGGTTCATAATAGAAACTTGCAACAATGAGAAAACAGGCTTCATATACAACATTGTATTATTACCAAATAAAGATAACTTTCATAATTTATGTGTCAAATTTGACATATTATAAAAACGGAATTTCGGTACTATTATCATAATTGAGCCCCTTACCAGGCTTTAACTATTGTACTTTGAAACCATTCTTGAAGGAACCTTTTCTGTGCCCACCCAGGATATGTATTGATTGAAGATTGATCTTGAACTATGAAGGCAATCCTTCTACACATGAATAGCAAGACCAAGGTCCAAGAAATTTGCACTAATGGGAAACCAAATTCATTTGCACTATTAATAGTAAATGAAGATAAATTAGCCTTTCTGTGTCCAATTAGTCATATAATAAATCTTCAAAATAGTACTTTCTTGATACCAATATAACTAACCAAACTAATTGCTCCCACTTTGAAACCATCCTAGAAGAAACTCTGTGCATCCAAGGCATATGTTGATCAAAGATTGGCGCTGAACCGTAAAATAAATCTACACATGAAGAGTGAAATGAAGTTTCAAGAACCTTGCATCAAATCAACAGACTGTAGTGAAGCATAACCCAATAAATTTCACCAATGAGAGGATCAATTTGCTTTACAGCTGTAATTTTTGGAAATGAAGATGCATTAATATCCTCCAAATATTTTAGGTATAGCGTAAAATAACGAAATATCTATATTTGGTTATCGTAGTTGTATAGAAATATGCAATCATAGCTCCCGATATACCCGTGTCTTCGTTTTCATTTTCAGTATTTAAAGTAATGTACTTTTCATTTAGGATCTAAGGTTGTAAAGAGAATCTATAGAATCGTTAAAATGTGCTTTCCAAATTAAAAAGTGAAAATCCCTACAGAAGGGAACACTGAGACAGACTAGAAATGAACCAGCTAAAACCCTAGAAAAACGCAGAACGATAGGGCAGTCGAAAAAGCAGTTTTCCAACACATATTGCAAATCCATATTATACATAGTCAATCATCCAAGAGAAAAACATTTACAAAGCAAAACTTAGTTAATATTTATAGCCGTACATTTATTTTTCAATGTCCGTTTTTATAATTATCACTACGAATCAAGAGTTCGCAGTGAGTAGCTTCAATGAAGTTGTATAGAGCATCTCGGATTTAAACATATATTTTGATTCATTCATTTTTTCTTATTTCTCAAAGTCGAATCAGATTTTGTAGATTTCCATTATTTTTTTTCCCAGAGTTTACTTCTGCCGTATTTTATCGATTTCGTCCACGTCAAAAATTTCCAAAGCTTCCCTTGTATTTCTTAATAAAATTTGGCTTTACAATATATTTTATTAGCACGTCGTTTGCTTCACCAGAATCTAAAGTCATTCCCCTACGCTTTTTTTTCACTTCTAAGTTTCAGTTCGAATATTGTAAAAAAAATTTCAGTTCCGTTTCCTTTTCATCTTCAGAAGCTAACTCAAGCACTGCACATTTTCCGGTATCTTCTTGGAATAGTTTTTTAATTCAATATTATAATTATCCTCCTAAGTTAATGAAACTTGATAATTCTATGGCGTTTTTCTTTAAGTTCATCCAATAGTGTGATCTACTCTAAACGGCCTATCTCCGTGATCTTTATCAGTCTAAACCTTACGTTTATTATTGGACTACAACAAGCAAGATCACATAGCTTAAGATTAATAGCCAATAGAAACCGGTTTTAATCAAAAGACCAATAGTTCTATTTTCGTTTAAAATAAATTAGATTATGGTTTGAAAATATTTTGAAAACTTTGATTACTTATATAAAATATTTAAAGAGGAAATGGATTTATTCAAGAAAGGTCAATTAATGATAAAATTGAAATTGGAATTCATTCTGTCAGTTGAAAGAAAATTTAATATATTTCATATCAATGATTTAAACATACCTATGGTATTTAAACATTTATTAAAATCGTGAGGACCATTACTTTACATCAAGGAATGAAATTAGACTAATATAACTTGATATTTTAGATTTGTTTACGGATTTAAGAGAACGAATTTATAGAAAGTTTATTTATAAATAATTAGCTTAATCACTTCATTAAGATATTGTTACCTCCTTTTAGATGCATTATTTTCCTAAACTTGACACTAAAATCACTCACAAAACCAACCTTCTCTCGAATGTTCTATTCAGTGCATTTAAAGTATTTTACTGTGGACATTATTTTGAGTTCCTCAATTCAGCTGATTCGAAAGAATTGATGTGCGATTTTAATACTTGTCCCAATTCTAACTCCAACGTAAGAAGAGAAAAAGATGAAAGATATTCTTTATAAAAAGTAATGTCGCATTCACTAAGATTGATGATCCGAAGGTTTTACATTATCCTAACCACACTTTATATTCGAAAAATAGCTATTAAAACAAATGTCCTTTTTATGCAAGATTGATACCTTATGTTGAATCAGAACAAACATAGGATGCAATTTTTTCATACACAAAATTTATAAATATAAACTAAAGGAGGTTTTAAGAACGAGGTCAATTAGAATATTTTTAAGTGAGAAAAATCATGAATTGTGTCAAACGGTATTATCAATGAGTGAATAGTTTTATGACATTTGGGAATAATTTCTAATAAATTTCTTTAAACGCTACTGAATTTAATTCTAATAAATTGCCTGAATTAATTCTAATTCTAATAAAAAATTTTCGTGTGAAAATGAAATTTACAAGACAGTAAAATATCATACGGAAACTTTTCAAGAAATAGATCCAATCGTTTGGAAAATTTAAACAGTTGTGAAAATTCTCTAAAAAGGTTTGTTGATTCTACAGTTCTTCAATCATTTCTCCAAAATCTCGGATTATCTTATTGAATAGATATTATGAAAATTTAAGAAGTAAAAACTTCAATCGCAAAAAAAGCTCATGAATGAAAATAATTTCGCTCTGCGGCTCACGGATAGATGCTAGAACAAAGCACTCCCTTTGAATTTTAGTAAATATTTTTAATATAATGCAAAAGCCTTGTCTTTCTATAACAGTAATAGCTTATAACAGTTCCTCATTGCAAACTTTATGAGCGAAATTGTAATCAATGACCTGAGTAAAGAGATTAAACCAAGAGGAAGAATGGGTTTCTATTACATGTTATCACAAAGTACGCTACATCCACAGTTTACTTCCATTAGTTTGAGATTTTGCAGGGTTTCTATTTTGTTTGCTAAAATTCAATTTCACATTTCTGAATTTTGCAAATGCGACATCCAAGATACAAAATGTTCACATTCGAGAAATTAACATTTTCAATCTTACTAATGAGTTGCATTATCGGTAAATCCTTAATCAAAAGTTTTATTTAATATCTCACTGTCTCGTGTCATCCAAGCACCAAAATTGTGGGGAAATATTCTCTGAAAATTGAAAGAATTTTAGATTTCGCACAAAGCATTGACAAAAACTATTTCACAAGCTGCTCCATTTCCATCACTACTTTCCTTCGAACTAAAATTTTTTTTAATAAAATACTGATATACTTAGCTTTTCTTATCCAGATATGGGATGAAAATATTAAATTTTGTTAGAATTGTCTGAGTACTTAGATGTCCGATAATATATATTGAACCAATTATGAAGGATTTTAAAAACTGCACTAGATTACATATTTGTATAACTTTGTCTAATTCTGGTCAGGAAACTATCAAATTTTGAATGTTCCATTTTAAAACAAGAAAATTTTGATCCAGAAGATGCGCCCAGCAGTACCAATTTTCAGTTATCCTACACACAAATGGCGGTTTATTGGATATAATTTTTTCAAATGATGTTATAAAATATATAATATTTATTTAAAAGAATTAATGCTGGGAGAGGGAAGTTATTTTTTTATGAAGGGGAAAGAATTTTCTTCAATTCATCTAACTAGTCAACATCAGAAAGGGAGATTAAACGTTTAATATAAATTTTAATAATAAATGGAAAAATTCCATAAAAATAGGGCACGTAATCTCGGCTTGGTCATGAAACAATATAGTTACTAGATATTGTTATTGCTTAGAGCTATTCTAAAATGAATAAAATTCCTTCTGCATATCTGCATATATTCACACAGAATTTTAATTTGTAATAGATTCAAAACTCTTAAATTATGTATCAAAGTGCCCAAGAGTATGTAGCTACTAAAAGGTTTTCACGAACTTTGGACCGATTGTTTTGGACTAAAACTTGGTTTAAATAGCGACTCACCACCTAGGTTCTAATATAGCTGTTTATTAAGAGAAATATTCAATAACCCAACAAATTAAATATGCAAAATTACATATTCGAAATAAAGTTTTAAAAATATTGAACACTTGAAATACGTAGCGCACATTATTCACGCCTAAACCAACAATATCACACTCCATACACACATTTCCCACACCTATCGACCAGCACGTTCCACACACACACACACATTTCCCACACCTATCGACCAGCACGCTCCACACACACGCACATTTCCCACACCTACCAACCGGCACGTTCCTCACATTTCCCACACCTACCGACCCGACACATTCCACACAATTCCCATAAGTCTCAATTTTACCATAATCCACACTTATTTCCCCCCCTCCTTAACCAACAGTTTCCACACTATACATGCATTTCCAACACTTAATTTCTATGCCCATTTTCCTCACTTCGAAATAATTGCTGCCATACTATGTATACTATATTCCGGTTCCCGAAGTTTCATGCATCGTTCATGTCAAGTCCGCCCCATCACAACACAAAATAATCACCTTCAGTTGTGTGCAACCACATTTTACCTTCCACTATCTAGCTTCCTCATGTTTACCCACTTCTACTACCAAGTTTTATAATATGATCTTCGATAATTATTGCATCAGTTTCCACTCTGCATATCTTGAAATACTGTGTTTTATGTATTTCAGGTGATTAATGCGTTAGTACATTAAAAATTCGAGAACCTTAATTTTTGTATCTTTTAGTGTGTTTTTCTGAACACGAACATTCGTTGCAAAATGAGGATCCAAAAACAGTCTTGATAGTCTTTTCTTACAGAACACAATTTGAAGAGAGGTTATAAAAATTTTTAGCTTGCAAGTTATTGGATATTTTTCATATGATTAAATATCGGTATTTAAAATGTATTGATTTCCAAAATTATTTTTTTCTTAGAATGCGTGTTTAGTCAATGAGCAAGACATTAACGGTTTAATTTGCTCTAAATCTGACTTATTTACACTAAGCTATTTCAAAATCTTCTCTTTTACTTCATTCACTATTTCAGAAAGGGGAGGGGGGGAGAAAAGTCATTTAATTCCACATACAGATGGAAAAAATCCAAAATTGACAGTTAAAATTCGAAAATAGCTGAAATCGTGGGGCGTGCAGCTATTTTAAATGTCTCAGCTTTTGGGATTGTATACTTATTTAGTACCCAAAACTCCGCCAATTTCAAGCATAATCTTACTTCAAATTTCAGTGCTCAGATGATCCAAGACAATGTACTCAGTATTGAGAAAGGATTTATAGATAATTTGAGATATTACCGGCATCAAAAATTTCAACTTCTCGTGTGTGAATTTTGGATTTTGACGGATTTTAGATTGCAAGATTTGAAATTGTGAAATTTAATAAGTCATAACAATTAAAATTTGTATCAGTATTGATAATTCCTGAAACATTGGAACTATCAACACTGAATCAATTGATATGGTATAATTTTAGGAACTTGGATATCTATTTCATCTCTTTACTCAGGCCAATAATTAAACAAATCCATGATTATTACAATGACCAACTTCATTAAGCTATTTTTAATATCTAAAGAATAGGAATTTTGTATTATGCTTAGATATTAACCTCGTACTAAATCATGGACTCAAATTAGAGGCAAAATCCTTATGGTCCTATTAGAAAAAACGAATTTTTTAAAATTACCTCCATGAATTCGAAGTAAAATCATCAGCTGAACATAATTATGAAAAGGTAAGCAAAAATTTAACCATCACAATATTTCCTACTACTGCATATGTTGAATCGCAATTCATTCTAAAAGACTGGCAGCAAAATTCAAATTCTCTTTCTAGAATATCTTAAAACATAAAATTGAAATTACCGACTTTAGTTATGTTTATGTCCCGTTTTAAAGAAACAAGGGAGGGACATCGTAATTTTGAGCCACGGTCAGATAACGAAGACACCTCTCTCCAAACTTCCACACCACGCCAACAAGAGGACGTCTGCCCTTGATGGATTAATGTGCACCCGCTTTCAGGACTGTTTTTCGATGGTATCGAGCCTCAAACCTTAAACCTTTCAATTCCAATGCCAGGACTGTACTACCAGGTCACCGAGGCCTTTGCAATAATCAAAGAAATAAAAATTTACATTTTTAATTAAAGAAATAAAGTTTTAAATTTTTATATTTTATCTGTATTGAAAATCGGCATTCATTTTATAACATGAATTTTATCAAAATTCTTAAAGGCTGACATTTCCAAAATATATGAAGCAACTCACACAGCCTAAGTAGTTATATTCTCTAATTCAAAAAAAGCAAAAGATTAATAACATAATTTTTAAAAGCTTTATTTATATTAAATACCTTTGCCTGTATGGATAAATTGCATCCTATATGTTTGGTTTGATACAATTTAAAATACCAACCTTACACGAAAAGAATATATAGAATTCATAAAAATTGCTATTGAAAGTGAAACCAAAATAATTAAAATTATTCAGATAATTAACCAAAATTTGAGAATGAAGTATTATTTTTCATGTAATCAGAATCCTTAATCATTCTTTCTTCATGCTCTAGTTAGAATGGCGGCAAGTATTGAAATCTCGCATCAATTTCACTTTCGAATCCACCAAATGCGAATCTCGGACGTTGCAGAAAGAAGCCCTTTGAATTGTAAATGCATCGAATAAAATATCGAGATTCCCTGAAAGATATCAGATGAAAAACTATTTTTGTATAAATTAACCAAGTTCTATACTCAAATTACGAACTTCGTGTATAGATGCTATAAAGATAACACGCGGATAGTAAATATAACATTTTCATTCAGTTAATTAAAACTCGTTTGAACGTCCCCTCAACATTTTAACTGAAATTTTAATGAGAAATGTTAAACTTTCTTTCAACTAGAATCGCGATTTTTTTTTTGAACCTGATTTATATTAGCTGTTTATTATTTCATATTTAATCAATTTAAATATTTCATTTAACCTTTATTTATTAAAATTTTTTAACTATTCGGAAATTTTAGAAATTATTTAAGCATCTACCTATGTCATAACGTTAATGATGATCGCAATTTGTTCAATCATGTGATCTTACTTTGCGTAGTCCTACGAGATTAACTTAGTGACGTAGACTACTCCTTTCGTTTCACATGAAATTGAACACAGAACCACCATCTTGAAATCGCTAGCTTCTCTTCCATAAGCAACTTGCATTCGGTGTGAATTATTCTGACGAGGGAGTTAGCAGGAATCTTGCATTTTCCAAGGTTGGTGCAGCATGACTTGAAATAGAATAACTGATGACTGACAAACAGAAAGTCAAACATCTGTTCCCTCTTTAGAATACCAGTTTTTCTTTAGATATTCTGAAGCTGAAAAGAAAAAAAATGCGTTAACCATTACGAAGATTAATGCGAATAAATCTTTAAAGAAATAACGGAAGATAAAAACAATTCAAAATAGTTGAATCTTGCACGAGGTCTGAATGAGTTCAACTTATTCAGCTCTAATCAACTAATGAAACTTTATGGGAAATAAATATACTAACTTGGATAGCCGAAATCTTACTAATTAAAAAACTATCAATCTCATAGATCGGATCGATATTTTTCATGTAATTCATTTTTTGAGTGAAATGTAACTACTCCATAGTGAATAGTGTCTAGATTAATAACTTTGCTTCATAAGAAATAAAGTAAATATTAAATTACATGACAAAATCTTGTAAGGAAAGTTAAAACATTTTATTAAAATTATCTTTTGGGGAAAATTTTGTCATATCTAATATTTTATTTTGAAGCAACTCTTAAGGGAGAACGTTACTTCTATTGCAGTTTAACTTTACGAGTTTTTATAGTATAATTTCGTAAAACCACAAAATAAGATGCCTTTTTTTTTTATCGAAATAAATATTTAGATATTTAGTCTTAGTAAACACATTAATTTTTATTCGTATATTTAAAGCTGAGATTAGTAGCAATAAATTTACTTAAATAAAAGAATGTTTCAATAAAACGAATTAATTTTATTCAAAAAAATAAGCTAAAGTGCAATGAATTACTCAGAGTCTTTCATATTTTGTTAATGAGCTAGAAAGTTGATGGAATAATTCGTTATCAAAAGAATTGTCTGTTTAGTAAAAGGGGAAAATTTCAAAGAAATTTTGAAATAATTCATACCAATATTAAGTTTAAAAGCTTTCAGCGAAATTTTCCCATGCTAATTATTCTTGGCAAATTGTTGCCAATTAGAATCTTTAAACTTGTCCGAGATGCAATACAACCTTATACAGGAATACAAATCTGACCTTTGCAAATGAAAGTTCCAAAATTAAAATTTTATTTACTACGAGTCAGCTCTAGATTATCATTTCAAATGCGATATATAACTAAAAGATGTATTCAAAAGAATTCATTTCAAAAACTTTTCAATTAAGAAATACCATCTACGCAAAAATAAATCTCGGGACAAAATCTAAGTTACCGCCACTACCATCGACACAGAATCTATGGATATAACCAATGCTATTTTAGTTGGCAGATTCGTCAGCGTACACATATCTTCTAGTAAAGCGAAGTTAATGTTCTAAGATCTTTGCATATATTAAAAAATTTATATAAAATCTCCAACCTTTGAAACAATCAAATGGAAATAAAATTATACATTTCATAGCCTGGAATAAAATTTATTTTATACATATTTATAAACATATTTGAACATAAAGCACCCCTATAATGTACGTCTAATCAGGTTACTGAACTCTAGTTTTCAGTACTGAGTGGTTCCTGCATAATTGGAGGTTTTATATCAGTGGATAAATCGTTTACTCTTTTGATTTTTTTTATTTGCACGCTGATATACCGAATTCATAAAAATCAAATCTACGAGAATTGTTTTTCCTTTTTGTTCACTACAAAGGGCTTTTGTCTTTCTGGATTAAAATAAATTGTCAGATTTTATTAAAATTAAAAAGTTTAAAATCTTTTAAATGCATTCTTTATAAAGCTTAGAATTTAGGGATAAATTTGACAAAACAAGTGGTGTTTGAGTATTTTTAAATCTGACATACAAAACAAATCTCAGGTAAAAATTTATAAAAGTTAACCTTATTTTTTTAAGAGGAAAAATAGTTTTGCGAACATATTTTAGGAACTTTATTAGAATATATTTAGATTTCGCTTCTTATACAAGTGTAATAAATATTACTAAACAGTGAATAAAATCTTCCTGAATCGATTTAAAACTTTCGCTTACTTTTTCCCCCCATTGAAAATATGCTTTGCGTTTTCTATAGACACTATGGTCTTAACAATATAAGCAAAATCAATTTGAATCTGAATTTCAGTTGAATAGCTACAACTGGGTTTCAGTTTATTGAAAAAGCAAAGTTTTCGGTAAAACTAGCTTTTCATTAATTTTTTTCCCCAATACAACTTGTAAAACTATTTGACAGTATGCACTTTTTTTATTATCAAATCAATCTTGTTCTTTACTACAGGAAGAATTTCTCTTAAAGTTTTCAAAAATTCAGTTAAAGCATATTTTAAAATTTCTCCCGAAATAAAAATTTCTATATAATTAGTTTATTTCTAAATCAACAGATTATAAATAATAGAGAAACACTTTCTGTCTTCCAAGGAGTTTCCAATCAAAAAATTATAAAAAGAATGTAGCTGTAAAGCTTTCATAAAAGGAATTTTTTCGGTAGATGATTATTACTTATCTTGCGACATGAATACCCTAGTTCTGAATAAATGAAATCAAATTCATTCAAAATAATTAATACGAAAATTATATAAACATTGACAAGAAAAATAACTTACCTTTTCAGTATATGGCACTTGAGACTTTTTTTTTTAATTTATCAGCTTGATAAAAATGTTGAAAATCCAGACATTATACAGACGAAAAACATAACATTGTCCGTCCTACGTGATGAACTAATAAATATCTATAAAAACGTATTAATCTATACTTAGACAGTTTCATGTCCGAAAAAAATAGAAGAAATAACTGTTTTCTTCTAGCAAATTATGAAGCAGCTTCATGCATGGAGTCTTTCAATTAACTTTTTTTTGGTAAAGTATTCAAGATGAGAAATGACAGAAGCCTAAAACTTGAGCCACGCAGTATAGAATAACAAATATTTGAAAAATGAAAGCGAGCTATTCTACACTCATGTAGTTAAAGCTTCTTGGAAAATAGTAAAAGAAATAACTCGATTTTTCCACACAAAAAAAGCCACAAAATGAGAATAGATTGTTGGCATAACTTTATCAGTATGTAAATTTTACTAATTCAATTGCTCTCTTCTTCTAAACATTTTATAATATCACCGCCCAAAATTCATGGAGATCAATAAAATATGAAAAATATAAGACAATCGGAATCGCATCTAGTAAATAGGCTGAAATATGTTTGGTGGTGTCTCTTAATCCTAATTTACTGAAAAATCTTGACGTTTTTTCCTAATCTCTACTGTTGAGAGTTTGGGGGATTGCAAAAGATTCGGAAAATATTTTTAAGGAAAAACGTTAGAGCATTTCAGTGTTAAATTAGGATGAAAAAACAATTGAATCGCGGAAAAAAGGAGAAATCTGTAATATACTGGCAATAATTTTTAAAAATGTGAAAAAGGAAGTTAACTAGTGATAACTTAAAATAAGATCTACAATTATTTATTTCAGGAATAGCCAAATATTTCTGTGCTGTGACATAAAACTAATGAACGGATGTGAAGAAGACATCCGAAATTGTGCTTTAAAATTCTTGCTAATAAAGAGTTATAATGCTGAATAGTATCACCACGGTACCTTGGATTGTGACAAAAAAATCAAAATGAGAAATCAGACTTCTTTTTTTTCACATAATCCATATTTTTCACTTTAATATTTTATGTGCGATATTTTGTGAATACAATAACTCAAAAATGTTTTGATTTAAACGACTGAAATGTGGTAAACTGGCTTAAGACTATATTCGACAATCGGGATTCGAATCTAGAAAATATTCTTAAATATACTTTGTGATGATTCGCGATCCCAATTTACTGAAAGATATTAATCCTTTCTGGTTGGTAGGGCATAAGATGATTTCAAAAGATTCAGATATTATTTTAAAAGAAAAATCTTAGCAATTTGTGATGATAAACTGAAAAAAAAGAGAGAATTGAGTCACGGAACAAACGAAAAAAAGGCTCGGTATTTTAGTAGTACATCTTGGTTTCGAAAGTAATAGTTCAAAGTGAAACGATTTCTCTATAACGTGTATCAGGCCTAGTAAATACATGGGTATGAACACATATTCAATTTTCGATTGCTTTAAGCTTCATTTCAACCATATCTAAAAAAATTCGCCATGATGCAAGCGATAGATTTGGTACAAATTCCACATTCATGCCAAAGATCAGTATTTAGTAACTATTTTTCGCCAAAGCCATGCAAGGTTATCGTTATCCTATCCAAGATAACAATTTTACATGAGAGCAGAGGATTACGACCTTTATCAAAGAGTATTATGATACAGAGTCTTATTTAAGAGAGTGTATGCGAAAGTTTCACGGAAACCACTTATTTATTATATAACTTATTGAGATTATTACCTACAAGTAAACAGAATTATATCTAGAAGTATTTATTCCTTTCAGCAGAAATACATTTTTTTTAGAGAGAGAGAGAGATTCCTCGATAATAGATCTTTAAAAAAACCGAAATATCTTTTTGTTGATAAAGCTCATCAAAGATTATGTTGTTGTTATACACATCTTTATCAATGTGTTGTCATTAGCTGCAAAACCAGTGTATTCAAAGGAAGTAGTAAACTTATTGGAATTTGATAAATCTGATGAATCTCTGTAAATAGTATTTAATTTATTAATTGCTGATAAGAAATTCTGATGACTTCAAGAATTAAAAGTATGCATGAAAGAAGAATTATATTAAGATTTCATTGTATATCTTAAAAGAATTGCTGAATTCTTTAAGAGGCTAAAAATCAGATTTAAACCTTTCTCGGGAAAATCAATTATCAATTATTACTAAGAAGCTAATACACTATTATTAGAGAATAAAATTGAATATCTTGTAAGTATTGACATACAGAATTGCATGAATATAGCTATATTCTATCATTCGAAATATGTCACTTGGAATTCTTAGCAACCAAAGAGTATAATTTCTTCCTGTGAAAACATGATATAATGCATCCCAATAACCAATTTATTCAGTAATCGAATTTATAATGTAATATCTCTAGCAGTTACAGCAACAATAACAAAATTTCTTTTCTTTTTTCATCCTATCGATAATAGTTCCAAGGTTCATCATCTAGTTTTTGACAAAAGAAAATTTAATAAAATTTCTAAGAAATCAAATATGAATAGACAATCTCTCTGCGAATAGGATCTCCATGCGAATCATAATTTGAAATCTTATCTCTACCTTCAATCCTCATTGTTCATGGTCTTCTTGGGATTGCTGATTTTTCAATTTAGGGTAATGTCTGACATCTTCAAAAGCAGAATGAGTCTCAAGAAAGTGCGTGCGTGCGTGCGTGTGTGTGTGTGTGTGTGTGTGTGTGTGTGTGTGTGTGTGTGTGTGTGTGTGTGTG
>JAPMOQ010050395.1:1131985-1145672 GCA_026543055.1 Argiope trifasciata
TGTGTGTGTGTGTGTGTGTGTGTGTGTGTGTGTGTGTGTGTGTGTGTTTTTCTATGTTTCTAAAGCAGAATTTCTATGTTGTTGATTTCAACCTTGTAGCCCATGTTCGTAAAGACGCCTAAGATTTTCTCAGGATATGTTCTGCCTGCATTGTGATAGGTTGTTTTCAATCTGCTAATGTTAACGAATTTTCTATATATAATGAAATAAAATGTTTTATTTCTTTCCAATATGTGGCGCATTTTGATAGGCTGTTTCTATTTTATTTATGTTAATTATTTTTTTGGAATAATAAGGTTAAAAATTCTATAAATAGTTTTTCACTTCGTTTCTTCCCGATAGATGACGCTGTATGCCTAATCAGTATAATCTCATCTGAAATCCAAATGAGGCACTAGAGAAAAGTCAGGTTGTGAGGGGAAAAAAGGGAGAGAATGTAATATGTATGTAGAATAGCACCAGACAAAAAAAATGCTACATTGTATTTCAATAAGAATGGGCGTAAAATAAATACAATTACCTTAAAATGTTAAATAGTTTATAACCACTAAATAAAGACGAAATAACTTATTTTGACAAATAAAGAGGCAGAAGGCTTTAGGCTGTCTTTTTTTTTTAATTCTTTGCTTTTTTTAACTTGAATCCGAAATATAAAAGTATCGTAACAGCTGAAAATTTTCACCAAAAGATTTAAATTAATCTCTACATTTTGATCCCTAAAAAAGCATTTTTTGAACATTCGCGATCATATCTCAACAACAACAACAAAACATCTGACAAAAGTAGGAGAATAAAATTTGTTCAATGGTCTTAACATGAAAATTTATGAATCCGTATCAAATTTCAGACTATCCTTTCACTACCTTTAGCCCTACCATCGAAGATAAGAATGGTAAACTATGCTCTAACGCTGCTCCATCTAAATTGTAACTTGAATTATCTGTTCGCTGTTTGATGGCACTTCCCAATGGATAGCTCCTATTACGAAGACAGCTATTTAAGCCGATTGGGTGCGTCTCTTGTTTTAGTAGCGCCAATGAGGCCCAATGCAATTTTGCTACTCACGCATCATTCGCTTGCACAACCCCTTTTTACAAGAGGGCAAATTGACTCATCTCAGAGATAGAATAATCATGCCAGAACCGAAACTCGAACCCAGAATGTCCAGATCCCGGGAAAACGCGCTATCCTTTAACAGGAACGCCGGCCACGAAGAAAAGTAATAAGCTATATAGATACAGTTTTACATGTAATTTTGGCATCAAATAATAAATTTCTATGAAATTTTTAACACATTTGATCAGCCTGAATGCCAAAATACATTTTAAACTCTTTTCTTCATATAAGTAAGACAGACGAAAAAACTCACCATTGTGTAGAAGTCATGGGGAGAAAATCCTTCTAATTTCTAGTCGTATTCTAAATAAAAATTTATTACATCGAACTTGTAATGCAAGTGATCAGCTAAAGCTCTAAAATACATTATTGATTTTTTCTTTAAATTAGTAAGATAAATGAAAAACTCTCTATAAAGGGAGTGGGATTTTATCCTACACTTCCTTTTATATTAATTTCTTGTACACAAAATGCAAAGTGAAGCACTGCAATAGCTAAAAAGTTTCAGCCCTAGATTTATATTAATCTTTTGGATTTTATTTATTTACATTTTTATTTACTTACGTATTTAGAATTTATTTAGTGTAAAAATTCATATTTTTGGAATGTTTGCAAAAACAAATTTGAAATAAAAATTTATGAAGTTTTAAAGAATACGCTTTGCCTTTGTCATAAAATAAATGGAAAAAAAATTGTATGGAACAGAAAACTGATTGGAATTTCTCTTGGAACTGATTTCACTTGTTTTTCTGAGACAATTATTTCTGGAAAAAGTCGATACTTTCTTGTATGCTACGACAAACTTCTATAATCAAGAAAAATATCCTTCATAATTAAATCGTGTGTTTTTATAGGCAAATAAATGATTTGGAATTAAAATATAAAAGTATTGAATGAGGAAGAAAAGTCTCAGTTTCCTTTTATTGATGGGATTATGACAAGAAAATGTGGAACTTTTGGAAAACAATTCTTTATGGCAAAAAAACATTATAATATAGATAACATTTTCCAATACATTATTTCAGTCCTCTCAAGATTGAATTCTTGCCGCATCTGGATACTTATTCAGTAGCAAATCGATTCTCATTTGGTTTTAAGACAGTCATTTCTAACAGTTTAGAAAAAAAAAGGTTTGAAAATTCAACGAGGAAAGATTAGTTTCATCGTTTTCAACATAAAGGAGAGATATTCTTATAAAAGTGTGAATTGTTTTTATGTCTAGCATTTCTTCAGTCTTTCCTAAAATCAATATGTATTTTTTTTAAGGCGCCTTGAAAACTAAAAACAAATAATATCCGAAATGATAACATCTGGACCTCTTTTTCTCCCTTTTATTACTTATTGCAACCGATGCATTTTTCATTTTCAAAGAGGGATGGAGAGAAAAAAAATTGGTTTTGGGAAGAATGACAGCTTTTTTCAGTTCTTCCATACTTAGAAGGGGAGATTTTATTTTATATATTATGAATTTCGGATGACAACTTAAAATTTGAAGGCTGATATCATTATTATATGAGAACATAGTGTTGTTTTGATTTGGGGATTTTGAAACCCCAAAAAAGGTAAGGTCAGAAAATTGGGTAATTATCTCTTTTGAGACATCAATTTGCCGCTTTTAGGGTTATTAGAAAAAGATAAAGAAGGTTATCACATTTGGCGACTTATTGCCAACAAAAAGCTACAACTTGGCACGAATTCCGCCATATACCTGATTCTCCTCTCTGGCTTATAAAGTGAAGACTAGCACCAAAATACCTGGCGAAGCAAATATCGCTGTAAGAAGTAGAAAATTGAAAGTGGGAATGAAAGCGAAACAATGTGGAGAGTCATCAAAAATTATAAATGCACACATAATTATTATATTTCAAAAACATGCTTAGTATGTGTACATATTTTGTACACATTCTAAAAAAATAAGTACAAAATTTGCAATGTATTTTTTCTAATTTATCAATATGCAATTTCGTAACGATAAATACTAGTAAATATGCCTTCGAATTTTATATTGATTTTTTTTAATTTAAGTAGAAGTTCAAAAATATTTTTGCTCGAATTAAAAAATGCTATAAATAGAAAAAGCAGATATTATTTCCAATTATTCTTTAATCCTATGTATATAAAACGTTGCCGATGGCATTTTTTATATTCACATAGTCAGAATTTTTTTTTTTTTTTAAGTTTTTAAATCTGATGTCAGTGGGGAAAAAATGCCTTATATTATTTTCATTACTTTTCTTTTCATTTGTTCCTTTTTTCATTATTTTTATCTTTTTTCAATAAAATTATTAATGAATTTTTATAAAATTATTTCCTTCAAACATGCATTTATATGATTTAATGGGAAAACATTATTTCTTCAATTTCAACATGTTTTACTACTTTATTTTTTTCCAATTTAATTCCCCTCCATCTAATATTTTCAAAATTCATAGCTTTTTTTATTTAAAAGATTTCATTAGTTAAAAATTAACTATATTCCTATATTCTATCACAATTGGGGAATCCTTTTTTTTTTGTAAGGATGGCCAAATAAATATTAAGGACCATAATATGAAAAATGAAGATTTGGAAAATGATATTGCATAAAAAAAGTAATTGAATAACAGAAACTTTTTTTAAAGAGACGATTATTATTACCTTTTGATTCAAAGTGTGAATTCAGAAAAAATTTCTATAGAAAATTAAAATTTTGTTGAAAAAAATTTGTTTCCATTTTTTTTTTATATCATTAAAAATATCCTAAATTTTATATATTAAATTTAATATTTTTCCAAAAAGTAATTTTCAAATAAGCTGACAAATTTTTTTATATTCTGACAGCAAAATGCAATTGCAGATTTTTTTAAACTAAATTTTTGAAATTTAAGTCCATATTTTTATTTGATTCTTTCACTGATTTCGATACGTCAAGATGAAATCACCTTCTTCTTGTTGTATACAGTCGACCACCCCACTACCACTGAACGTAGCAGTATCGACAGGATTTGTTGTGGTCGAAAGATGAAAACACCTATACATTTTTAAGGCGGAAAATTCAGTTTTCTAAACTGCATGCTTATTAAAATCAGATTCTACTGTATAGGCATGTAGTGTCATCTATCGTTAAGAAATGAAACGATAAGCTATTTGCAGAATATTTAACTACATTATTCTAAGAAAATTCGTTAACATTAACGGAATGGAAATAACATATCAAAATACTCGCTAAACGCATCATGAGAAAATCCAAAGTGGTTTATAAGATTGAAGCCAACAACTTTGATTCAATTTAGCTTAGTTACATTAACAACCCGTTTAAAAAAAACACTAGGGCCATTTTGGGGTGAATCTCGCAATTTTGAACCGCAGGCAGAATGACGAAGACGGTTGAGACCCCTTCTCTAAACTTCTAAGCCACATCGGAGGACGTTTGGCCCGATGGATTTAATATACTACATCAGACGCACTTACGCGCCAATTCTTCAGTGGAATCGGGTCTCGAAACTGAAAGCCTCGGGTTCCGAGGTCGAGACCTTACCACAAACGACGTTTAGACCTTGCCACCATACACCAACCCCCTGGTAAGGCTGCTTTAAATTATATTTTTTCTTGAAACCCATTTTGCTTTTTCAGAGATCATAAAACGGAAGTCTACCCTAAATTCAAAAATGAGTAATCCTAAGAAAACTATAAGTATATAAAATACCTAAGAAAGCTATGAGTATACTAAGAAAACAGTACTGATTGGGTGGTAGAGTCCCGGTTTCGAATATGTTTATGTATTTCTGTTCCCACCATGTTTATGTATTTCTATATTTATTCAACTTTATCGTAATTTTATTAAATTGTCATATGTCAAAGACCAGAAGAAGAATATAAAAACTACTTGAGATAGGAAAATATAAATTTTTGATTTTTCTACTGAAATCATTAGCGATTTATGGTATTATAACATTCATTACTGCATAAACTAGTGACTAATATTGGTATGCATTATGACATGTTACTTACAGGACTATATAATACTTTTTTGTTTCTCAAATGATTGAGCATAGCTATATATGGCATAATGATATTGTTTACTGCATAAACTGGCTACTACATACTGGTATGCATTATGACATTTTACTCACAGGATGGCATTATATTCTTTGATTTGCACAGGATGGCATTATATTCTGATTGATAGCGCGTAACTATATACTATAATTCTGTATGTCAATGCTTCTGAGATTTTCTTCTCTAATTGTAGTTTATTAGTTTCTCAGCTTGTTGACTTTGAGGAGAAAGATGAACGTTTGGGTCAGAGTTCTAGGTTTTTAAAGAATTGAGTAATTCTTTCAACTTGTGAGATATACGATAAAATCTTAATAATGCTCTTCATTCATGTATTCGTTTAGTTCTTAAAATCATCAAAATTTCCTTTCAGAAATTAATAAGTAAAGTCTTGCTTACAGAGATATTCAATATATATATTTAAATGCTACAATTTAAGAGTTCTTTTGGATATAATGGTATTTTAGCTAATGACAACACACGAGTTGTAAAGAGTAACTACTTTTTCTTGAGGCCTATCAACGGAAAATTGTTTCAGTTTTCTATTATCGGAGAATTCAACTAAAGAAAGAATATTTTTGGTGAAAAAAAATAAATACTTTGATACATAATTATATTATCTTTAAGCTATTCGCGTCTCTTATATCTATTTTTTAAATAATCGCTGAAAATGGTCTCCTTGAAACATTCACATACTATATAATAAAAGTCTTATACCTCTTCTCCAGCACTAAATTGTGGATTTGGGGTTGGACAGCAAATACCTTGAATGGAACTGGAGAACAATTGTTATTAAATATTGATCTTTGTCATAAATATAACATTTTTATTGAATCTTCAGTGTGATCCTCGGAATTTTTTTCGAGTTTTAAACTACCTGAAATAGTATTTGTGTTCGAATCAACATATATGCTGGATCTTATTCTTGTTATAGTGAAATTAAATGTCTCGCAGCCGGCGACCTAGCTTAGGGATAGCGTGTCTACCCTTTGATCTGGAAGTCGCCGTTCGGGCATGATTGGGCTTCCACTGTGTTCTATTTTTGATATGTATGAATGAACCCCCCTGTAAAAAGGGATTGTGCAAGTGAATATGTAATTGTAATTTTCGTTTGAGCTAGAATTCTGACTTCTGCCTTCGAGTGCTCGGAGATCTGTACCCTCAGAAACTACTGCATCCCCTTCCTATGTTAACACGGGCACGACATCATCTTTATCAAATGTCTCTCTTTGATCTGCCGATTTCAAACACAATATTTACAAGTAGGATATCGTAGCTCTTTGCATTTTTTTCCGTGATCAAATTATATCTTTTCTTTTTTCTGTTTATCAGCAAATTGCTAAGCATTTTCTTTAAAAATTTTATCGAAATTTTCTGAAATCATCCAAGATCTGTCAGCCAAGAAAAGGGTAGAAATAGGTATCAAGATCTTTCAGTAAATCAGGACTGGGAATCATTATGAAGTATATTTCAGTATATTTTCTGGGTCGGAATCTGAATTAACCAATAGAGGCTTAAGTCAATATACCAAATTTCATTCGTTTAATTCAAAATACTTTAGCTATCTTATTCATACATATTTCATATATGACAAAGTAAAGCTGCTGAAGGGAAAAAAATATATATTATGGAAAAATAATCTGACTTCTCATTAGGATTTTTTTTATCGCAATCCAAGATAATGTTCAGCTTTATCACCCCTTATTGGCAAGAATTTGAAAACTTAGGGCAGCGGTAGCCTGGTTGGTAGAGGGTCAGTCTCTTCAAGTTAGAGGTCTTCGTCTCAGCCAAAGATCGCCGTGTTGGCTAATGGCAGTTGGAGCACATTAAATAGGTCGTGACTGCAAAGTCCTCCAAGTTCCCATAAAAAATTATACCCCTGGGGATACTGAATTGGGGATGAGTCGGTCTATGATTTAGATCTAAATTCTGACTTGCGGTTGGATGAATGAGTTCGACCATCTCCTAAAAAGGGTTGTGTCGTGTGTGTTCGAGCAAAGTTGTACTTTCATCTCAACGGTGCTCGTCAACAACGAAAGGCGCACACTTCTGCCTTAATTCGAAAGAGCTATTCTCATTCCGCTTGGTATGATCAAGTGGCATTAGACAGAACAGACCAAAATTTAAAAACTTTAATTCGGATCTCTTCTTCACATTCTTTCATTAGTTTTATGTCACTGCATAGAGACATTTGGTTATTCCTGAAATAAATAATAGCTTATCTTATCTAAAGTTATCATTAGTTAATTTCATTTATCTCATTTTTTAAAATTACTTTCACGTCATTACAGATTTCTACTTTTTCCGAAATTCAATTGTTTTTCATTATAATTTATCAATAAATTTTGCCAAAGTTTTTCTTTTAAAATATTTTTCGAATCTTCTGACATCATCTTATATATCTCACCGAGATGATGATGATGTTGTGTCCGTGTTTCCAAGGAAAGGGAGTGCAGTAGCTTCTGAGGGTAAAAACACCTGGGCACCCAGATGACAGAAGTCTCACTTCTAGCTCAAATAAAGGTGACACACACATCCGTTTGCACAACCCCTTTTTACATGGGAGCTTATTCCTACATCTCACAGATAGAACACAGAACAACCATGCCCAAATCGGGACTCGAACCTTGGACACCCAGATCACGAGGAAGATACGCTCTCTTATGCCAGGATGCCGGCAGCCAGAAAATGCTAGGAAACAACGTCAAATTTTTTCAGAAAATTAGATTTGGGCATCACCACCCAGTACATTTCAGCTTTTTTTTTTCTGTGTTCGAATCTGATAGTGTAACATTTATCTTATTTCATTGATTCTCATGCCTTTTGGGTGGCTACCTTATTTAAATCTTTAGAAGAAGAGAACGACCGGATTAATTAAAATTTACATACTGATAAAGTTATACCAAAATCGATTCTCATTTAGTAGTTTTCTGGAAAAATCGAGTTCTTTTGCATTTTTCCAATAAGATTTAATTGCTTGAGTGCCATTTGACTCGATTTCATTTATCAATTATTAGTCATTCTATAGCAAGTGAGTGAAATTTTTCATATTATTATGTGGGCTCTTGAAATTTTTATCAATATAATAGTTGATCAAAATATTCAGTATCCATATTATGCATAAGGTTCTGCTCTAAAATTAGTTTGCTGAAAAAAAGTGATTATTTCTTTTAAAGCGAAAGCTGTTTAAGGGCTGTTTAATGTATTTTCTTAGACATTAATTAGTTCATGTACTTAGAACTTAGGTAAATTAAAAAAATTGCCACTTATATCGGAATTTTTAGCATTAGATTCAAGCCTCGGATAATAAAGAGGTATGTTATTTTTCTTGTGAATGTTCATATAATTTTGGTGTTAATTTTTTTAGCGAGTTAATTTGTTTGTATTTTTTGAAGACTGTTTTTCAAAAAAAATAATAATCGGATACCAGTTAAGTTATTTCTACAGACATTTTGAGACTGGTATTTAGTAATTTTTAAACAAGAATTACTTTGTCATACCAAGAGTGTTTTCTATTTATACTTTATTTAGAAAATACTTCCGTTTCGGGAGGAATTGCAAAATTTTTAACATAATTTTCGAAAAAAAATCTGATTTATTTTTGCTTTAGAAACAAATACGATGGTATACATCTTTGCAATCAAATCAATCTCGTAATTATTGTTGGATTGAAAAAAATATTAAACTGGTTTTAGCTTAAACTCTGCCTTTACAGTAAATATAATCCTAAATGAAATAAGTTTCAACGGAGAACACAGTATATTTTCAATGGGATATAAAGAGGCAATGGTTTTGAATCCATTAATAACAATTTGTTAGTCATTGTTTTGTAATATTTGTTACAATTTGATTAGTAAATTTAAAATATATTCATCTGAAGTTCTATATAGCTATTTATGTATCTAAATTTACTGCATTTTCTAGAATATTTTCATAACTTCCTGCCTCCGGAAAATTTATAAATTTTCTTTTCATAATTTCTTGAGATTTATCCTCGATATTTCAAATGTAAAAAAAAAATTACCGTAAATAATTTTAAACCAAACTTATTACCATATGCAACAGTACCTTTAATTGCATGTCGAGTATAGCTTGTCATTGTACTGTTTTGCATGAAAAACCAGTGGCGAGCTATACTCGTCCTTTCATAGGAAGGGGTTTACCATCTGACGGGAGGTCATTGAGATTAAAATACATGAAAAGAAAACGCATAATCAAAATCTGTTAGAAAATTAAATGTCATCTTTATAATTTAATTTCTAGTAATATTTTTCCTAACAAGACATTAAATTCTCGCCAATACCACTTGGTGTTACCTCGTCTATAAATTCTATTAGTTACAACTAAATTGACACTTTACTTTTCGCAATAGAATCTCAATATTTATTTTCACCTTTCCAAACTGAGCTGTATCCTTCAGAATTTTGGCCTCAAAAAATGTCCAAAACTTCTCCAAGGTAAGGCATACCATGTTGATCTCGCACATTTAACGCGCGCAACTTAAAACATTACGACGTTGTATTGCTTCTTAGAAAAGTTTAGATTCATATTAGCAATAATTAACCAGGAGTTATTTGATCGGTAATCTTCGCTAAAAACTTTAAAAATTAATATGGATATGCATTCGATCTGACTTTGATCTAATCCATATGAATTCATTGCCTTTGAAATTTATCGTTTTTAAGTTTCTTATGACAATCATTCCTTCAACATCCTATCTCATTAAGAATTTGTCATTCTGTAACTATTTGGATAAAACTAATTGCTTTAAAAAATTTAATTGGAAAAACTTCATTAAATCATGAAAAGTTCATTATTGTAGCTAATCATGACTGCTTTGAATGTATGCAAAAAATAACATGGATGGTAACACGATTTTTATTTCGATGCACTTAAAAGAAATGGATTTTACTCTTCATGGAATATTGCTATCCAAAAAAAAATCAAAATAAGATTAAACTGTAAATGCATTCTTCCAGAAGTTGCTTCAAATTAAGTAATGTATACGACTTAAAGCTTCCATGAAAAATAAACAGTAATAAGTTGTCTATTATCTTGTAATTTAATAATCAACTTTTACTCATAAATTCTTAGAGCAAATTATTAGTCTAGACTACTTATTATTGCTAGATTTATATTCCTCTTAAACAATGAATTAAATGAAAATTGTCATTCTGAGCTGAGATTGCTAATTTATTAATTAGTTGCAAGATTTTAGCCATCCAAGTTAGTATATCCATTTCCCTTAGTTTTTTACAATTGATTAAATCAGAATAAACCGAATAAATATTCAACATCCGTACAATATTTAACTGCTTAGCACCATTTTTATCTTCGGTTATTTCTTCAAATTTTTATTCACATTAATATTCGTAATGATTAACGGAAATTTTTTTTCAGGTCACGAATCTCTAAAGAAAACTTGTAAATCTAAAGGAGCATCCTTCTACTCTACAGTCATCAGTTATATTCTGTTTGCATCAACCTTGGAGAATGATTGAAATTCTTCAAACTGTCATTGTAGAATAATTCACTACAGAATGCAAGTTTATGAAAGAGAAACTAGTGGCTTCAAGATGGCGGTTCTGTGTTCCTTTTCAAGTTATAGCAAAAGAAATACCCTACGTCACTTTAAATAATTCTCGTTGGACTACACGAAGTAAGATCACATGATTGCACAAAATCCGATAATCATGAAGTATTTGTAGTGTATTGATCGATAATCGTTTATAAAGAATCTTGTTTAAAAAAAACTTAAATACTAGCTGAAAGAAAGTTTAATATTTCTCATCAAAACATCAATTAAAATGTTTTGAGGGATTTTCAAACGAAATTAAATTAACTGAAAGAAAATGGTAAAATACTCTTTATCCGTATATCTAAATGGCAATTATATGCGAGATTATAATTTGGTTAATTTGTATATAATGGCAATTATATACAAATTAACCAAATTCTATATTAAGTTAGAACTTAATATAGAATTTGGTTAATTTGTCCAAAAAATACTGCTTTTTATGAGAAACTTTTTGAGCAGACTCGATATTCCATTCAATGTGTTTAAAAATCAAAGGGCTTCTGAAACGTCCGAGATTCTTATTTGGTGGATTCAAAAGTGAAATTGATGAGGGATTTCAATACCTGCCGCCATTCCAACTCAGATGTATGAAGAAAGATTGGATGAAAAATGCTTGATACATAAAAACTAATGATGTATTCACAAAATTCTTGGTTAATTATCTGAATAATCTCGATTATTTTGGTTTCGCTTTCAATGATAATTTTTATGAATTACTCCATATAATATTGGTTTTGAGCAAAACTGGTATTTGAAGTTGGATCAAGCCAAATTTATAGAATATAGCGTTTCTCATACACAAGAAAAGTTAATAAAAATCATTAAAAATATTAAATTAGATCGGTTCAGTTATGATTTTACATTTTAGAATTGGGGAATGAAATAGCATCAGTTAAGTGTGCAAATTGCTTCAGATATTTTAAAGATTTCAGAGTAATAAGTCTGGTAAAATTTATTAAAATGCTCATTTTCTATGCAGATAAAATACAAAAATTTGAAACATCCGAATGTAGATTTCTTCAAGAATTGCAAGTCTGGGTGACCTGGTAATAAGATCCCGGCTTTGGTACCGGAGAGTTTTAAGGTTCGAGGCCAGATTCCACCGAAAAATCATTCTATAAGCGGGTCTGGTGCACATAAATTCGTAACCGGTAGACGTCCTTCCACTGGTGTGAAAATCTGGAGAATAGGGTATTGGCTTGGGTTTCGTCCTCGTCATCTGAGAGCGGTTCAAAATTAAGAGGTCCCTCCCCCAAAAAATAGCTCTAGTGTTACTTTAAAACAGACATAAGTATAACTGAACTTGAGAATTTGAGTTTTATTAATTTAAAGCATCCTAGAAGGATTCCAATTTTACTTTTTTTTCCATGAATGTAATTCAATATATGTAATAGTAAGAAATACTGTAAATACTAAGTAAAGTTTTACTAGCCCTTTTATAAGATTAAAAGTCTAGTAAGGTTTTTGGTTTCATGGAGGTAATTTTAAAAATTATTTTTTTCAAATCGGATCAGTAGAATTTTATATTTGAGTACATGATTATAGTACTAGATGAATCTCTAAATGTAATGCAAAATATCATTCTTTCGATATCAGCAATAGCTTGATACAATTTTATTCATTGCAAACATTATTAGCTGTAATTTTATATTTGACTTGAGTAAAGAAATGAAAGAGGAGACTGGTTTTTAAAATGTGTTAATACATAAATTGATGCAGTATTGACAGTTTCACTGCCTTCTTGGTTTTTCTTGGCTCAATTCTGATTAATATTTATTCAATTTCATATTTTTCAAGTCAAGCATTCTGTCATCCATTAAAATCCAAAATTCAAATACGAAAAATTGAATTTATGATACTAGTAATATCTCACATTATCGACAAATCCTTTCTCAATCCAACCTCAAAAGATGAGGCTTTTAACAAGCTGCACGTGCCACCATTTCTACTAATGTTAACTTTTTGATTGTCAGATTCTTGATTTTATTTCAACTTCAATAAAATCGTTCACGGAGCACCTAGCCTCTGAGTTGAGGCAAAATCTCCGGTAAATGATGAAAAATTATTAACAACCTGACAGTCAATAAAAAGCGTGAACATCTCCGATTTTATTTATCTTTATATGGACTTAAATTGTTCTAACCCTCTCCCATCTGAGATAGTAAATGATGTAAAACAGAAGATTTCCAAATAGCTTATCTAATACCAAACTAAAAGTGTCAAATTATTCCAAAATATATCTTGCTCGTTAACTGGATATACATTCAAAAATTCTTTCTTCCTTCAAAATCAAGTTTTAAAATGAATACTTAATCATCTATGAAGCATATACAGCCGTTTGCAAGCTAAAACTTTCAGAAACCCCAGTCGTATGGTGTTTTGGAAGCGTGATGCCAAGACTGTTCATTGGATCCTGGTTTGTGCATTTAAAAAAATCTTGTAGATAGAAAAGTAAGCATCAAAAGAAACAAAAAAAATTAAGCTTCTCCAATTACTAGTGAATTAATTCTTTAGTCCTCTGAGATTTAGAATAACAACCTGCTTGCTTTCAAATGCGTAGTGAGGAAACTGATACAATAATCAGCAACTCCCGGATTTAACACCTGTAGATAGAAATGGGAAATGCATGAAGAAAACTTTGGATTGGGGTTGAAGGTATTGTGTGGTTATGTACGCAAAGTGATGTCAATAAAAACTAGGTGCTTTGTGAAAAAAGATGTTTGAAATGAATGACTCATGAAACTAGGAAACCTAAACCGATTAGAGGAATTAATCCGAGTTGCTAAAAATGTGAAGAAACTGTTAGATTTGGGAAATGTGAGTGTGGAGTGCTGAAATTGCTTTTCGGAGGATGTGGGAAATGTGTGTATAGGGTATGGAACTTGTTTTTTCGGTCGGTGTGGGAAATGCGTGTGTGTAGTGTGGAGCTTTTTCGGTCGGTGTGGGAAATGTGTGTAG
>JAPMOQ010050395.1:1145682-1224926 GCA_026543055.1 Argiope trifasciata
AATGTGTGTAGTGTGGAGCTTTTTCGGTCGGTGTGGGAAATGTGTGTGTGGTGTGGAGCTTTTTCGGTCGGTGTGGGAAATATGTGTGTGGTGTGGAGCTTTTTCAAGTCGGTGTGGGAAATGTGTGTGTGGTGTGGAGCTTTTTCAGGTCGGTGTGGAAAATGTGTGTGTGGAGCTTTTTCGGTCGGTGTGGGAAATGTGTGTGTGGAGCTTTTTCGGTCGGTGTGGGAAATGTGTGTGTGGAGCTTTTTCGGTCGGTGTGGGAAATGTGTGAGTAGGGTGTGGCGCTTGCTTTTGCGGAGAGTGTGGGAAATGTGTGTAAAACTTTTGAGTGGAGGGTTTTATACTTTAATGCTTGTGTTCAATATATTGAGAAAATGTATTTCATTTTCTTCATCTTCTCTCGATTATCTTTTCTAGAAAAATCTTTCCGAAATATTTTTCATTTGCGGTTGTTTCGACTATGTAGTTTGCTAAATTTAAATGAATTCAATTACTGACTACTTGTCTAGAAAAGTGTTACATAAGAACCTAGCAGATGAATATCCACTTAAACCAAGTTGTAGTATAGACTACCCTTTCAAAGCTAATCAGTATCAAAGACGAATATTCCCAAAAGCGTTTTAGAAATTTTGAATTTTATTAGTTTTACATTAACTAAACAATCATTAGTGTTGATATTGCTTCATGATTAAAGTAATATGCCTAAAATTTCATATGCTTGATGAAACTTGCATGATATTTTCCTAGGTTTATGCCTAAAAATTCATTATTAAAAGTTACTCAATTTCTGATGTGAACTATTTCAATGAATTCCAAAAATGTATTCTTTCCGCTCCACAAATTTTAAAGAAACTTCCCACTTTCCCAATATTAATCCTTTTAGATGCGTATTTTGTATTTTATAACGAATTTTGAAACGATACGATACCGTTGTGCAAGCATTTAATTATCAGTAAGGTAACAAATTATGGGCGATTCTAGGTGCGTCTTATATAGTATCTCACTTTAAAATACAGCATTCAAAATTCTTTCCTGAATAGAAAATTAAAGTTGAACTGTATCTAGAACAGTCTTAAATCTTTAGAAAACAATATAGTATGTATTGCAGCCTCTAGAAGTTATCTGGAAATTTTAGTGAAATTAAATGTTTTCATCCCATATCTTAGTTGAAAAGCAGCAAAATTACTTTAAGGAAAGATAGAATCTTAATTCGAAAGAAATGATAGAAGTGGAGCGCATAACTTGTGAAACAACCTTAGCTATTATTTTGTGCGAAATCCGAAAGCTTTCCAATTTTCAGAGTAGATTTCCTCTCAAATTTGGTCCCTAGATCTAAGACAAACGATATGATCGTTAAATAAAACCTTTCACTAAAGATCTATAGATAGTGTTACTCATTACTGAAATTGTTGACCTCAATTTCTCGGATGTGAAAATTTATATCTTGGATGTCACTAGTGCTAGACTCTGAAATATAGAATTGATTTCATTTTGGCAGAAAAAAAAATGGAAACCTGGTAAAATTTCAAAGCAATGCAATTGAATTCTAGTTGTATAATTTTCAATAATAAAATGAAGTGGAAACTCATCCCTCCATTTTTTCCCCCCTCTTTACTTAAATCAATGTTTATAATTCTGCTGATAAAGTTTGCAATGAATAACTGTAATGAGCTATTGCTGTTATCGAAAGATTAGATCTTCACATTAGATTGAATTTACGAGAATGCTTTTAAATCAAAGTGGTGCCGAGTTTCAGATCTCGGAATTTATAGCTCGACCGACGCACTTTTAAAACACTTCCCTTATTGCCCTTCAAATTACTTTGAGATGAATTTCAACTTTTTGCACTTCTTAAAGCTTCATAATATCTATTCAATGATGCAATTCACCGTTTTAGAAAAATATTTTTACAAAACCAACGAACGTCTTGGAATTTTCACAATTGCTGAAATTTTCCAAACGACTAAATACTGATTTGTCTTAATTTTTCGTATTCTAATTTACTGTTTTGTAGATATCCTTAACGCTCGAAATTTATTAAAAATTTTTAGCTAATGCCATAAAGCTACTCTCATCCCTTGATCATTCAGTTTGACACAGTTAATTTTTCTCGCACTTTAAAGTGAGGCCAATTAAAATAGAATATTTTAAAAACCGACTTTAATTTCTATTTATAATACTTGTGTATGAAAAGATTTTGCATCCTATATTTGTCTAGATCCAACAACAAACATCAATCGCACAAGAAAATATGTATGAGTATATTCAAAAGTAGCGATTGAAGGTGGGATCAAAATAACTGAAATCATTCGGAGGATCAATTTGCATTTCGTGAATGTAGCATTACTTCTTATAATGCCAGTCTTTCATCTTTTCTACTTCATACGTTGGAGTTGGAACTAGGACAAGTATTGAAATCGTACATCAATTCTTTCGAATCGGCTGAATTGTGGAACTCAAATAAAATGCCCACAGTAAACTGTTAAATGCGTTGGATAGAATATTTCAGAGTCGTTACATGTCAAGAGTTTGATCGCATTAAGTGAAAGCCTAAAAAGTTAGCGGTAACAATATTTTTATTAAGTTAATTATATAAATCTTTTTTCAGTAAAATTATTTTCTTAAATCCATTAAAATGTCTAAATATTATATTATAATTGAAAGTAAAATTAGATTAATATAAATTAATGGCACTCAAGGTCTTAATTTTTAGTTTAAATTATAAGTTTATGTTTAAATTACAGGTAGGATGAAATATTAAACTTTCTTACAATAGAATTATTTCTAATCACTTTATTCAAAATTTTATGAATTGGCCAGCATTCTTGAGTAAATCCATTTCCGCTTTTTTGTAAGTATCTGAAGTTATTTATAAACTATCAAAATATGTTAGAATCACAATCTAAGTTAGTTTAAATGATAAAGTATTTTCTTTTTAATTGAATCCTACTTCTATTGGCGAATAATCTTGGGTTATGTGATCTGGCTTGTTGTAGTCCAATAATAAACGAAAGAAGTAGACTGATAATTATCACAAAGATTAACAACATCGAGAGAAGAATAAGTCTTACCAGATTATTGGATGAACTACAAGAAATGCAGAATTATCGACACTTTTAACTAACCTTGGAGGATAATCGTAATATTGAAACGTATTTTTTTTTCCAATTCCAAAATGTTGTGCCGTTGGGAAAAATTGAAGTGCTCAAGGATTAGCTTAGCGAAGAAATGGAATTGAATAAAATAATATTGACAATATTCGAAATGAAGCTTAGATATACGCAAAAAAACTCAAGAATGAATTTAGATTCCTGTGAAACGAACGAGATGTTTATAAAATTCGATAACGGAATTTTACTAAGAAATTCAAGAGAAGCTTTTGAAGACGAAACTAATAAAATAATACGGAAGTAAATGCTGAAAAAAAATAATGGAATCCTTAAAATCTGATTCGAATTCATGCAATAAGAAAAACTGAATGAATCGAAACGCATGTTTAAATGTGATAACACATTTTAATAAAGCAGATACTATATGCACCTCAGTTATGATTATTACACTTCAAAATCTTGAGTATTTGAAATCGTATTAATAACGACAACTGTAAGAATAGAAATTTAAATGTAAACCTATTAAAATGGGTTTTTATCAACTAATGTTGGGTTTATTTTGGAAATGTCATTCTCTTGTATGGCTAATAACCGTTTATTGCTCCTTACTAACATGTGCTGCAAAATAAGTTTTCAAGACTGTACCATGCTCTGACTATGCAATTATGTTTCAGTTTTCAGTTCTACATGGAATATGGACATTCTTCCGATTTTGAAAAAACATCCTAATGGTTCTGTCTAGTTTTATTTACACCCTTAAATCTTAAGGTACATTTCCTTAAATACTGCAACAACAAATGAAGACAAAGGAATGACTGGAACGCTGCATATTGCATATAGCTATACATCTACTACAATCAAATAAATCGCTAAATATGTCATGAATATCAATTCCCCTTTATTTGCCTGTAATAAGTGTTATAAAGGAAGTTGGTCTCCTCATTGGTGCAATTTATTGGATTATGCTTCACTCCAATCTGTACAATCTATGCAACTTCCTTAAATCTTCATCTTGCTCTTCATGTGTAGGTTGCTTTTTCAGTTCAAAGTACCTCTTTGACCAAAACCTACCCTGGATGTGCAGAAGGTTTCTTCGAGGACAGTAAAATTTCAAGTTAGAATTAGGTAAGTTATATTGGTAACAAAATATTCCTATTTAGAAAAAATACTGTATGATCAGTTGGACACATAAAAATGTTACTTTACTTTCATTTAATAATAGAAAGGTGCATATAAAATTGGTTTTCTCATTAGTGCAGATTTCTCGGACCTTCATCTTTTTTTCCGTGAGCGGAATGACTGTCTTTCCAGTTCAGGATCCATCTTCGATTAACAATTATCATACATATGCAGGAAATATTCAAGAATGGTCTCAAAGTACCAGTATTAAAACCTGGTAAGTTGCTGAATTATGATAGTATGGAAATTTACATTTCAGAATAGGCCCAATTTGGCACCAAAAAAATTTTTTAATTCATCTTTATTTGTTTATACCAAAGCTGTATAGATCATTTTCTCCTAGAGAGGCAGGTTTCCGCTATGAACCAACTTCTATTTGTAGAAGACTACCCTTCTATGGAATTATGTTAGACCATAATTATCCCTCTATAGAATGCCCACTTCTAGATGCAAATATTTTGAATCCATGACTCTGCTTTTCAGGTATAGAACGATTGCCTTCACATTCCAAAATTATTCACCTGAAATCGAAACCAATAGCCTGGACGAGTGAGAAAACGTTCAAGAAGAGTTTCTAAGTACCAGTAATTAAAGCCTAGTAAGTTACAGAGTTATGACAGTGAAACTAACAGATTTCATCTTGGAACGAAATTGTATGCTCAATGTGATAAATAAAAAAAAAGTTCATTGATCTTCGTTTGCTATTTCTAGAATAGTGTATATGAAGCCAGTTTTCCCATTGGTGCAAGTTGTTTGAACCAAGATCTTGTTCTTCATGTACAGAGCAACGAATGCTTTTCCAATTCAGATTTCGTCTTTGATGGACACCAACTTTTCTGGAGAGAATGTTTATTCGTGAATATACTCCAAGTACCAGTAGTTAGACCTGGTAAGTTGCTGATTTATAATAATCGTACCAAAATAGTTTGCTTTGCAATGATACTGTATGCCCAATTTGATACATAAAAAACCTACGCCAATTCATTTTTACTTACTAATGACTGGAAGTTGTGACCGATTCTCTTTAAAGGAAGGGATATTGCTATAAACGGATTCCAGTTTATGGACTGACTGCTCTACTGTGCAATTTTCTTCGGAACATAGTCTTACTCGAAGCGAAATGCCTTTCCATGAAGAAGTGAATAAATGAAAGCTTTTCCAGTTATGAATTCATTTCTTATCGACACCAACCCTCTTGGATGTGAAGGTTTTTTTGAAGGAAGATCATAAAGCATCAATACTTAAAGCCTGGTAAGTTACCAAGTTTTCATAATGCCAAAGCGATTCTCCTTTTTGAAACGATACTCTTTCAAATTTGACACATTAATTAACCAGTTTGACATTGAAATATATATTAATCGCATACATTAATGAAAAGTCAAGCAGTCAAATATTTATGAGAATTTAGTTAACATAATGCTTAGAAATATTTCACTGTTTGTTAATTTTTTATTTTTTATTTTTAAGAATTCTAATTCCAGCATTTTGTAATTTAGAGGTAACTTTACTAATTAAAATATATACTATAATAATGCTGCACCAAGTCGAAGTTTCACATTCTATTATTAGTAAATTCTAGAATCATTAATATATCTATTGTAACATCGCCATTAAGGAATGTTTTCCCCATTTACTTATGATGGATGTTTATTTGATATGCTAAAACTTAATTTTTCTTTTTAGGACTCATGCTATGATGATGCGAATTTAAACCTCCTTGAGTATGGCCAGATTTCATCTTCAACCCTTATAATATTTATAAAATTTCAAGCCACTCCTATGTATCCTATGTCGCTCAATCTACTTGTTGGGAGTTCGTCCGCTGTAATTCCGCTATGTTGCACTTATACCATCTCTAGTATACAGCTAGGCAAATATTCTTATAATAGAAATTTCGAGAATTCAGTCTTTTTATTGAAGTACTGATTGCTAGCACTATTACAATTTTTAAAAATTGTAAAATTATTAATGTTTAATCACTAAATTTGACTGCAATTGTTTTCATATTTCTTGAATGTTTCACTTTATTTGTAGAGTTTGGTGCATCATGGTTCAATAATTGTGGTTGATCCCAAATCTCCTACCTAGCCAATGACCAATAAGCCATCATTTTACCATCAAAATTTCAATCTGTTCAAAATAAGAACTTGGATGTAAAGTCCCATATAACGTTGTTAATTTTTATATCTTCATTTTATGAATAATTGTGTGTAGTTTTCAAAGATTATCACATGTGTACCTCACCATTAAAGTCTCATTCATAGTGTTTCTCGGAAATTTTTAAGGCTAATTGCTTACACTTGAGAGTATAATTTGGAACATTTTCCCCTTTTTTTCTATTTAATTTAAAGGTCAGGTCAATGCAGTTTTGTACCTCAATGAAGATTCTGTGTAGAAGCAACCTTGAAATTTACGAAAACTTTGTTTAGTGTGCATTCGATCTTTCTGTTTCATCATAAATTTGATGGAAAGATTGTTTAAAATATTTAGTAATTCAACTGTCAATATAATAAACTAAGTCAATAGAAAATGATAGCTATTATGGTAATGGATGCCCTACATTTAGGAAATTGTAGATTTCCAGTTGTATTTTTTTTTTTTTTTTTTGAAGTTCCATTATAAAATTTTCCTCAAACATGTATGTTAATAAGAATACTTAAAATGTTGTTTGATAGGATGAATAATTAAAGGGAAAACCCTGATTAAAAATTGTTGTTCATTATACTTTCACATTTTGAGTTTAAAATATATATATTCAAAATGCTTTTCTGTGCATTTGCCTATACTTGAAATGCTCGAAACGTCTTTTTAAGAAGGTTTATAAAATTTATTACTATTGCTACTATAAATAATATTACTTTTGAATATAAACTTAAAGTATTTTTATGTCAATTTTAAATTTATAAGAAAAATTCAATGTTAATGCAGAAAAATACTCCTTAAATGTCCTATTTAATTAGAATCTTTAGTATTGTTTCCAAAATATATAATAAGGGATATTAATATAGTACTGTGTGAAAAAAATATAAATAAAATATGGAGTTTTTAAATTTTTGAAATCTTGCATCTGTGCTTAGTTAAGATAGTAGCATTTCATTGTATATGTAAGCAAAATTTCATTAAAGCATGTAAACGTTCAATGTACGTACTATATATTTAATCATAATTGTAAAATGTTATGTTATGATTGTTAAATCGTTTTCACAATATTTAGCTAACTTCTGTCAGAAATATTTCTAAATATAAAATGTTTCGGAAATTGTTTCAATGTCTGGTATGCTTTGTCTGGAGGTAATCAGTAAAAATTTATTCATGCCTTTTAATAATATGGTTTTGTAATTACAAATTCAAAATTGTATCTTATGAATTAACTGCTAAAATGTTTAGTTGTGATTATTTAAATTCTTTTTCGAGCTAATCTTAAATTTAAAAAAGTATTAATGTCTTAAAAATCCTATGTAAATTAATCACAATTTTAGCTTCATCATATACATTACTTTTAATAGTTTTTTGTGAAAATTAAGTTATTATAAATTTGGATGATTTAGGATTTTTAATTTTCTAGTTATGGATGACCAATTGGCTCGGCCGGCCAGTCAATTAGAAATCCAATTTTTAAAAATTGCATCATTTGATCACCATGCCTGATCAACATGGTGATCAATATGCTAAGAGAACTCGTCGCTCTTAAAACATTAACGTTGGTTAAAATTTTATAAGAATATATTTAAAAATAAAATTGTAAATTTAGTTTTACAAGAGCTTGCTTAATTTTCACAATTTTTTTTCATATAAAATTTAATTTTGTCTCATTTAAAACGTCTAAATTTTTTGCATTAACTGCGCAATGATATTATAGTAATTCCTTCAAATGTACTGTTGATTTAAGCACTGATAACGTTATGATTGTATGTTTTTAAATCCACTGTAAAAACCACCTTAAAATTATGTTCGATTGTGAAAACATTTTCTGTTGAATGTTCTATCATTTGCGATTCTGTATGTTTTGCTCTTAATGTTATAGTAATTCTTAGTCATGCTTTTATTCTGTATTGACAAATTTGAAATAAACTTTAATTTTCATATTCTTAGTTTTTCAATATTTGTGCTGTATCATTCCCAGAAATTCTTAATGTAAGCTTATAAGATTTTTGAAATATCTCAAATGTAGATCTTAAATGGAACTATGCATCTGTTATCTTTATAAGAAATATTGACTACATTATCTACAATAGAATTAACAATGAAGTTCCCGTACTGTTAATTGTTGCTATATGCTTCATGTTAAAAATTTCCAATGACGTACAAATGCAGCTACTAAATTTTCATCTTTTATCTGCATTCAGCAAGTGGGACCGTCGTAGATTTTACCTGGTGGTAAGATCTCGGCTTCGGAAGCGGAGGTTTACAGGTTCGAGACCCAATTCCACCGAAGAACCGTCATGCAAGGAGGTCTATTGCACATTAAATCTGTTTGGTCAAACGTTCTCCGGCTGGGCTGGTGTGGTGTGGTGTGATGTGACGTAGTGAAGAGTTGGCAACTCGGGTGTCGTCTTCGTCATCTGATCGCAGCTAAAAATTACGAGGTCCATCCCAAAATAGCCCTGCTGTTGCTCCACAACGGGACGTTTATGTAACTAAACCTAAACCTCTGTATATAGTACATGTTCAAGAAAGTTTCAAAAATAGTTTTAATTTAATCGAAATTTTTTTCAATCAATAACTGTAAAAGTATTGAGCAAAAATTTTTAAGCCAGTTTAATGCAAGAAAAATCGGCGCTTTTGCGATACCAGTATTTTTCCTTTTAAACTAGTTTTGGAAAAATATTAAAATGCAATTTAATAGCAATGCAATACCGTTATACTACACCGTATAGCAAAATTTAAATGACTTATTTTAATGATTTTCGTTCTACTGCAGAAAAACTAGTTTCATCTCCCTAATAATTTAAAATATTTACGATGTTTTAACCTTTAGAAATGCTATTTTTTTTTCTAGTCATGATATTTTAAAATAGTTTAAGGATTGAAATAGGTTTAAAAAATGTATTCGTTTAGCTTATAAAATGTAATTTTTTTAATTTCAATAATTAGATAGCAAATAAAAATGCATCATCATTATTCTGTGTGAGAAGATGAACTGAAGCAGTTTTGTTTTTGTCCGGCTGAAAAATATATTTGTAAAACCCATGTAACATCAAAGATTGATGAATTTATTTGTAAAGATAATTTTCATTGCCTTAGAAAGGGTTTAAACGATTTTAAGTTCGTATTCTTTCTTCAAACGGATTTGTGCAAAAAGTTTTACATAGGATCTTATCTCAATGTTTGAAACAAGATTCAAATGTAATTTGTCATTGTTTAAATCCCCTTGAATTGTTTTATTAATCTGAATAAAGGATAGGCTGCAATTTTCTGAGGCACCAAGTTGATCAATGGGAAATTTGAAAACTGTTTACATAAGGGAAATTATATTCTTTTGCTCTTACTTTTTAAAGAGTAATGCAAAACTCACAGCTATTCCCAGCACATAATAGAAAAGGCAGTGAGAAGGCTTTCAGAAATTTCAATTTCGAAATAGAGGTCAAAGTTTTTGTTTTAATCTTAGTTAATTTCATGTAATAATCCTATTAAACTTCAGAAAGTTAAATTTTCAGAATTTGAGAAAAATTGGCTAGCCAAAAAACCATGAAATTCTGACACTAAAAGGATTTTTTTAAGCATTTTTCCTCGCCACTTAAATTTCTTAAATTTATGATGAGTAATTTTATTTAAATATCTGAAATGCTAAGTTACACACACACACACACACACACACAAAATTAATGTGATGTGTGTGTGTGTGGGTCCTATACAGATAAATTTAAAGAAAATCTTATCTAAATATAAAATCTGATCCAAATCGCTATCAATTTCCGAAAAACGCGCAATAAATGCATACACAAAATGTGTTCATTTTAAGATGTAAAATTGAGTATTTGTTATTAGCATAATTTTTTACGTCAGCAATTTCCGAACCAATTATAATGACACCGAAACGACAGACCTGGGTGTCGTGCTCTTCATTTAGTGACTGTTCAAAATTAAGCTCTCCATTCAAAATCAATGCGCCAACAAAAGTTTTACTTCAGAGAGAAACTTTCCCACAGTAAATGTAAGAATTAAGATTTCATAGGAGTTAAGATTTTTTTTTAATTATTTTTTGGTTTACTTCTTGTTTTTGAGGCAGTACAAAGTTTCATCAATTGATGCATTTCATCATGGCTAGCCTAAATCTGAAAATTTTCACAAAATAAAAATCGACTGCTTATATTAACTTTTATTAAGACAAATGGAGGTGAAAACTACGAGTTACAGTTAAGATAAATCTAATATAAAAATTGGAATACTAATTATTAAAAAAACAGGGTGTTATGAAGTATATTCTAAAAAATGGCTCTTCAAAAATAAGAAGAAAAAATTGTACAAAAAGTTTTTTGAAAAGTTTAATGTATATGAAATGGACTAGAAAGAACTATCAAAAATATCACTTAAATCAATAGAAATGAAGTTTTCGTATTCAAAACAGAAAATACTTATTCTATTAATGAATAATTAGAAATCTATATTTTCAATGCTAACAATGACAAGCTTATTTCTTTGAAAAGGTGAGTATGAAATATTTACTAGATAGCTACTTCCAAGTTAATACAATTGCGCTTTTTACTCATAAATGCTAATGACAATTGTATCAAACACATATTTATGTTTGATACTTATTATGCATACAGACAAATACACATAGATAAATACTTATTATGCATAATGCAAATACACATAACGGGATCAAACAAAAACTGCGTGAAAGATATTCAAGTAATAATTATGAATTCTTTACTACCTTTATTATAATTTGATGCATTTCATGTTTATAAAAATGGAGTAATAACAAAACAAAATTTTCAGAATTTAATTTGGGGTTTTATCTGATTCGATAAATTTTAATTACATTTAAGAGGCGCTTTGTAATTGTAAATTTGAGAATTGTTTATTTCTATTTCCATTAAAGTTAATTATAAATCAACGATTAAAAAGTAGAAAATGATAAAGATTTCTACTTTAGAGTGCAAAAATAAAAGTATGCATCAGAAAATTACTGTTATTTACCATTAATTTTTTCTTTGTAACGTTCTGTCTACAGTAAGACTCTCTAAAACTTTTCTTTATTGAGCTTCAGTAAGTTGAGCAATAAACTAAATTAGATATATATAGTGGAAATAGTAACATTACTGTCCTGGTCACTTAATTTTCTAATAAAGGAAAACCTTTACTGATAATTCTAATACCGGATCAATCGCCCTAGAAGTTGCCAACAAAATTGTAGGACCTGCATATTTGAGATGATAGCCAACTTAGAACTCGAATTCCAACATTTGCTCTAAAACACCCGATACCCTTTATCAGATCTATAAAAAGCGTAATAATATTCAAATAAAGAGTCAATTGAACTCTCTTTTTGATGTGTTGATATCCAAAGTTAGCGCCTTATATTATACCAATTTGGTTGTTTATTATCAATTTCATCCTTGTGCGTTTCTTTTTACTCCAACTGCTGTTCTGATACACTTAATTTATATTTTATTATTTGTGTATCGGGTTTTCGTGTACAATAAAGCATTGTTATGTGTTACTAAGACTATTTGACTTTCCACCATGCACTCAGTGGGAAAATTTTCTAAATGTGCATAACATCAAAAACTTTTTAACCTCATGCACATCTTACAAGAAATCATTCTGAAATAATGGACTATCGAATCTGGATTAAAAATATTAAAAATTATTTATTTTTATAAAAAGATGTACTAGTACAAATCCCCTTTTCAGTTAGATTTCATAAGCATTTTAGAACTTTATTTTGGTTATAATGTCCGAAAATATTATTAAACTTTAAAATATTACTATACATAAAATTCAAGTCACATTTTATTTATCTAAATCGTTACATTTTATTTATCTAAATCGTTACATACCCTTTGAAGGATTTCAATTTAATTTTGCTAAAAATCTCAAATTTGGTGTTAAGATTACATACCAAATTTCACTACCCTTGCTCAATGTTTTCTCTTTTTAGTTTTCATTCACAGGAAGACAGGCAAATATTATTTTCTCCCACACGATGTATACAAATAAAAATATTGTAACTTTTACTTTTTGTAAATTAAACCTAGACCTACAGGGCCTATGGAATTATTTTTCGAAAAATCAGTTTATTTCGAAATTCCTAATAATTTTTAGTTAGTTTGAGCTGTATAATTTTTCATGTTGAAAACTATGCAAACAAAGAATAATCGTTGATTTAAACGTTAGTAATTTTTTATGGAACTTTTCTGAAATAGTAATCAGAAAAATTTGATTCTTAAGATTCTTATTTATTTACTTATTCAGAACAATAAAAAGTTGTCTTGATCACCATTTGTTTCAATATTACTTTATTGAATACACATATTTTTCTCTTAATATTGTAAAGATGTTTGAAATAAACCTTTTAATAAAATCATTTACGTCTGTAAATTTCAGAATGAAAATCTATGATACTGTTCAGCGTTGGATTGTAAAACCCTCCGCCCTTATTTGCATGCATTAAGATGGGTTTAATTCATTAAAATAAGGGTGAAAAGAAAGATGAAAGTAGGAGATCTCTACATTTACTAGTATCTAATAGGGGAAATACAAGGTTAAAGGGAATACTTGGAAAGCACTCATTGTTCCGTTCTATTAAAACTTGGTAACTTTGTTTTCATAAATATTAACTATTAACTCTCTATTTTGTAATATTATCTTTCTTTTATTGTGGTATTTATATTCTTTAGTTTTTCAAATTTGGCAACATTGTTTTTAAGGTTTATGGAATTTTGTTTTTTGTTTATCATTTTGAATAAAGTTGGCGTTCGACATTTGATGCATGTTTTCTTTTCCACTGCTCGGAATATCTCACCAAGCTTTTGCTTTAAGTGTTTTATATTTAATATAAGTGTAAGGCGTGAGCACGCAACATTTGGCGTCCGCGACAGGATTTTTAATTATGGATAAAACGAAAGTTGAAAAGGCTGAACGAACTGTCGTTAGATCTGCGTTTACAAAACAATGCAACCTTTTGGAATCTCTAATAGCTGAAAAAGGATTTGGTGATTCAGAGGTAAATGCTAAATTTCTAATTATTCAGTCTAAACTTGAGAAATTAAAAGAATTAGATAAAAGTATTTTCTATATAATGTTGGAAGATAGTGATGAAGCAGAGTTGGAAAAAGAAATTTCAGTACGCGATGAATATGAGGAAAGATTTTTAAAGTTGAAATTTTCGATTGAAGAGAATAATCGCGGTAAAGCTGATAAAGTGTCGAATGCTGTTAATGAAACCCCAAGATACAAATTACCTAAAATTGAACTGAAGAAGTATAACGGGGATTTAATGGAATGGCTTGGATTCTGGAGCCAATTTTCAAAAATACACGAAGATGCTAGCTTGGCACCAGAAGACAAATTTCAGTATCTGATTCAATCGACTCAAGACGGTTCGAAGGCAAGGGAAGTAGTGCAAAGTTTCCCACCTACGGCACAAAATTATCCAAAAGTGATTCAGAGTTTGAAAGAACGTTTCGGTCAAGAGGATATGTTGGTGGAAGTCTATATAAGAGAACTTTTGAAATTAGTTATCAAGAACGTTGCAAAACCTTTGCCAATTCATGATGTATACGATAAATTGGAATCAGCTATGCGAGCGCTTGAATCACTCGGTATAACAGCGGAAAAATGTGCTCCATTATTGTATCCACTTGTTGAGAGCAGTTTATCCGAAGATATTTTGCGCACTTACAGAAGAAATGTTGATGCGGATCCAACTCCTACTGGTCGCTTAGAAAAACTTATGAAATTCATTAAGACTGAAGTCGAAGCCGAACAGAGAATTTCAATGGCAATGGATGGCTTTGGACTTGCCAAAAAGGACTTAAGGGTTCGAACCAATAGATTATCAAAAAATGAAGATGTGGCTACTGCTTCGGAACTCTTGGTTCACAATGAAACAAGTTTATTCTGCCTTTTTTGTTCAAAAGCACATTCTAGTTCTGATTGTTTTATTGCTCAGAAAATGTCACTCGATGATAAACGGAAGACATTAAGAGCTAAGCAGGCTTGTTTCTCATGTTTAAAGGTCGGACATAACGCAAAAAGGTGTCGAATTAAGCTTAAATGTATAATATGTAGCAAGCACCATGTGCCGCTTATGTGTCCGATGTTATCCGAGAAGAAAGAAACTAAAAACCTTAGTTTTGATGAGATAAAACCTGAGCAAAATCTTTCTGCGTTGTCTACTTTTGCCAAGGAACCCAAGGTGTTTTTACAAACTTTAAAGATAACAGCTAGGGGACTACGCCGAAAAAGAGCTGTTCGAGCTCTAGTTGACACAGGATCCCAAAGGTCATATATTCTGAAGGAAACAGCCTCGGAATTGGGATGCGAATCATTCAGACAGGAAGTTATAATCCATTCCCTTTTCGGTGGACTTAGGACTTCACAGAAAAATCATTCCTGTTTTAATGTTGAACTGGGAAGTCTTGAAGGCAGTTATATTGAAAATTTCGAGATTTTGGATCAGCCCATAATTTGCGGAAATGTCAATTCTATAAAAAGAGGTCCCTGGATGGAAGAGGCTAGATGTCTTAATGTTCATATAACTGATACTGATGATCCACCAGGGCCTATTGAGGTTTTGATCGGAGTTGATCTTGCATCCAAATTGTTCACTGGAAGGCAAATAAATTTATCTTGCGGACTTCTTGCGATCGAAACTCGTTTAGGTTGGACATTAATGGGTAAAGTTACTTCTAGTGATGAAACCACCGAGAACCTGGCCATGACTGTGACTTCATTATTTATACAGGAGGCTTCTATCACAGATCTATGGAATCTTGATGTTATTGGAATTAAAGATTCTGCTATGGTAAAATCTAAGAAAGAAGAAGATTTGGAAACGAAAATAAACTTCTTAAATTCTATTGCAGTAACTACAGATGGTCGCTATGAGGTCGCACTACCATGGAAAGAAGAGCATCTGCCTTTGCCCTCTTATAAAGAATTAGCTTTGAAGAAATTAGAAAAAATGACAAAGAGGCTTCATTCTGAAAAGCTTTTCAATGCATATGACAGTACGTTGTCAGAATGGCTGAAATTAGGTTTTATTGAAGAAGTACCGTCTACAGATAAAGAATCAGGCGTGCATTATCTCCCGCACAGACCAATTATAAAACATTATGGAACCACAAGAATAAGACCAGTCTTTGATGCATCAGCAAGGGAAAAGTGCAACCCATCTTTAAACCAATGTTTAAATTGTGGACCAAACTTAATTGAACTAATCCCATCTCTAATTCTGAGGTTTCGAGAGAAAAAATATGGCGTGTCAGCAGACATTGAAAAGGCATTTTTGCAGATTGGCGTGAGAAAAGAGGACAGAGATTATCTGCGATTCTTATGGTGGACCGATGATCAAAAATTGAAACATTTTCGTCATAAGCGAGTGGTTTTCGGTGTGAAAAGTAGTCCGTACTTGCTTGGTGCTGTCATAGATTTTCATTTACACAGATATTGTGAAGATTCCAGATATGATTCAGAATTGTTAAAGAAATTGAAGGATAGTTTCTATGTGGACAATGTTGTTACAAGTGTCGAAACAAAAAAGGAACTATTACGATTTAAAGAAGAAGCCAAAGATATTATGGAAACAGGAAAGTTTAATTTGAGAGACTGGCAAAGTACGGGAGAAAAGGGTACTTCCTTAATATTAGGTGTATCTTGGAAGCGAGATCAAGACCAATTACTTTTGAATTTAGATTGGCTAGATAAGTTTGAACTAAATGATATTACTAAAAGGAAGATCTTGTCAATATCCCATAAAATTTTCGACCCGATAGGATTTGTTTGCCCTGCTTTACTTTTTCCCAAGTTACTATTGCAGAGACTTTGGAAGAAAAATATTTCTTGGGATTCACAGATTGAAACTGAAAGTCAGAAAGAATTTTCAAACTGGTTCAATGATCTGCATTTATTGAAAAATGTAAGCATACAGCGTTGGCTTTGTGTTTCGTCTACTGAACAGCAGAGGATTAGTATCCATACTTTTTGCGATGCGAGCCAAAATGCATATGCAGCAGTCGTTTTTATCAGAGTGGAAGTGGCTCAGAGAGTGGAGGTTAATCTTTTAGCCGCCAAGTCTAGAGTTGCTCCTCCTAAAGTACTCACTATACCTCGTTTGGAGTTGATAGCAGCTCTTATTGGAGCAAGATTGTGTGCTACTGTTGTAGAGGGACTACTCTATTCCAAAAGGGAAGACATGGAATTTTATTTTTGGACCGATTCCACCACGGTTTTGGCGTGGATCCAGAAGGATGAGATCTGGTCGGTATTCGTAAATAACCGTATAAAAGAGATCAAGACCCTCACTAAGTCGAAAAATTGGAGACATGTACCTGGCGATATTAATCCTGCAGACCTTCCATCCAGAGGTTGTTCTGTTGGTCATCTTGTAGCCTCTCGATGGTGGGATGGTCCGGAGTGGCTCAGAAGATCTCCTGAAAATTGGCCGTTGAGCGAATTGACTCTTGATCTGGAATCGGCATTGCAGGAGAGGAAAACTCCTTCAACCGGTGGTACCTGTCTTTTGACTCAAAATTCTGTTTGTGTCTGGTGCGATACCTCTGAAAAGCAAGGTAATGAACTTTGCATATATCACGGTTTAGGGTGGTATTACAGATTTTTCTCGGATTACGACAAAATTGTCAGAATGGTTGGGTGGATACAAAGATTCATTTTTAATTGCAAACAACCAGCTATTCGTAACATTGGAGAGCTATCTTGTCAAGAATTCAAATACGCAGAAGAAAGAGTTATAAAGTTGATTCAAGGCGAAACATTTACTCATGATGCAGATAAAAAACTAAAATCCTTGAATACTTTCAGAGATAACCAGGGAGTTATACGTGTAAGAACAAAACTAACTCATAGGGAAGATAACGAGAATTTCAAGATTCCTGCACTTTTGCCTTCCCGTCATCCTGTTGTTGAAAGATTGATTATGACTGTTCACAAGAAAAATCTTCATGCGGGTACTCAAATATTGCAAAACATATTGAGAGAGCAATATTGGATATTGAATTCAAGAAAAACCATTGGACGAGTGCTTTCGAAGTGCGTCATTTGCAAACGACTGAAAGAGAAGCATATGGATGCTGTAGCAGCGCCTCTTCCCCCAGAAAGAGTAAATGATTCTGCTGTCTTTCAGTGTGTAGGAATGGATCTGGCGGGGCCTTTATTTTTGAAAGGAGGAAAAAAGGCATGGATATGTATATTTACATGTGCTGTCTATAGGGCAATTCATCTTGAACTTTTAACAGCCATGTCTACAGAATCATTTTTCCAAGCATTCAGAAGATTCATTGCGAGAAGAGGTAGACCTTCTGTGGTATTCTGTGATAACGGAGGAAACTTCGTGGGTGCCTCAATTGCACTAAAAGCTGTAGACTGGGATGAAATTGTTAAACGCAGCATTCCCAGAAAAATTGAATGGCGTTTCATCCCTCCTGCTGCACCCTGGTGGGGAGGATGGTGGGAGAGACTGATAGGAGTTTTAAAGCAAATACTTAGGAGAGTCTTGGGACGAGCGCATCTATCTTTCGAAGAATTGACCACCGTCTTATGTGATACCGAAGCAATCGTCAATTCACGTCCTCTCACTTACATCTCTGAAAATGATGAGTTAATTCCGCTCTCGCCATCGCTGTTTCTACAGGATATCAGAGATGCGAACAATCCTGATTGTGATGACGTGGACGAAAAATCCTTGAATAGAAGGCTACGCTATCGACAGAAAATTATGAGGGATCTCCGAAAACGTTTCAGGTCCGAGTATCTAGCCCTATTGGTTCAACGAAGAGACCCCAAAGCAATTCAACACAAAGTGTCGGTAGGAGACGTCGTACTTATTGGTAGCGATAATTCCAAACGTATTAATTGGCCTCTTGGACTGGTCACCAAACTACTTCCAGGACCTGACAATATTGTTCGCTTGGTTCGCTTACGAACCGAAAATCATTCCGAGATATTAAGACCTATTCAAAGAATTTTCCCGTTGGAAGTATCATCTAAAAGTTGGCCTGGCATGCCTAGAGAAATACCTATTGACCAGATTCCACAAAAGTCTTCCCCCATGGACAAAAGCTGTCCTCCTCAAGAACAAGAAAATGCCCCTCTTGTGACAAGAAGTGGCCGTATTATTAAATTACGTAAAAGAATGAATTTGTAATATGTGAAATACTAAATTTTATGAAGATTTTATTGAGCTGTCCTCCAACATCTCAAGGTGGGAGGATGTTCCGTTCTATTAAAACTTGGTAACTTTGTTTTCATAAATATTAACTATTAACTCTCTATTTTGTAATATTATCTTTCTTTTATTGTGGTATTTATATTCTTTAGTTTTTCAAATTTGGCAACATTGTTTTTAAGGTTTATGGAATTTTGTTTTTTGTTTATCATTTTGAATAAAGTTGGCGTTCGACATTTGATGCATGTTTTCTTTTCCACTGCTCGGAATATCTCACCAAGCTTTTGCTTTAAGTGTTTTATATTTAATATAAGTGTAAGGCGTGAGCACGCAACACTCATCGTTCCGCGTCTCACCCTTTAATGAGATGGAGTCATCAAAATTCGGTCATCTCAGAATCTGTTATTCGAAATTAATGTAAATAGAAGACTCAGTATTTCAGTCTAGTCTTAAAAGAATTTAGCTCAGAACTTTCGAAAACAAACATATCATCCATTCAGTGAAAAGAGATTGCTATTTTAAATAAATTACTTTACATAAGGGTTTTTTTTTTTTTTATCTAACTTAGTAAGTCCAGACTATTATCACCCTTTAGTAATCAAAACAAGACCAACAATCATAATGACTGCTTCAAAACAGTTATGAAAATTGGGTGATCTCGTTTGATAAAACATCATACCGTTTAATTTAAATGATCTTCTACAAGTTCAATGCCAAAATATATCATCCATTAACTGTAACTCGTTGCTGTCTAAGGTTGATGGCCTTTGTTGACATGTTTTCAATCATCGGTATTTAAAATAATATTGTGTTTGCATACATTTTAAAATCATCAACATATATATTTTATTTAAAGAATGTGCAACGAGGGTTACATTTGTTCTTTATTGAATTAACTACATGTAGTTATGGCCATGGCCTTTCAACATTCAATTTTTGAAAGAAAAACTTTTAATTTTTGTTTTAATTAAAATTTTAAAAATTACAGTTTAAGACCTAAGAGATTATAATTCTCAAATTATAATAAAATCAAACTATGGACAGAATATTTAAAATTAGTTAATAAGGAATAATAAATCAACTTATGTGTCTTTGAATAATATCTGTTTTCATTTGGGCTCCCATTATCTTTACCGTTAGAATCTGTTTATTACTGTGAATTTATGTGCTGGGGCATAATCCAGATCGTTTGAATGTATGAGTACTTTATTTAGGATTTTCAACTTTTCTTTAAAATGTGTTATGAGAATGTATATAATGTTGGTATAACTTATATTAGAAAACATAAGTATGTGAGGTTTATTTTTGTAAAATCATATTACAGATATGGAATGTAAACACAAATATAATATGTTAAGTGCATTATTCCATTCATCAAAGATTTGATTTTTTTTTTTTTTTTTACTCCAGAATCTGATAGAATTAAGAGTATTGTAGATTATGTATAACTATAATTTAAGCAATCGACAAATTATTTTATCATATTAATTAGTCAGCAACAGAATTAAGATTTAAAAATTAAATAAAGTGTTAGAGAAGCAGGTGTAATTTATTATTATCAATATTTTAAAGTAATTTTTTTTAATTCTATACGATTTACCTCTTCATATTTATTGAATATATTACTTGTAGAAATTACAGAATACTTTATTAACAATATTGCTGTTTCCTTTAGAGTTTCAATTAAGAATATGTACAATTTAATGAAATAAAAAAAGTGAAATTAGATTTTTTTTTGTTGTGCTTTATGCTAATATTTATATATTGTTGTAAAAAATATATTAATTTATGTTGGAATTTATAATTTGTATAAATTTTGTATGTTTTATAAAAATTGGCTAAGATTGAAAAAGTGCAAATGGATAAAAAAAAGAGGTTATAAAAGGAAAAACTATATTTATAAGTTGACCTCATACTCTCTAGACATTTTTATGAAAAAATTTCTGTATGTACTAATTTACCTTTTTTTTAATTGTTTGTCTTATTTTCTAAAAGAATGTAAAAACTTATATCTAGGTATTGAATTTGTTTGCCTCTCAAGCATGTGGAAATAAAGAATATTGACTATTTTTTTAATTAATAGTAATGACGAGGAATATAAATAAGTATTATTGTAATTTTTTATAACATGCTACCTCATTATTTCTCATAATTTCATAGGACATTTTATGTAATTATACTTGTTAGAGAATTTTGATTTAAAATAAGATTTTGTGAATTCGTTCTGTTTGAAAGAATTAAAAGTAGTTGAATAGAGTATACTAAAACTGTAGTTAAATTTATTTTGTGTGTGTGAATTATTACTCGTTCACTACAGATATGTATTAGTATCAAGTATACTTGTTAAATGAGTATCCTAATATCGATTAGCCTTCACAGAATTTTATGTTTGAAATTAACTTTTAGCTATTATCTTAAAAGATCTGATTATTAGCAGAGAAGCAAAACGAATACTCTTAATGTAAACAACCCGGTTAATTTAATATTGCTTTGCTTCTCATACTGATGAAGAACTCCACCACATTACTTTCATTAATATGTATTATGTAATGTAACTATCATGCAGATTTCTCTAGTATTCATTAGTATGTATTATGTAATATAACTATTATGCAGATGCTGGCATTTGCAACAATATTTTTTTTCTTTCATTTTTATGTATTTCTCTTTTGCGGAATTAATTTGCATCCTGGTATAAATGTTGAATCAAAAAAAAATTAATTAATTAATAAAAGAAATTTTATGCTTCAAGATTTTTGTGTTTTTTATATCTTATCTTCTGTTTTCTATATATAAAAGTAGTATATGTTTTATCATTATTTTTTTTATGTGTGTTCAATATGGTACAAAATGTTTCTACCATATTTTAATATTAACTAATCTTTTAAAAGAATTTGGAGAAATGCAAACTTTTGAGTTTATTATCTTGTTAGATATTCTAATTTATACTTTTATTTGCAGTGATGAATTGATATTTAGAAGGAGGAAAAAATTGCGTGTGGTTGTATGAAAGAACTATATATTTATAAATGTGTTATATTTTTATCTCATTGTTATGTCTATGGCTATTTAATTTTCCAGAGAAAAATATATACTATAAATTAAAGTATACAGTAACATGCTAAAGAAATTGCTTTCTTGTGAGACATTTGAAATTTATTTTAGTATTAACTAACTTTTTTTGTTTTGTTTTTTTAGGGAAAAAATTATACTGTTAATTACAGAAACATTTTTTGGACACTTGCTGATCTGACAGTAAACATGATATCTTAAACCGTGTTTGTTATTATTTTAGATATTTATTTTTCTTAGAAAAAATTGAGCTGGAAAAATTATTTGTAATTTCATTACTAATACAAATGTTTTCCAGGGATTAAAAAGGATAAATATTTTCATCATTTTTTTCTCTAAATATTTCTTTATTATAAAATAAAATCTATATTTAATGCATAAGCTAATTTATTTTTACTTTTCTGGAATTTTGTTACATTAAACTATTTAAAAATTTTATTTACTCAGTAATTCTTTTCAAATAAAGTATTTTAGCATGGTTATCATAATTGCTCATTAATTTGTGTAACTCTTTTATTTCATGTGTTAAAAAAACATTTAACATGCTATGGAATCAAGTATTTGAATCTTTTTTAAGCAGAGTATCTATTTTTTTTATATAGATTGCATCCAATATAGGTAATATTTTCATAATACAAACTTCATAATACAGCATTTTTATTTCAATAATTATTTTTTTTTTTAATTTATAACGTTGTAACAACATTAGGCATTAATGGTGAGTATTTTCTCTCTGAATATTGCATTGATTGTTATTTTACATGTGAAAAAATTTTTATCTATAATTTTGTGATCTTTATAAATAAGTGACTTTAAAAATGTAAATTAAGTTATGCTTATTATTTTTAGATCTTGGGCTATCTACTATTCAAGATTCCACTTTTATGGCATTTCATTCGAAATCAGCAACATCTGCTATCAAGCTTATTGTGGAAGAAAATAAACAGTTTCAATTTCGCATGTTTACATGTTCAGTATGTCATAAGAAGTTCAGTCAGAAAGCTAATCTTCTAGTTCATTTTCGAGTTCACACTGGAGAACGTCCATTTAAATGCACAATTTGTAATAAAGGTTTCTCAACAAAGCAAAATATGTTAAAGCATTTTACCACTCATGATGTACTTGGCTAAAAATATATTGTGTGGTAGTTTCATTCTCTCTATATAACTGTGTAAACTATTGAAAAGACCAAAACTTTATGAAGGTGTTTCAAATTGTTCTACAAGTTTATCTAAATTAGTTTCATAAAGTTCTTATTTAGATTGGCTCAATGTTAAAATATTATATGTATATTATATAGATTTAGAAATTAAATTCTTCCCCTCTCCTCTTAATGGACAGGCTGGACAATTTATTTTTTGTTGTTTATTCAAAAAGAATATTTTAAATTATTTCTAAAAATTTTTGTTCCAAATAAATCTAATTTATTATCATTAGAATTTCTGTAACTTAATTGGTTGTTGGTAAAATTTTTAAAAAGAACTTATCACTAATACTATAAAATTTGTGTCTTTATAATTTTTTCCATATGCAAGATGCTTTGTATGATATGATGCTAGTGCTGGACTTAGAAATTATACTCTCCAATTATATTTTCACCTCAACTATTTCTAAAACATTGTAGTTTAAATTAAGAAATGTAATTAAGCAATAGATTATTCCATTTTAGAATCCTGTGAGCAACCTTTCAATGCAAAAAACTGAATAAAAATTACAAAAAGAAATTATTATTTTTTCATTATTAGGTCATATTAATTGGCTGCTTGAAAAGATTTTTAAAATATTGTAACAAATATTATGTGTTTCAGTCACCATATGTCAACCATCTCTAGCCATTGCAAAACTTTTAGAAATATTTTTTTTTTTTTTTCTATTTTGTTAAATTCTGAATTTAAATTAATGATGTCTCCTTCCCAATATAACTGTGAATTAAACAACCTACTCATCATGTAAGATGCCTATTGGATTATTATTGATTTGGTTCCAGGAAAAAAAATTCATTAAATCAATGTTTAATTGATTTTTAAGGTTATTTTAACTAATAAGTTATAAATTAATTTCAAAAAACCTATTCTATGTTTCTAATAATAAATCTGTTTTATTTACATGTTGTTTATGAATCTTTTCTTAACTTCATTGTTTCTTTTCTGGTCAAATTAAATTTTGCATGTTTATTTTTCTCTATAACATTGCTTTATGTAGTTCTTAAACATTTATAAACAGATTAATATTTTATAAGTTTATAACGTGTTATTTTTTTGTTTATTTTGTAATATTATCCTTTTCAATTATTTTTATGCATCTTAGAATTTTCAACAAATTTATTTCTCTCCTATATTGTCTTCATCCTTTACAGTTTCTCTTAATTTGTGCTTTATCCATAGCTTTAGTTTGTGGGATCTTTTTTTTTTTTTACTTATTTGCAAAATATATACATATACTTCATATTAAATTTAATTTTGGTATAGATATTGTGTATCTAAACCCTTTTTTATAATTTGTTACTTCTTTGTATAAAAATGTACTTCATATTATATTGAATCTCAAAATTAAAAACACTTTTGATATGATATTTTATCTATGAAATAGAAATTTTTTTCTGTTTTCATATCATTTTAACTGCTTTATTGTTATAGTTAAAAAAAAATCTTTTTTGCATTAATTAAGTGGTAATAAAATGTTATCATAATGCACAAAACTAATATTTGCAGTTTTTTTTTTAAGTTGACTGATCAGTTTACCTCATAAATAATAGTTCCCATTGAATGTTAATTTTGTAAAACTGTTAGGAATATCTTCTTTGAGTTCTTTGTTGTTCTTCATAAAAAAATTATTAAAGTTCCTTTTTTTGTATGTGTGAACAAAAAAAAATGAAAATACTTCCATGGAAATGAAAAATAAGCTATATCATTTTGCATTTAGTTTATATAACTTTGCTTTTGAAATGTTTTTTTCAAAATAGAATATTGTGTATTGCTTTATTTTTCAAATAAAGATTGATATGAAAATTATCTTCAGTATTGAATCATATTTTATGTTTAATTATTAAATTAAATGATTACTGATTTATCAAAATAATCTTACTCTAATCATAACATTACATTCAATATAATCTCAGCTTTCTGTTCAAAAGGTGACAATTGCTCTGGTAATAATTATGTGTCATCATTTTTCCTCCCACTTCATATTTATTGCTTATATTTAAAGAAAATTATTGGAGCTGTGATTTATCCCTAATAAAACAGTCATTGAGTTAAGTTATTGCTGAAGTTATGTCTAAAATATGTGATGCTCTGAAAGTCTATAATTTTGAAGACTTAGAATGTTTATTTAATTTTCATTCATAAGAATTGTACTTAAATGTCTTTTTTAAATGTATGCAGTTATTCTATGTTATTGCATTGAAAATATTCATGTTTATAAATTTTAACAATTGTAATTTTTATCAAAATATATTTTTAACATTCTAACTATTAAAACCATTCATTTCTTTTAAAGCCCAGTTTTTTAAAAAATTCATGGAAAAAAATTATGATAGCAATTCCTTTATCTGCTGCATTCTCCCAATTCCTTTCATTTTCAAATGATTTCACTTAAAACATTTGTTGTTGCTGATGGTGTACATCGTGGTGAATAATAAAAAATGTATATTGTGCCATATATGAAAATAAGAAATAGAATATTGTATATCAGTGCTACAAAGAGTTATTTTGAAATATTTAGTGCAGGTTGAAATTGAAAAAGTTTATGCTGACTGATGCAAAAATTAAATTTAACTTTGCCAATCATCTTTAGATTTGTACGAGAAAGCATTTTTTTTTTCTCATGCCAGCATAATGTTTTGTGAGTTTTTTTAATTGAAACTTTATCATTAACTACTGTTTGTAATTTTCAGGTTTCAGAAAGCTATTTAAAGCAGATCCTAATCATCCAGAAATAAGGAAAACAGCTTATGTGTGTTCATCTTGTTCATATTCAACAACGCAAAAGTCTCATATGCAGAAGCATGTTCGAATACATACCAAAGAACGACCATTTATGTGCACCCATTGTTTTAAATGCTTCTATGCAAAAGAAAATCTTACTACTCATATAGTAACCCATTTTAAAAATAAAGATTTTATCTGATAATGAGGATGGTTTTCTTTAAATTTTCCAAAAATGTCAGTTTCAGTACTTCATTTTTAAAAATGTTTAAAAAATTAGCATACTAAATAAAAACCTTATTCAAAATTTTGCTTGTTTTATTAAGTAACCATAAAAGTCTGTCATTTTTAGTCTGTCAAATCTTTACAACTTATTTGGGAAAAGCAGATGAGATTATATTTCTGCTAAATTTTTCTGTTAATTGTTTTGTGTATATGAATGTATCCTTCGAGTTCTTTCTATCAACATACTTCTTGCCAACTTAAATTTTCTAATATACAAGAGCAGTTTTGCTTTAAAGACTTACTACTGGTCAATCTTCTTTAAATTCTTTATTAACCAATTGCATTTCAACTCTGATAGACCAGCAAAGACCAAGGAACTTCAGTACTGTCAGGAAGTGTGATTTGTATTCCACTTCAGGTTCTCGAAACCATTTGATCAATCTTAAGATTGTAGCTTTAAGGGTATGGAGTTTGTGTACTTGTGAAAATTATCAAACCTTAGCGTAAAATTATTAATAAAATTGTTTTACAAAGCAACTTTGAACTAAAATTTAGATTTTTTTTATCTTATACCCCTAATTATTGAGATTGTAAAATTGGTGTATAAATATTACTTACAAATTTTTATTTTTCCATTTTTAAGGGAATCTTTCAAATTACTTTAACTAATTAATAATACAATAAATGTGTGGTGAATATTTTTTAAATTCAAAATGAGCCATAAGCTAGGTGGATATATATGTTAATGGTTACCCAAATTAGTTAATTTTAATAAGAAAAAAAAATTGAACTCATTATATTTGAATTGTTTTCCATCAAATGCTTTGAACAAAATCTGCTTTTCTCCATACATCAAAAGTATCCTATATTTGTCAAAGGTAGGTATGATAAATCTTGATATGTGTTATCACTTTTCATATGTAAAACTTAAAGATGTTAATCAACAGAGTGTATTAACTTATTACTATCATAAAACTTTGCATCACTTTTAGTTTATTTATCTATTTTACCTGTTGGTAATTTTTAAAGACATTATTTTGTTATTATAAACATTATTTATTCTATTTCTTTGCTCTTTCATTCATTTACTAATTACATTAATCTATATTTAGCAACATAAATTTGGATTGTAAATATTTTTTTGTATTACTTATTTTAATTTAACATTACCAAAACAAGCCATATTGAAAATCATATCCTTTCTATTTGTTTTTGAAAATGAAATATGTAACTTTCATTTTATAAGTAATAAATTACAATGATGATTTATTTAAATGTGCTCTTTTGTACATCCAATCTTTTCTTTATTTATGATGGAAAATAAAGTGTTTCTATTATTAAATGTTTGAACTCTAAATTATTAAAGTCAAGACATTCTTATTATAAAAATTATTGAGAAAAGCAGCAATGAGTCATAAGAATATTAAATCTATGTGATATTTATTTTTAGATAAAAAATAAATGTGGTAGAAAAGTTCCATAAATGAACTGCATAGAAAGGTTGGAAAATAATTATTAAGACTATTAAAACATGAGAGTGGTGATATCTATTCAATTAAATTTGTCTAGTTAAGTTTTATAAATAATGCATTTTCTAAAACCTTCATATATTGTACTAATGGAATGTCATATTGTGTCTATTTCTGTCTTATTCAATGTTTAAAAGAATAACTATTTCATTCTGATTCTTCAGTCTTTTGGGCTAATTGATTATTAAGCATTTAAAGATAACAGTCTAATTTTTATGTAATGAAATCTATAACTATATGCTAGTCTAAAAATTAAATGAAAAAACAAGTAGCTGTCTGCATTAGGACTATGTAGTTAGTATGAAAACTATCTCCTTTATGTATTACTACTTCTGAATATGAAATTAGTTATAAATTGTCCAAAATATCCATTGTTGTCTTATTATAAATGAAAACTAATCACTTTGACAATTATATAGTGGGGTATTCATTTTATATATTTCATAAAGTGAAATTAATATTATTTAGAAGGGGAAGAAATACTATGAAAATGGGATCAAAAATTGTTCAATCGATATTTAATATTGTTTCGTGGAAATAGTGATTTACTGTGAGTGAGATTAATAAAAATAAAATAAATGGGCTTATCAAGCATTATTATTGTAATTTAAGAAATTAATCATGCTTTTATAATGTTAGTAATTATGTAAATTTGCAGATAATTTTATGATCAAGTGGGTTTCTTCATTCATTTCATCATTATGATATGTGACTTATCAGTAGGAAAGAATATTCTTCATTGATATTCTCTGTGAAAATTAAAAGTTTGTGGATGCACTAAAATCCTGTTGTTTTTTTAATTTAATATGGATACAATTTCAATTTATATACATATATATTAACTATTATATATTATCTTGTATCAAATATTATATTGTTGCTTTGTATTTTTTAGGTTTTAAAAAGATATTTAAGACATTTCCCAATCGTCCTGAAATTAAGCATACAGCATATGCATGTTTATATTGTTCATATTCAACTGTACAAAAAGGTCATATGCAGAAGCATGTTCGAATTCACACCAAAGAACGACCATTTTCTTGTTTACATTGTAATAAAAGCTTTCATGCCAAAGAAAACCTTACTGCTCATATGGTTACCCATTTTAAGAATCTTGTCAACTATGTATAGAGAATTACATCCGATCAGAAGTTTGTAATTTACCAGTAGATTCTTTTTTGTGTTGCATTATCTTATGAGATTTTGTTTATAATTATTAATAAAATAGTTTTTTGAAAAATTGAATTCAAATAAGTTGGTTCCATTTAACTTTTTTAATTATATTCTTTTTTTACTTTAGTAGTTATTCTAACAATTAGTTTTTAGAATATTTTATTTTGTATCATTTTATCTAGGAAAACTTATATTATTAGCTCTATTTCTGTGTTGATTATTGTTATTATTTTCTAAGTCAATGTTTCATGATTTTTTTGTTTCCTAATAATAATCCCAAAAATAAATTTCTGTTTACATTTTTCTTTTTTTTCCACTTAGTAAATTTTGGATTTATTTTAATTGTTTTTGCCAATTATAGTTTTTATTTAACTTATAACTATTTTTAAGCAGTAACATTCATTATAAATTTGTTGTATTTTTGTTCTCCTGTGTATTATGTTGAATATAAAAAGAAATTTAAAAAATCAACTGCACGGATGTTTTTATAATTTTCTTAACTCTTTTCATTTGCAAATTGTGTTATTATTCCACCTTTATTATTAATTTATTTGTAAATTTTGGAATATGTTGATTGACTGTTTATAGAATTGGTAACAATGAATTAGGTATATTCAATACGATTTAATAAATTATTTATGTTATTCCAAAACTTAATATTATTTAGATGTGAGAGTAGCTAAATTTTTTGTTGATGAAATATTAATTGTAGTATAAGGAGTTTTTTTTCCTCGTACCATTAAAAAAAATTTTTATGCATAGAAATCAGTGGCTGACTTCTTGCAAATGTATTTTCTTTATTTAATAATTATTTCAGTTGCCATCTTTTTATCATTTTTCACCATAAGATATATTGTACCATTTGATGCATTTACTGGAAAGTAGAAATATATGTAATGATATTTTAAAATCTAATTTAAATCCTAAGTAATTACCTAATTTTTATCTTAATTTGACTATTAGCTTCATTTTGAAATGAAGATCCATTTCCTGATCCAATTCTTCCTTTTAAATTCTACACAAACTCTGTAAAAATGATTTAATCATACTTTCACACACTCCACGTCAAAATTTTTACTCTTAAGAAGGGATAAATATTTATCAAAAATTATTGTAAAAGATATCTAAATTCCCTACCTAAATCGACACATGCAAAGAAATCCCTATCAGATATCTATATTTTCCATTGATGTACAAAATTTTTTGATAGCTGTTATTCTAATAAGTGAAACTCCACAATTAAGTGAATTATACTAACTAAAGTTTATAAATATTCTTTTACTTCTTCCGACTAAGGGCTTATTTTGTTTGTTGAGTCTAATATTTGTTTTATCTGTCATGATTTAAATATCTTTATATTGTAATGTATGGAGAGGTTAAAAAAGATCCATTTCTAACTTGGATATCATACTCAACCTACAGGTCCATACTGAGATGAAGTTATTTTTATTTCTTCTGGATTTTTTAATCACATTCTAAATACCTTTAATATTACTTTTTTGTTGTTGTTGTTGTTTTAAATGCATACACCAGGACAAAATCAAAGTGGTTGGATTTTTATAAAATTAATTTCTTTATTAACTATTTTTACATGACATTATTGTATTAATTTTCTTGATAAATTGGTTTACTATAAAATTAAGAATATAGTTGAATATTTTTAGCTATAATTTTAGCAACATTTAATTAATTTTAAAAATCTTTTGTGTAGAAAAAATGAGAGAATTTTTTTAAAAAAAGTAATTTTATATTTTAAACTAAGAAAAATCAAATAACAGTATAGCAATTGCTATATGTATTCTCAGTTTTCTTGTAGTTGATTGATAAGATTATTATTGATATGTTGACTTTTTTTTTTTTTTTGCAGTAGTTGTGACATGCCTTATGATTTTGATCATTAGTCAATATGACATTGATAACACACATAAATATTACTCATCAAATACAAAAAAAAATATTGTGTGATTGCTGTTATAATTCAATATGAAGGTATTAAAATCATGGCTTATCTCATTTATAATTTTTGCACTATTAATTGTTAACAAAGTTATTTTTAAAAATTCAACTCAAAATTTATTAATTTTCCTTTTTTTAAATAGCATTTCCCATGATGTAATTTTTTGTAGTGATTTCCTCTGTTCAGGAATTTATTTTATTAAATGCAACTTTGCTTGTATTTTAGGTCATCTTGAAATAATGGAAAGCTGTAAAAAGTTGAGTTTCTGTCCATATTGCCCATATGCTACAGCTCACAAGGGCCATATGCAAAGGCATAAACGCATTCACACTAATGAACGCCCTTTTGTTTGTGTTGTTTGCCATAAAAGATTTAATAGAAAAGATCATGTTTTGAGCCACATGAAATCTCATTCTAAAGAATTGCCATATCCATGCCAAGTTTGTTCTCATCGATTTTATACAAAAAATGATATGTTGAGACATTTTGCCGAACATTTTGCTGACAATACCAGTTCTGATGCTTAAACAGTTTTTCCTTTCCCCTAATGTATTTGGTTTGTGCTATCTTGCACAAATGCAACCATACTTGCTTATTTTTATTCCTAAATTAATTGAAATAATATATAGAATAATTCATTTGTTAATATTTTTTTAATATTTATTTGTTGTGTTTTCTTTGATGTTGTTGCATGCAATGTTTTCTTTTTTGCTAAGAATACATTTGTAAATTTTACACTGGTTTTTCTTTTCAAATGTATTAAATAGCTTGCATTTTTTTATAACTTCTTGTTTTATTTCTAATTTCTGATGGTTCTTTACTATTATTATTTCTTAGTACTTTGTACTGAGAGCATTTTATACTTCAGTTTAGAGGGAAAAAATTGTTTTTATTCGTAGTTTATGACTAACATTTATTAATATTTATTTATTCAAAGCAGATTTAAATCAAGATAAGTAAAGCTAATTAGGAGTTAGTTATTCAATATTTGATTGATCTGAATTTGATTAAATTTTATATACTCAAATACACATAACTGTACTTTCATATAAAATATGTTTGAAGTACATAGTTTAAGTAAAACTGGATTAATAATTTTGATGTTTGACTGATTTTCTACGTAATGAATTTATGAATGTTTTTTTAATACTGATGATCAGTAATTTATAGTAAATTTTTTATCCATAGTTTACTATAAATTATTTTTAACCAAAATAAATTCCAATCAAGTTATATAAAGCTGAAAGAAGTTTGTTATTCAATATTAATTTCATCTTAACTGTGATTATTAACCTTTGTACATTCTCAAATTTATACAAAAAAATTTATATAAGTTGTAGAAAGCTTAATAATATAATGTGTGTTTATATAAGTAAAACTGGGTGATTAATTATGATGTTTGATTGATTTTGCATGCAATGAATCTATGAAAGGTTTATGCTTGGATATTAATGCACTATTTTAACCTCTATGTTGTAGGAATTAAAACATTTAAAAAAAATAGTTGGATGTTATTGTATAAAATTGATATTCTTGAAATCTCAGTAATTAATACTGAGTGTTTTTGTCCAAAATTGATTTTCCTTGTTATTACTGGATTGTTTCTAGGAATTCTCATTTTGAAAATATTTTTTTCAATATATACAACAATGTTGTAAAAGTGTAATATGGATTTACTTTTTTATTTATTTATTTATTTATTTTGGAATGTATATATATAAATGATTCTGTTTTTTACAAAAAATGATTCTATAATAGTTGATATCTTAAATTAGCATAATATACACCATAAAGCACTTTTGTTTTTATGTTATCTGATTTTTACAGATTACTTTACCAGATAACATCTTATATCATTTTCAGTCAATCAAGTTTTATTATATCATTAATACAATGCTATATGAACTTAATTATGTTTAAAAATTAAAATCCTTATGAGGTTGTCTAAAAAGTTTTTAATGTGCGGAGAAATCAGTCAGTTTTTGTTTTTTTCTTTCTCCATGTATATTTCTATTTTATTGACCAGGTGTGTATTGAAAGTTTAACCATTTTTCTCAACAATATTTATTATGAATCACTTTAATTATGTGAATTTAAATCATAGACATGTTTATGATTTGATAAAATAAGTTGTATGCAATCAAAGCTCTTGACCAGAATTGACGATTTAGTAATTCTGGCATAAAATTTTCCATTTCAGCTAAATATTTTTGTTAACTGTGGTATGAAATATATTTCCATTTTTTTCATTAATTATTTTATGTTAAAATATTACTATTTCAGTGGTGAAGACTGTAAATAGTGTAGTCATTAGTAAAAGGATTAATTAAAAATAATGTAATTGATTCTTAATAACTTTTTTTATTATAATAATTACATCTTTTCTTAAATTATGCTTTAAAATGTATTTTGATCAGCATTGTTATTATGTGGTTAAATTATAAATTGTTTTGTTAGATTTTAAGGTGGTATTCTCTTAAACAACTGTGGATAAGCTTTAATTTTTTACCTTATACCATGTTATAATATCAAACTTCCCATTATGTTTGATAAAAGAAAAGTTTATGACTGCTATGTGATATTTGATGTCATTCCAAACTCTTTGAAAAAAGTTTTTTGTATTCAGATGGAATTGTTTTCTTCCTAGTGTGGAAGAAACACCCTTGTTCTAAAAGTGGATTTATAGCTATTATTAATTGATTCCTATAATAATCAAATTTTTAAAACGATAAATGCATTTTAAATATATCCAAATCAAATTTGTAGGATGAGATGAGTTTTTTTTATTATTATTATTAGTCCTGTATATGATATATACTGCATTTATTTTTATATTTGTATACATAGTTTGCTCTTGTGGAAAAAATAGTTGCAAACTTGTAGTCAAGTGCATCATAAACGAACAAAAGTTTTAAAAACTGAGAAATCTCAGATTGCATTATTTGGTGGAAATGGAAACATGGATTCCATAAAAGGCATGCTTCAAAAAAAAATGCTGAATAAATCTGTTTCAAAAGTCTGCTGAACTTTCAAGATATCAACCATATTAGATTTTAGTTATATCTTCACCTATTGGGATTTTCCATGTCCTTAAAATTTTCCTTTCTTCTGTAGATAATGTCTATGCCATAATTTGCTGTATAAAGTAACAGTTATTTATTAACTTAAAAACTAATGGCTGATCAGAATCTCAAAATTTTGTTACTTTGGAGTTGATTTTCATATTAAATGGCTAGACAATGTTTCCCTCCATTTATAAAATATCTACTTTTTGGTGTTCCATTACTTATTGTGCAATAAATAATCATTTATGTTGAGATGTCTTTTCAACATAAATCTGTAGGCGGTTTGCATAGTAGCTATCGAATCATCTTTCTTGCATGAATTCCATAATTGATGGAAGCAATGAATAGCAATATTTGGCATCATAAAATTATTTATTCCACCAAGAAAGCAAAATTTGATGGAATGCAAAACGATAATCATCTCCCTCTTCAGAATCAAAATATTTATAATATTTGTATCATTATTTTTTTTTTTTTTTTTTTTTTTTCAAAATTTTGAAGGGGGAAAAAATTGTGTATAACCTATGTAAACCAACTTCAGAACTTAAACTTCATTAGAACATAAGTAGATTGCATTAGAAAATAATTAACAGATTATTTGCTGCAAAGTTTTTCTTTTCTTGGTTGTGTTAGAAACTCAACAAATTATATATTGCATTTTGATCTGCATATTTTAAATTGTGGCTTTTTACATTTGCCGAATAAATAATGCTATATTTTTATAAGTAAAGCTTTATATATATATTCTGTGGTTCTTGTTGTTGAAATAAATACTTTAAGCTCTGAAAATTTTCTATTTAATCATATTTTCCTTTACTTGTGTTGCTTATTTTTGAATATTTCATTACTTTCAGTTTTTATATTTTATCTTCAGAATTACATAATGGGGTCTTTTTTTGTTTATGTATTGGAGGAATATAAATTGCAGTTACAAATTTCCATGTGTAATTTGTACAATTTTCAATCACATTAAAGTTCTTTTTAAATAATGCAAATGCTGTTTGCCTTCTTTCATTTCCCTCACATACATGGAGAGGAAATCGGAAGTTTTAAAATATAATGTTTGAAAATAACACAATGTAGCAACTTATAAAAAATAACAATTTGTGACTCTAATATATGCTAATAAACTACTTTATTGTTAAGTTTTCTCTACAACTTGGCTGATATATATATATATATATATATATATACACACACACACACACAATGCAACCATTTCAAGTTGCAATAAGTGATTATGTTGATTGCTTCCTATATTTTTGCTTGGTAAAAATTAATTTATTTATTTATTATCTCATTTATTAAGTAACATTTTTAGTTACTTTAATAATAATAAAAATGTCATAGTAGTTTTTAAAAGCTATACATATGGAAAATAATAGCATGATAAGTTTAACTACCTGACTGTGTAATTTACTTTCTAATTAAATGCCACCATTTTTAGAAAAATGTTATATTGGTTCATCTATGAGTTCATGGAATGTATGTATTAATTTATGTATCAAGTCATAAGATCTGTCAATGACAATTTTAGCTTATTAATTGAAAAATCTGGTTATTTGATGAACAAACTATGCTGAAGTTTTTAAGGGTTTTGCACATCTCTTTTCTGAAGTCTAGGCTTATTTATCAAAAAGTAATTATTTTATATTATTATTTATTTATCATATTGCCAGCATGATTTTCTTCTTATTGTTAATATATATATTTATGTTATGAAAAATATCTATTTATACCCCAATTTTCTTCATCAGCATGCTTATTAATAATTGTTTATATCTATAATAAAGTGAAAAAATATTTTTTGATTTGGTCAAATGTGTCTTTAAAATTACATTTTATAGCCTGTTCTATACGGTACTATTATCTAAAATAAAGAGAATTTAGATTAAAATTGTATAGTTTTATCTAGCTGAGGTATAACTACCTTAGATTCACGATTTATTTCTCATTTGGAAGAGTATAGTAAAAGATTTCAGCAATTTTCATGCATTAATTGGCTGAGGTATAAGTTTGCAACATGATTTTTGCTAAATTCACTTTTTGATATAGTTAAGAAAGTTTCCTATTTCATTAAAGCCATCAATATTCTTAGTAAAAAAAATTATCAGTTACTATTTTTAATAGAAAGAAAAGATACAAAATGGATTTAAAAAGGATTAAATTAAATAAATGGTCTGTAATTCTCGGATTCCTAAATTTTGTCCAGAAAATAATAACATAAATTGTGTGCCCTTTCATAAGCAATAAAAAGGTAGAGGTGTGTTTAAGACAAAATATGTATGTAATTACTTCACCTGCTCAAGGTAAGTATGATGAATATACCATTTTATTTTATTTCCCAAAGTGTACGTGCCAGAAGATTATGAGTACAATAGAAACAGAGAATGAAGAAAATCAAATTTTGAGAAATCTTGTAGTCATATAAATGTAAAGTTTTCATCTAAGAACTTTAAAATTTTCATATAATTGCTTTTTCTGTTTAACTTAAATAGTTTGCTATATTGTGTCAAATATGTTGAAACTTTCTGAATTAATTCATTTAAAATTCGATATTAAAATATATTAGTAAATAGATAAGCTTTGAAATAAAATGTTATTAAATGTGACCAAATAGCTACAGTTAATATTTTAACATCAAAAATTTTATCCAAATTATGTATATGCAATAACTATTTAAGGGGGGGGGGGAAGGAAGTTCTGGATTTCTTTTGAATTTTTGGTGTCAGAACGCCACTACTAAAGATCCTTAATGATTTTAAAAATAGTCCTTTCTACTAAATTTTTAAAAATATATCAAATTTACTTCCATTGCAATTTTATTATATTGAAAGCTGAAATAATGTAATAATATCAATGATTATTTTCTTATTTTATAGATTACATCTTTTATCTATATTGTTTCATATTTTATTAACTATTGCTATTTGTTTCAAATGATTTGAATGTTCAATGCAACCTAATTGTGAATTATTTATTTCAGGTTTTCAAAAAATAATCAAAACATTTTCTTCTTCTCCTGGTGTTAGACAAACAATATATACATGTTCATTTTGTTCTTATTCAACTGCACATAAAGGTCACATGCGAAAACATGTTCGCATTCACACAAAGGAGCGACCATTTACTTGTCCAGCATGCTGCAAAAGCTTCTATTCAAAAGAAAATCTTACAGCTCATATGATTACTCATTTTAAATCTTGAATGTATATACTCTTTCTTTTTATAAAATGATTATCTATGTTGCAAATTATTTATTTATTCTTTTACATTAGAAAGCAAAGGAAATTGGAAAGTACCACATATGTGTGATTCTCCTTTTTGACTAGGCAAAAAAGATTTTAGTACATTTTAAATTATGAATATCATTGTTAGGTAGTTTACCTAAATAAAAAAACTATAATTAATTGGAAAAAAATTCTAAATTTTCTCATATGCTATGCCTAATGTAATAATTAATAAATATCAATTTATAATTTACAAGCAATTCTTGATAAAATGGTAATAATTTTAAAATGATGCAATAATTCTTAAATTATTACAATAATTTCATATTCTCAACTGGATTTGTTTTATCCAAATTGATTCAAGCTACATTTTTGATAAAGATCTACTGTGTGAATAAATTTAGTACATATTTTAAATCAAGGACCTACAATAGGTATGTTGTGGAAAGTTGGAGAAGAATTACATTATGAAATCCCTTTTATTAAAAAGTTGATCAGATTAATATCAATATATTTTTAACTCAATTAATATGCCAATGATTTATTTTAAGCATTTTTTAAGTTTATTAACACTCATTGCATCACATTCTTCATTTGTTAATATTGTTATATAAGTGCATAATCACTATTTATTTATTTTGAATTACTCATTTATGCTTATAATGTTTTTTAATTCAGCTGCCTTTAACCTCTCAACAGTTTTAATATATTTTATTAGCACAGATTTATCAACAATTTTAATGTATCTATCTGTTTATTAATTTTTTTATTGAATACTGCGTATTAGGTGATTAACTATGCAGTTTAAAATATTATAGCAATTGAATTGCTATAATTTATAGAATCCCTTGTAAAATTGCCTAGAAATAATTAAAAATTATTTGTGCTTTGGATTTTAGACTGAATTAATTATATTGATTAGCATGTCCTGAAAAAAATGTTGTTATATGCCTCTAATGCAATCTCGTTTTCAAGCATTCTAAGCATGCTTGTTTAATTAGTAAGCGTTCTTGTGGATTTTAAAATATTATTTAATTTTTTCTGTAAGTTTTGCAAATGAAACAATTATAAAATTATGTTTTCGATGATAAAAATACATACCTTATTATTTTCATTCACCGTTCTACTCGTGGTTATTATTTTAATCATATTATTTTTTTAAGTGATTACACAAATGTATGTTGATGTTTCTCTTTCAATTGTATTAAAAATGAAATTAAATAAAATATAATTAATCTTTCTTGTCAGTGTCAAATAGGATCCCTTTAAACAGAAATTACATGTTATTATGTAAGTATATTTTGCCCGTAAATATAATTTCTCATTAATCTTCCATTTTTTTAATTACATTTATTTATCCAGGAACAGCTTATTTTGAAAGTCTTAAAAGTTCTTCTGCAAAAGATATGGTTGCTAATATTGATAGTAAATTTTCATTGCTATAATTTCTCATTCATTTAGAAACTTTAGTTACATGTGAGATATCTTTGTTGTTGAAAAACCTTTGATTTTTGTTATATGTGAACTATCTTTGTTTAGGAAGTCTGATATTTTAACCATTCTATTAATATATCAAAAGAATAATTCTTATTTATGTGATCAGTATATTTTCTATCAATGTATAATATTTTGTATCTATTCATTCTTTTTAACTTTTTTGCTTTGAAATTCAATAAAGCATTGTATTTATTTGTATTTCAAGTAATTTTTGTATGTCTAATTATTTTAATACATGTATATCTTTATTCCAAAATTATGAAGGAATGAAGCATTTATTTATTTATATTTTTTAATAATATTCTTGTACTTATAAAATACAATTATTATGATAGCTTAAAAGCATTTATACTAACTATTTTTTCTGGTTAATTTCTATTTGAGGCTTTATATGTCACTTTGAATGGGTAAAATATTTTAAAGAAAATATATTTTTAATTAAAAAAATCAAGTCTGAGAGTAATTTTACAAGTTATATTAAAAGTAAAGTTTTCTGTTATTTTGTTTGTTGCTCTACATTATTGGTAGAACTAAATTGAAAATGAATTCGTAAATTATATTTTGATTACAATTTTATTTTAAACTATATATTCCTCTTCCTTTAACATGACAAAGAAAAAATTATTAAATTTTCTTAATAGACTGTAATTTGTTTAGAATTAATTATAGTAAAAATATTTTTATCCTTTTCAGATAATGGGAACCTTCCAAAAACATTTTCATCTCTTGCTGGCTTTGAAGAAGTCAATTACCATTGCTCAATGTGTCCATTCTCAACCATCAACAAACATAATTTAGATAGGCATGTACAAACACATTCCAAAAAGTATCCATTTGTTTGTGAAATATGTTATAAACGATATCAGAGCAATAGAGATTTAGAAGTTCATCATAGAAGTCATAGTGGTGAAAGGCCCTTTGTTTGTTCAGTATGTAATAAAGGTTTCAGTCATAAGGGTAACTTTAAAGCTCATTTTATGAGCCATAATGAGATTCATCCATACCAATGTAATGTTTGTAAAAAGAAATTAACTTCAAAACAGAACTTGATGCTTCATTATTTAAGTCATCAATAAATGTTTTATTTAAAGAAAGCTACTGAGAAATTTGCAGAAATTTTGCCTGTAAGATTTTTTAAAGTTTTTTAAGTTGATGTGTGATTGTAGCTAATGTTTGTTAAATTAGGTTAATTGTGGCTTATTCTGTTGTTATATTTTACAACGTGTTATTTGCAGTTTTAAAACTGTGCAATAAATTTTCATTATGATGTAAAAAATGTGAATAACTCAATTTTTATTTATTGGAATTGTTAAAGTAGTATTATTTTTGTGTAATTTGCTTCTTGTATCATAGTTTAAATTATAATAGTTTAATTTGAGACTGAAAATTGTTGTATTGTTATTCATGTAAATTTATTAATTACCTCTGTGTTCTTTTTGCTTTCCGTCATTAAAAATCTTATACATTTAAAGTAATTGAATATGTATTTATATTTGATGCAAAATTGTTTTGAAAAATAAATTATTAGATCTGATTTCTTTTCCTTTGGATAATTGTGTATCAGTAAATTAGTTTAAACAATGCCTGTGGATAACTGGCAATTTCAATTCAATTGTTTATCTGTCATTAGAAAATAATTATAAAACTGCCTTAATATCAACTTGGAATTTCATCAAAATCATATCAAAACATTAAAAAAATCATTAACATAGATCAGTCATACAGTTTTTGAAAACTATATTAGCAGATTTTTTAATATTATGCCTGATACCATTGTTTGTGCTTTGCAGAAAATTTGCATCATATATTTGAATCGCAAGTCTCTTCTCTTTATTTTTCATTTTAATATGTAATATATGCATTTGTTTTCAATCTTGATTTGTATGACTCTTGATCAGTTCAATCTTGATCAGTAATATGTATTCGATAACAATCACTAGTCTGGAAATGAAAAGTACAACTGTTAAATCTAATAAGTGAATTTCCTGTTTCAAATCTTCTAAATCTTCCGTGATGAAAGTCAATAGATAAAAATAATTATCATTCAAATCATTTTCTTTTCAGCCAAATTTGTATTTAAATAGTTAGACCAATTTAACATGTGTTCATTATAATTTTGATTCATGATTTATAATTGAAGGCTAAGTAATTAAACATCCTAAGAGATGATGTGAAATATGTTTTTGTGAACAGATTGTCCCGCTATTCATTCAGTCATTAATAGAAAAAATTTGCCAATTTTCTAAACAATGCTATTTCTTTATATCAAAAATATTTTTTTATCATATTTGATGAAATTAATGTCACTCTTTTCTTGTAGGCTTCAAAAATTTTATAAGTTCTGTCTCTTCAGCATTCCAGTTAAAGAACAATATCTACTTTTGTTCCTACTGTTCATATTCAACTTCGATAAAACAACAGATTGAAGCTCATAAATCAAGCCATTCATCACAGTTCAATTTTACTTGTGCTTTATGTAATAAAAAGTTTTCTTGTAAAACAGAATATGATTCTCATTGTAAGAAGCCCTGCAAAGAATATAAATGTTCTGTGTGTAACAAAAGCTTCAACCATAAAGGTAACCTAAAAGTTCATTTTAGAATTCATACTGGAGAACGTCCTTTCCAATGTCCTGTGTGTGGGAAAAGATTTTTTCGGAAACAAGATATGCAAATGCATTCTTGGACTCATCAAAAAAATTTGTAACCTGAAGTATATTAATTTTTTTCTGAGTTCTAGTACTTATTATTATTATTAATAATGTTGTATTTTGCATATCAATACCAGGGCCTAATTATAAAATTAGCAATTGTCTAGAAACCTCATTAGAAATTCTAATTACCCAAATTCTTAAGGTGGTGGGTTTTTTTTTTTTTTTTTTTTACAAAATTGTACATTTTGTTTTAATATAAAAGATATGCAACTAAGCTTATTCAGATTAAAATCAGGATTTTTTTCAATTAATTTTTGAATATTATTTTTATCCAATTTATTACCAGTAGCATGTTTAAAGTCTGGTTTACAACCATACATAAATTTATAATTTTAAAAAAAATGTGGTTTCATAATTTTTTAAACAAAATTGATCCTAATATGAAATAGTATTTAGATGGTGTTAACAAAAGTTTTATTCATTTTTTAACTATTTTATGTAAAGTTTAAATTGTATTTTTATTCAAATAATACTGAAACCAATTTTAAAGAAAGTGATCTGCAATTATACATTTTGTTTATTCAATACCTCAAAATTTACTTATCAAATAGTTAATAGTCAAATACTCAAAGTTTAATTTATCAAATATGTTTAATCTATTAAACATATCGGATTTTGAAAGTTAAGTGATGAAAAGAAGTTGCAAGGTTTACATTACCTAAGGATCCCAAGAAAACTTATTCTGACCCTATCATTTTTGAATAGATTATCAATTTATTTATTAAGTGCATGACCCATGTGACTCATTTTTTATAACATTAAGAAAAGTATAAAATTGTATGATGCAAGAGACGAAAGTTATGTGTTTCATTTGATTATGATGTAATTTCTGCAAGTTTAACACTAAACATACCGGTATTTTCCCAATACATTGAAACTGCCTCTGGGAAATGGTCATTTGACCATTCACGGTAGTTTTAGTGTTAAACCATTATTAAAAATAAATATTTAACGACACAAGTACAAAAATAAGGCCTCTTTTAGAACTAATGGTGGCAATTTCTAATTGCAAATTCATACTTGCAAAACTTGCTCTTTAAATAATCAGGATTTCCATTTGTAGCTGTGCAAATAATGTTTTTGATGCTTAAATGTAGATATACTTGGCATATGAAACATTTTTCCTTCAAGACCCAATTATAGCTGCAAAAAGAAATTAGGTAAACCTATCAATTCTATACATTAAAAAAGTATTTCACTAATTGTGTTCTTGAGTAGAAAAATAAAACTTTAAAATAAGTATTCACTAAATATAAATAAATAAAGTGCTTGGTTAAATAATTTTAGCTACAAAATTTAATAAAATATTGTTGATTTTAATTTATATAATATATATATTAAAGAAGGTATCAGAAACACATTTTGTATATGTTTTTGCAATTTCACTTTTTGGCCTTAAGCACATACATTAAGAAATTTGAGAACCATTGCTCAAGACTTGCATTGATTTCTGACATGAATAGAAATCTAATTAAAGAGAGAATATATTATTCTTGTTCAAAATATTTACTGATATTTTTCTTTACTTTGGCATTTCTAAGCTGTATCTATTTGTAATCTTTCTCCATATGGAAAAAAAAAATTTATTATCGATGGAATAATTACAATATACTTTCAATATAGTAAAATAGATAAAAGAAAATGTATTGATTAACGATGGCTAAAAATAATTAACTCATGATTCTTATAACAACCTTTTAAATAAAGATTTTTTTATTATTATTTTTGTTTGTAAATGTTGAAGAAACTGAAAGCAAAAAGTCTCATTAAAAAAAAATTCCTGACTCACAATATTTTTCCTACTTGTGTTTATGACTCTCACATTTTTAAAATCCCTGCTTTAATAAATTCATCAATGATTTCTGTAAATGATATGCGTGCTCTTAATAAAATTTATTTCACTATGTTCAGTGTGTATTAAAATATGTTTTGTTAAAATTTTCTAAAATAGCCATATTACAATATGAACTAATAAATGTATGTTTTAATTTTGTGTTTTGCAAAATATATGAAAGTATTAATATTGATGTTGATTTTAATTTGTTTTTGATTAGTCTTTGGAATAAAACTTCTTTTTTAATTTACTGTCTTCTGTTTTTTTTTTTTTTTTTTTTTTTTTGTCTTTTGATAGCACATATATTTGTAACTTTATCATATACCAGGATGTAACAGATGTCATATGCATACTGAACAAATTAAATGTTTTTAGCACTAAGAAAACTGAGCAATTTTACTTGAAGAACTTTTATTCTTTTATAGACACATTTACATTAATTATGTTCAGATTGATATAATTGGATCAATAATCAAGAAATTCTATTAATCTTTGTTTGTTTAGTTTGTTTTGTTCTTTCCCCTTTAATTATTATTATGATTAGCAAGATCTTATTTAAATATACAATAATCATTTTCATCTTCCACCCTGAATTTTTATTCTTGCATTATTATTATTTGCTATATCTGAAACATTTGTAGTATTTATTACTTTATTTTAAGCTGTAAATAAAACAATAAATATTTTAATTAAATAAAGTAATAAATATTCATAAATTTAAAAAATGTAATACATATCTTTACTTAAATGTTTTAATTAAATAAAGCAATAAATATTCATAAATTAGAAAACATAATATCTTTATTTGATTTTTAACAACTGTTTTAAAATTAGTCTACAATGTTAAACTCTGCTTTTTCTTTAAAAAAAAAATTAATTCTAAACAGCTTTGAATGTTGCCTTAAAGCTTTATTTGCATTTATTATTATTTTATTTGTTGTGTAAAATCGTATAACTAATGCATATGAATTTTTTTAAGTAATTTTTTAATTAAGTCTAATTTGATGCTTTGTAATATAGAATCTCATCAAAACATTTGAAATTTAATTTACATTTATCTTTAAACTTTCAGAATTATGAAGGGATATGCTATTTTTATGAGAATCATTTTTTATGTTATGAATGTTTATTATTAGTATTACAGTATTTTTATATTTTGATTCACAAAAAATAAGGGTATGCTGAGTTTTATGACAAAATGCATGTGCATTTATTAGTATGATTTTATATTTCATAGCATATTTGATAAGCTTTTATCTATTTTTTATATGGTTCACATGTTGGTGATTTTGTTTCCAATATTTTATTAATATGGTTTTTAAGAAATTATTATAAAACTATCAGATATTTTCCTTTGGGGTAGAATTTAATATATGTAAATTTGATTAATGTACAAAAGTTTTGTTAAAAATTTATAAAAGGTTTTCTTATAATTTTTGTAAAGAATCACTTTTTTTTTTCTTATGTATTTTTCCATCTTTCCATTGTTTATTTATATTATTGTTGCTCAGTTTTCATGTTGGTACTAACTATTATCGGGTTTGTTTGTTCTGTAGCAGCCAAAGAAAATGCTTGTGGTTGGAAGAAAATAATGTTTTCTTGTTTGTTTTTTTAATTTATGGCTTTTGGTTTAAAAGGTTTTTTTTTTATTTAGTCTCACTTAAAGCTAAAAAAGTATAACTTTAAAAGTATTAATTATTTTTTTTAATTCTTAATTCCATTTTTTAACTTTAAATTAACATATTAATGCTCTATAGAAGTATGTTATGTGCAGTTTGAATTATTTTTTACAAGAATTGCTTATGTTGTTGTAATTTTTAATAGATATTAATATATTCATTTACTGGCATCTTCTCCATTTTAACTTGGCAATCTTAATTTTTTTTCCTAATAGGCACTCCAGAGTTTTCAAACATGGCTTCTGCAAATCTCCCACAGTGGAAAAATGTTTCCTTTTCTTCAATTTTTACTTTAACATCAGAAAACTGTGTTGCACCTTCAAGACTTCCACTGAGCAAAGGAGATTTCTCTGATCGAATAAAAAACAATCTTCCCTTGCAAGTACCATTCTTCACATGTCCTGTTTGTCAGAAATCATTCAATCGCAAAGATAATCTGAAAGTTCATATGAGAATTCATAGTGGAGAACGTCCATTCCCTTGCTCTATTTGTAACAAGACTTTCAGTACAAAACAGAACATGCAGATGCATGTTTTGAACTATCATAAAATAATTCCTCAATAACAAGAAAACAATTATTTTCAAAATGAATTTTTCTGTTTGTGATATACACATTGTTTAATTTTATGAACTGGGATCTTAAACATATTTCTTTATTTATTTTTCAATGTTATCTTACTAAGTCAACCTATTATGAATATAAATTATTTTCATTAGTATAATAAGTTATAATTTGAGTTTTTAGTATAGGAAAAAAGTGCAAAATAATACATTATGCTCTATTAACTAATTCCAAATATGATAATAAAATAGATTGATTTGTGTAGAACTAAGATATGATCATCATTCTGTATGATGAATTTTCTATATTTTAAAAAACTTATTGACCATAAATTTTTGACTGGCTTTTTCCTAAGCAAGAAAAAAAGCTGGCTTTCTTTAATAAGTATACTTCAGCATTCTTTTTAACTTATCTCTCCCAAGAATCAATCATAATTATCTCAATTTTATCTTTTTCATCCTCTACCGGTGGTTTATTTATTTATTTATTTTTGGTATTTTCTTTATATTTATTTAAACCACTCTTTAGTATCTTTAATTTGATGCCAATCAAGGACATTTGTTACTATAATATATACACACAATCATGTTTGGGCACAATTAACAGTATCCTTTTTATTCTAAATAGTATTATAAATAGCATATTCATTGTCCCTCTTTTTTTCTTTCTTTTTTAAACAAAGTCTATTGAAGATAATTATTTTTATTAAGTATTCTCTTTAGCATAATTGTTCAAAAGTTATTATTATGAAAGTTGTTTAAAAATGTATTTTGCTTTCATTTGTTATTATTTGAAAATAAAATAATGTATTGTAGATGTGAGGGAAAAAATGAAGTATAATAAATATTTAATTGTAAAATGGTCCGTTTTTTTCCCTATTTTATTACTAAATAGCATTTCTATTGTAATTGCATAATTTTTTTATAAATTATAGAAATTCAGTTAAGATTATTTCAGAAAGTCAATTGTGTAGAAACTATACCAGTTTTTTTAAGCATAGTTTGGACTGGTGTTATGTTAGTTATGTATTTAATTTTGTATTCTATAATAAATTATACATTTCTTGAAGCAAGTCTTGCAAAAATGTTTAATTCACATTTTATGTTAAATTTTTCCTATGCATTTTAATTGCTCTTAGAACTTCTTGTATTTAAGGTAGTTTTCAGATACTGAATACCGTTTATTACAAATGATTTTTTTTGTTGTTGTTTTTCTTTGCATATTATTTCACTTTTAGAGTGTTCATCCAATATTTTAAATGCCATATTCTAACTTTTTGTTAAATATGTTTAAATAATTTTATTTTGTTTATTCTGATTTTTTTTTTTTTTTTACATTTTCTATTTTTAATTGTATACACTCTCATTTTTTTTTTTAATTATTTTTTAATTTTTCTTGAAATAAATTTATATATCGGAATTACAGATTTGTGCAATGAAATATTCTGAACTTATTTATCTGTTTATGTAAGAAATCAATTTCATAACATGAATTTGAACCTTTTTAAATATTTTTTTTTTCATTTCATAATATTTAGACCATGGGTGAGCAATTTGTATAAAAGTTTTGTGTATGACATATTTTCTATAAATATGAATATTTTTCTTTTCTTCCAGGAAGTGGAAATGTTTTCATAAACCCAGAATCTGCATCTCAGGGCTTGAAATTACTGTATCAGTGTTCATATTGTTCATATATTTCTGGTCAGAAAGGAAATGTAACGAAACACGAAAGAATTCATACAAAAGAACGACCGTATAAATGTCATCTTTGCAATAAAACTTTTTATTCTGGTTCCAATCTGAATGCTCATAAAAGGACCCACACAAAAGAAAAACCTTTTTCTTGCACTCATTGTGGCATGAAATTTTCACGAAATTTTCAACTAAAACTTCATATTTATAGGCATTTGCACTAATCCTTATTATTAATCTGGAATTTAAAAAATCTATTTTGAATTTGAACCATCGATAATTTATTGAATTGTATTGTAATTTAATTTTCTTTTTATTAAATACTAGGTGGTTTGTTAGAGATTGTGATTATGTTTCATTCTAATTAAGTTGTTTATTTTATGATTGTGTCAACTGTCGGGCTATTAAAGATGTGTTATTTCAATTATCTTACATGTGTTCCCTTTGTTGTATACAAGAACCTTTCTAATGAAAGCCATTCCCATGAAATCATTTGTTATTAAAAGCTTAAATGTATGATTGATCTATTATTGATGTTGCTCAAGAATCTTAATTTAAGATAGCAGTACTACGTAAGTTTGTATTGAATGAATAAAAACATTAAGCATCTTATTTATTATATAAGCATAATAAATGTTTGAAGTTTGTTTATAAACACTGAAAAAGAAGAAAAAAAGAATTTTGCATTTTACAAAAGAATCTCTGAATCCAAATCTTAACTTAATAGTTAAAAATGTACACAAAAATTATACAGATTATTCATTGCCAAATTTTTATTATATTTCAATAATAGTTAGCTTTAACTGCATTGAATTCTTTGTTGTTGTTTTGGAAGTGCCATGAAAATTCTATGCTTCATTATTATTTATTTTTTTATCTTTAACTTTGTATAGTTTTGATATTGACATTGCTTTATTAAATTAATATGTCATTATTTTTTCAGGCGATGGAAATTTATTGAATATTCGAAGTTATGCTTGTGATATGTACAATAAAGCATTTCATTCTAGTTCAAACCTATCAGCTCAAAAGAAAAGGCATACTAAGGAACAAATGCCTTTTCTTTGCCATCTTTGTGGTGAGAACTTTGCTCGGAAATATTTACTGCAACTTCATTTTTTTAAGCATTTAGATTAATATTTACAAGAAGTTTCTATAAGATTTTCTTTTAAAAAAATAATACAATATTACTTCATTTTAATCATTATAAAAATCTTTAACGTGTTGTTTTAAAAGATTCTATTTTCTCTAATTTTTTTAATGATATTTGCAGTTAATTTGAAGTGCATTACCTTTATTAAAATTTATTATTAAATATATTTTAATAAAATTATACCCATAAAACTTTTAATTCCTTATAATGCAATCAGTTTGTTTTTAGATTAAGTGTAACTGATCGTAACATTTTACATAAATTTGCCTTTTTCATGTTCTGTTTTAATTCTTACGATAAGAAAATATAGTTTTTACAAAATAATAAAATCAGTGAATTAGTCTATTTTAAAAAAATGCCATTGATAATTATGTGTAATTACACATGATTTATTTTGTCTTGCAAACAGTTATGTTAGAAGAATAATTATATAGAATGCATTTATTTTGATGTATAAATTTACTTTATTTTATAGCAACTATGTTATTCTTAATGTGTAAGGTGTGTTATAAAATCTAAAAATGTTTTTGAGAGATCTTGATAAATTTGCTATTTTTACATATACCATCTTGTACAGAATTTTCATTTTTGTTGAATCAGTTGTATAGTTATCTTAGAATCACTTTTATGATAAGCTATATCTTTTATGATGAGCTGAAAGTTGAATTATTTAAACAAAGCAAAAAAAAATAATAAATAAATAACATTTACTGAATTCTTGATGCTTGCAATGATTAAATAAAAAAACTTTTTGAGAAAAAAACTTTAAGCTAAGGAATAAATTTTTCGTTTTTTGTAATTTTCTTCAATATATGTATGAAAATGATTAATTGCTATGTTGAGTATAAATGATGATGAAAATAAAAATGTGTGAAGATTTAAACTTTCTTACATTAAAGAAACTAGGAAGTTTTACCTTGTTATACTTTTCATCAAAGGGTTTTATTATTCAGGCTTCCCATGGTTATTGAGAATGTCAATTTTATTTCACTACACTCTGGAACTCAAAAACGTGCTTGATTCCTCTCTGGGTCTCTGAAAAATAAACAAACTGTGCACCCATTATTTCTTAGAGGAGAAAAGAAAATTTGCTTGGGACATGATTTTGCCATAAAAACTCAAATTATTAGTGTACTAATTCTATGAATCACCAATCTTTTATCTCTGTATAATTTCAAAAAAGAAAGTTGGGGGAAGGAAGAGTAATCAGATTATCTTACTTGTTTCATATATTATAAGTATTCTTTTGATTGATCTTTGTGTATTTATTATAATATTTGATAATGCATTTGATAAATTTTTACTTACAAAACAAATGGATTTGCATTTTCTGTTTTTGAAATGGAAAAATGGATGAAAAAAAAAAAAAAAAAAAGATTGAAACTAAATATACAGCTACAATTTGCATGAGATATCCAGTGAATTCAGTCTATGGAAAATTTGGATTTGAGAAAGATTTTATCTCTCTTGAGCAACAAGCACTTCATGTATGAATATAAAATCTGAGAATTACTGAAATATTAAAAATTATCAATAAATATGGATAAATATAGCCTGATGTTATTATTCCATTCAGATGGAAATAATATCTGCATTGTCTATTGAGCCTTTTTCTTTTTAATCTTTTTAGTAATATTTATTCAAACATTCACTAAAAGGATGGAATACTAAAATTTTCAGAGAATATGAAATTTCCTATAAATATTTATAGAACCATACAATTAGAGAATGCTGTTCTGTTGAATAAGCAGTCAAAATGTGGGAAAATTTGATTTGCTCATGTTGTTATGAACTTTATATAGGATACATTATAAATGGTGAAAAGAATAAGTTTCCCTACATCCAAATCTAAATTATGTATATTTGTTACAAAGTGGAGCAAAAATATGATTGCACTTATCAAATTGAGGTGTTTTTATCACAGATTAAAATAATCCTACTATTATTTTATATGATGTCAGAAAGATTTTCATTTTTGGCACAGAATATTTTTTAAAGGATTACTGGTTATCTAAAGATTTTTCTTGTGTTCTGAAAGCCTAATGATTGTAAATAGCATTTTTAAATTTGATTTTTGAAACAAATATTTGTATGCCGATGTAAAAAAAATTAGTTATGGGATTCAGACAAGTCAAAATGATAAAAAGGTTTACAAAAAAATTGAAATAAAAGCAGTTAAAAAATTTGAAATGTGTCAGGGCCTTGTGTATTCTTTTATTCATACATTTTGGGTAAATTCATTCTCGTCAGTTTACTATGTAAAAGTGTGAATTGATAAAATCTGAGGATGGTAAAATGTGACCATTCCTGTTCTTGCCATTCTTTCTATTCATGTGAATTATAAGTGACTATAAAAAAAAGAAGAAAAGAGTATTAAAAGATAAAGAATGCAGTTATATTTTACTAGAGTTTAATAACTTTTTAAATAATGTGACTTCCTTAAAATTTCTAAAAATCAAAATCTTAAGTTTTTATCTAAATATTTGAATGGTCAGAAGTATGTAGATTGTAATGATTGCTTGGTTAAAAGTTAACTAAAATTAATAAGGTTGCAAAAAAACATATGTTGCAGAACACTTGTTTAAAGTAGCATACTGAATATATAGGTTATGAAAGAAACGTATGTTATGTGCTGCAAAAAGGTAGTGATAGAGAATTCCAAATTTCAGAAGAAATCAAATTATATGCATAAAATGCTCACTCTTTATGTGTTGAAATGAAGACTGATAAAAACAGATTACTATCTCAGAATGGCAAGTCGGACATATTGTACTAAATGATTTGAAATAAGAAAATGAGAACTGAAGAGACAATTTCTGAAATGCAGAATTCTATGTAAAAATGGTATTTTTCTATTATATAGGCGCAAATCTCGCCAAGCAGACTTTTTAGCGACAGCACACTGTCTCAATTTTGGTGCAGGCGATAAAATGGCTGCGACTTTCTTTAAAAATATAGCGGCAAAAAGTTATCGATGGTGATATTCCGTTTGGCGTTGGTTGCATCATTATTTGCGACTTTTTGCCTATGCCGGTATAATGGAAAATTACCGTAAAAATTAATTGAAAAAGCAGGAAAATCTAGAATGTTTCGATGCTTAGCAGAATCAAATAGTTTAGAAATTGAGGTTTTATCAGAGCACCATACAATTCAAATTTAAATATTTTCATGGACCATTTTTTGCATTTTATTATTTTTTTTAATTGTGAGCAAAATCTTGCCTAATTTTTATATTAATTACAGGGTTTTTTTTTATGTAGCACTGTTAAAAAGTGTAAGGTTTAGGGATTTTTATAGGATTAACAATTTTTAATAATTTGTGTTTTTGCTGAATGTAGACTAAGAGAGCTCTCAATAGTAGTTTGTGTGGTGTTAGCATTTAGTTGTGGTAACCATGTGATGATCTTGAAACACCTTGATCTGGTTGATTAACTGGAAAAGGAGTTTTTTATAACTCTTTATTTAATATCTAGAGTTAAAATTCAAACAATTACTATGGTGCTCTCGAATGTTAATGTTAACTATTTAATACACATTTATCACTTTTGCCATTTTAAAGTCTAAAACATAAGGATCCTCTTTTTTTTTTTTTTTCTTTTCTTTCTCTGTCTCTTCTATAGAAGTGAGAACTTTGTCATTCCATAAACATGATCCATCACGTGCTCACTTCTCTTTTTATATAATCTGTTATCTTTTTAAGCCCTCATAAAGTCAAGTTAAATTACAAAATATGGAATTTTTGAATGTGTTATCTTTCATTTTCAACTTTAAAAAATTTGTCAGGTCTAATACTTAATAATTTTTACCAAACTTAATTCATATTCTGTGAGTAATTAGTTGATTAATTTTATTAGTGTATGTGTTTTCATAGAGCATTAAAGTAATATATATTTCATTTAATTCCAATATAAATCCATGGAGCTATGAGAAAAATGAAATGCTGAATCCTTTCTAATAATATAGTTATAAATTGGCCAATTATATAATGAGAAATCAATTACCATTTTTGTTAATTATTACTGAATGTATGACTTCCCATGAATCATCTCATTTATAAATGCAACAAATGAATTACAGTGCAATAATAAATTTTGGCGAAATGTTGCATTAAAATCTTGGTACTTTTCCGTTAGCCAGGCTCCGTTAGTCGAATTTCGCCAACGACTTTTATTTCGTTGACTGTCTTGTGATTCCCTTCGCTTGGTGACTTGGCTTGAGTTTGATTCATTTGCGCCCGCATAAAGGAAAAATACCAAAATTTTTATTCCTTGTAATATCCAGAAAATATATATATGCCTAAAAATGTGGATCTTAAAATTGATTCCAAATAGTCATCTAAACAATTTATCATGCTATATTTTTTATTTTATTTGTATCATCATCTTTTTTTTAATTAGAATGAATGATTTTTCTAGTTATGCAAAATACTTTTAAATGAGATTTTTTAATCCTATATAAATCTTATAAGAGAGATATGATATGAAATAAAATTTATAAAATGTGTAATTTTTCCTCAAGGTTTATTAATTCAATAATCCTTCAAGGAAAAAATTATATTATTCGTTAGTTATAGGGACCATAAAGCCAAACGACGTTGAATTATGGCGCAATTTTTAAAAATTCCAATATTTAAAAATATACTTTTTTTTTCTGCCAACTTCTATGATAAACTATTGGCAAAACATCTTTGTTTTAAATGATTAATACCAAAATTAGTTGCACTACTTTTACCTCTAAGATTTATAAATGCCTTTGCCTGATTAATGATTCAAGTATTCTTTTTTTTTTTTTTTTGATATAGTATGTTTGATAATAATCTGATAGTAGAAGTAGAAAATAGTAGTTCAGCCATTTGCTGCCCTTTTATAATTTTTTTGGCTAAATAAATTATATATGTGCTTAACTTATTAAACTTAAGTTGTATAATAGTATGATTATATTTTATTTTGAAAATAATTGATACTTTTGAAAAAGAGTATTGTTATAAAATAATTAATTTTTAAAAAAGTAAGTATCAGATTGTTGCTATAACCTCTAAATTATATACTTATCATGATATTTCATTATAATATAAAATCTGAGCCAAAAATATAATGCTTTAAATATAACAATTTGATATCTTTCAACTTACAGATGAATTTCAAATTTATTTGGTTGTTGTATAAAAGCGAATCACAGAATACGAACTTTCTGCTTCATTCAATATTAATATAAATATAGGATGAAGCTAAACTGTATTGCATAATAACTGCATATTTTGCTCTGAGTATGATGTATATAATATTTCAAATTCCCCAAATGAGAATTGTGGCATCTAATGGGTTAAAGTTATGTAGAATTGAAATTAATTACAAAAAGAATTATTAATTCATCCTAAATCTCTTAAATCCAATAAATTACTTGGGATGTCATATATTTATTCCACTCTTTTAAGATGTATTAATAATTTGATTAGATAACAATTATTTTCCTTTTGATAGTATATTAATATTTTACTGTGGCATTGTAAAAATTGCATTTTTCAAAATTAAAATAATTGCTCTGAATTTAATTTTTAGTTTCTTTTTCATCGATTGAATTAATGTGATAATATTTTTCTTTCTATGTATGTTGTTTCTATTTTATGTTGCAATATAAAATTTTCTTTTATTATCTTCATGCAGTTGTCTATAAATCCAATTAATTATGCTGTCTTGTTATATTGGTAAATAAATATATTACGAAACACAAAACTTTTTAAAGTATCAATCTTGAAAAGTAAGTGATAAAAAAATATTACTATTTTAAATTAGGAAATTTGGTTTATGAATCAACAAGATTAAACCGCTAAATAGGATGATTTAAATTTTACTGTTCCTCTATATTTTCATTTTCTGTTTTTTTAATCTAACTAATAATAATAATCTAATAATAAACATAATCTTAAATACATATTATGAGAAAGAGCAATAAGATTTACATTGCATTTTTCTATTATCCCTTTTGATAGTTCCAAAAATTCATGAACAATGAAGATTTTATTCATTCATGTTTTTATTAATAATGGGAAAAAAATGAAAGATAAAAACATAAAAATTTTAAATTCAATTATTATTAAATTAAATTATTATTTTTAATTAAAGATATTAATTTAAAAAATTTCATTTTGAATAATAACAGCATTCATCAATAATAGCGACATATGTCCGTATGTATAAAATTTTGTTGAAAGCCTGGATATCATAAAAAGCCTGTATCTCTAAATGCACTGATGTCAGTGGCAGATTTGGACAGCATGAGGCCACATGCACTAAATTATTTTGAGGCCCCCTTCTAGATAAATTCTGTTTATAGCAAGAAAGTAATAGGAATTTAAAATATTTCTTTTTAATTTCCTCATACTTTATAGCAATTCTTACATTATATATCAAATCGATGAAAAAAGTTACACCTTTCCTTTATAAGAAAAATTGTCATAAAAGGATAAATTGACTTTTCTGCTCTGTAACTATTAGGAGAAAACATTCTTATTTACATTCCTTCAAAACTTTGTTTTAAGTTCATAAGTCAAGTAAAAACTTCCGGACATGAGTGTACACTTTTGTCTAGCGGTTATGTTACCCTGCAATGTACCCAGTGAACCCGAGTTTGAATCTAAAAAAGCACAAGGGAAAATTATGAAAAAGAGCATTGTGTTCTAAAATAATATAACGAAACGAAAATATATCATAAAATGCACTGGTATCCTAAATTCAATTTATTCACATATTTTCTAATATAGAAAGTGAAATTAGGTTTATATTTTTGAATGGTGGTGATATAAATTATAATGCTAAATTATAACAGGGAATTATACTTTACTAGGAAGAACAAAAATATATAATAAGGACAACAAAATGATAAATTACAATAAAAGGAACAGACACCAAAAAAAAAAAAACAATGAAGATAAAATTTCTACAAAAAATTATGTATTGAAAGTCATAAAAAATACAAAATGTCACTTTAATTGCTTTTAATTTGAAGAATTTGTCCGTAAGTTTTTGGTAATCTAATTTCTGTACTAACTCATTTTCAATGAATAATAGCCATAGCTCATTTAAATGTGGTTGACTCATTGTATTTCTTAAATAGTTCTTGATTCGTTTTAAAACGGGAAATTTTTGGCTTTAATTCTAACACCGAAAAATTTGTTAATTATAATGCATTTAACAAATGGCAAACATAATTTTGAAACTTAAAATTTGAGATAAACTAATAAAGTGTTCACTTTTGAAATTTTAAAATGCTATAATTACATTTTAAATGTTAAGTTCATTATTATCTTATTAACAATCTGATCAGCTCTGATTATTAAACTCATAACTAAAATAATTGTATTAAAAGATTCATGAAATTTAACTTATTAAAAAGAGACAGAGTTAATATGCATCAAATGTACGATTAATTAATAAAAATGTCACCAATTTATACCATAAATCGCAGTAATTGTTTTAATGATTATGCAGAAAAGAATAAAAATCTCGTTATTTCTTACAGTTAAAATTGATAAGACATATATATATCACGACATATATATTTACAACTGCTTGATATCCAATTCATGATCAAAATGTTCGTGATTTTCAAATACATTAAATGCGCTTTTCTATTTTATCATGAACATTTGTCATTAATTTACATTTGCAGATCTTTCTTAGAAATAGTTCTAAAAATCATGTTTTTATAAGAAAATAATTAATGCAACAAATCTGTAAAACTATAAAAGTTCTTATCTCTTACAAAGCAGCTATTTATTCAACGATTCGTATCGCCTTTGTTCTTATCGTTTAATTTTTTTGTTGTTAACTCTTTGTTCTTATACTTTAAATTTTTGTTATTAATCATTGATCTCATCTCTGTTTTGAACAGTTGGCAACAATTAGAGATATTTGTCTAATTTTAGTTGAAACCTCATTTTCCTCCAGCATAAATTCAGGCCATCGTTTGGGCTTAGGCACATCTACACCCTGACCTGGAAATCCTGTCTTCGGACATGGTTGTTCCTCAACCTGTGTTCTATTTGTGGGATCTTAAAGAGCCCCCCCCACCCCCTGTAAAAATGGGTTTTGTAAGGGAATTTGTGAGTGTCATCATATTAGCTAGTAACTCATATTTCTCACCTCAGGTGGTCAGAGGTCCTATCCTCAAAAGCTACTGCATCCCTCTCTCCGGGGCAACGTGAACACATCATAAATTTAGAAGGGTCAACTTTAACCTCCTTTTTCGCAGATGTAGAGAAATCAAATTACAAGATCCTTCGAGCTCGTAAATGTGCCCCTATGTAAAAAGAAAAAAATGCTCACGTTGCCTCTGCTTCGTTTACTGCCACTGCTAATGTTTCTGACATTATTAAAAAGATTTTATTCGCCGAGTGAACACACTTTACTTAGGAGGACGAACATACAAAATAGTCAGAGTGATATAGTTTTTCAAGAATTATATAGCATTGAATTAAAATTTAAAAATAATTAAAATAAAATGTAAATTTTTACTACAAAATAATTACATATATAATTCATCTTTAATATACACTGAAGTGACAAAAGTCATGGGATAGCAATATGCAAATATACAGATGGCAGTAGTATCGCAGCGAAAAAGTATAAATGCACAGTTCGTTTTCCAGAGCTTTCATTTGTGTTCAAGTTATTCATGTGAACAGGTTTTTCGTGATTTATGGCGGCACGACGAGAATTAACAGACTTTGAACGTGGAATGTTAGTTGGAGCTAGACGCATGGGTCATTCCATTGCGGATATCGTTAGTGAATTCAACATTCCGAGATCCACAGTATCAAGAGTGTGCCGAGAGTATGAAATTTCAAGCATCACATCCCATCATGGACAGCGCAGTGGGCAACCACCTGCACTTAACGACCGAGACCGCCGACGTCTGTGTAGAATGGTCAATGTTAATAGACACGCAACACTTCGTCAAATAACTGCAGGAATCAATGTGGGACGTACGAGGGACGTGTCCGATAGGACTGTGCGGCGAAATTTGTCTTCCTTGGGCTATGACAGCAGAAGACCGACTCGAGTGCCTTTACTGACAGCACGACACTCTCTTGGGCTCGTGAGCGTATCGACTGGTCCCTAGACCAGTGGAAAACCGTGGCGTGGTCAGATGAGTCACGATTCAGCTGTTACGAGCTGATGGTAGAGTTCGAGTGTGGCGCAGACCCCACGAAGCCATGGACCCAAACTCTCAGCAAGGCACTGTTCAAGCTGGTGGTGGCTGCATAATGGCGTGGGCTGTTTTTACATGGCATGGACTCGGTCCTCTGGGGCAAGTGAACCGATCATTGACTGGAAATGGTTATGTTCAGCTGCTTACAGATCACTTGCAGCCATTCATGGACTTCACGTACCCACACAACGATGGGATTTTTATGGATGACAATTCGCCATATCACCGTGCCAGAACTGTTCGCGATTGGTTTGAAGAACATTCCGGACAATTCCAGTGCATGATCTGGCCACCTAGATGGGCCGATATGAATCCCATCGAGCATTTATGGGACATCATCGAAAGGTCCGTTCGTGCCCAAACTCCTGCACCATCCACACTTTCACAACTATGGACGTCTATACAGACAGCATGGCTCAATATTCCTGCAGAGGACTTCCAACGACTTGTGGACTCCATGACACGTCGAGTTGTTGCACTTCGCCGGGCAAAAGGAGGACCGACACGATATTAACAGTCATCCCATGACTTTTGTCACTTCAGTGTATATATATATAATATGATTTTAAAATATTTAATGCCGGTAAAAATAAAAGGCATATTTTCATCAACATAAAAATCAAAATAATTTTTTAAAATGCACAACAAGCTTTTTTCTTCTCCTTTTTCGAGGAAGGAAGAGTTCGCGTTAAATCATAATACTGATAGTTCTTAAGCTTCCTGAAACAATCTATAATTTAATTATTGTAAAAATTAAAGCCTCATACATAACACAAACTTACTAAACACAGCATGCATTAATTATAACGCATTTAAGGAGACTATTTTAAATTTTTCAGAATTAAAATGTAATTAACTAGTTTTAAATGCATTTCAATACCCCCCCCCCAAACATCGACAAACCATTTCTTGTAAAAGGGGGCTCTTTTCACCCCTTTAATTTATGTTAGCTGAGAATTGTTGAGTTGAAAACATGGATCTCACAATCTGCAAACAAAGTTGAAATAAATCATGATAAAAAATATTCTGAAATTTGCAAAAGGTTCATTTTAATTTATAATGCATTTGAGTACACTATCCTTGTAAATCAAATAAATAAAACACAGTTGCTCATTTGTTCCCTGAAAAAAAAAACCGCAGCATTTCAATTGTTCCTCGTCTCGGTCTACCATATCACCCTTAGTTAATAAGAATATTCAAATCATATGATTTTGCCAATCATATTGCAATTTATTTAGAAATTGTTTTAATATTTCGAGGTGTTTTTCTCCTAAGTTTTATAATTTTTTATATCTTAGAAATTTCTTGAATGTCACTACTTTTGAAATTTTTTAGTTTTAGTTTTTACATTCATAGTTATGTTGGTTTACTCTTTTCTTTTTGTTTCCTTCTTTTTTCCTTTTCCCTTTTCTTTTTATGAGTAAAAGAGAGAAAAATTAGGAGAAAATCTGCAATGGGAAAAAAAAACTTCCGGTTCAGCACTATGATATAGGTTTTGAGGTCTCAAGTCACAAGGCGACCGCTTCCAGCGCCTGTGCGGAAATCCGCCACTGACTGATGTGCCATAATTTGATCATTTTTATCTGTTTTTATATCACAAAGACTTCGTTTCCTTCGTTGTTGGTTGCATAGGACATCTGTGCTTTATTAACATAAGATACACTGATGGGAAAAAATCCCAACACCAAGAAAAACTATTGTACAGTAATGAAATTTTAGGAATGCATTTGTCAAGGTAACATATTTAATTGATTAAAGTTTCAAGATCACAGGTAGAGCCATTGGCGAGAAGAGCCATTTTAAATGTGAAATGTTGGTACATTAGTAACCGGTGTAACCGCCAGAATTTTGAATGCAAGCATGCAAACGTGCATGCATTGTGTCGTACAGGTGTTGGATATCAGTTTGTGGGATGAAGTTCCATGCCTGTTGCACTTGGGCGGTCAATGCAGGGATGGTTAATGCTGGTTGTGGATGACACTGGAGTTGTCGTCCAATGATGTCCCATACGTGCTCGATTGGAGAAAGATCTGGTGATCTAGCAGGCCAAGGCAACATGTCGACAATCTGTAGAGCATGTTGGGTTACAACAGCGGTATGAGGGCGAGTGTTATCCTGTTGGAAAACACCCCCTTGAATGCTGTTCATGAATGGCAGCACAACAGTTGTATCACTAGACTGACGTACAAATTTGCAGTCAGGGTGCGTGGGATAACCACGAGAGTGCTCCTGCTGTCATACGAAATTGCTCCCCAAACCATAACTCCAGGAGTAGGCCCTGTGTGTCTAAGCCGCAGACAAGTCACTAGCAGGCGTTCACCTGTCCTCCTTCTAATCAACAAACGGCTATCACTGCGACCAAGGCAGAACGGCTTTCATCAGAAAACACAGCAGATCTCCACTCCGTCCTCCAATGAGCTCTAGCTTGACACCACACAAACGGAAGTGGTGTGGAGTCAGTGGAATGCACTGTACAGGGCGTCTGGCTTGGAGCTGTCCTTGAAGTAACCGATTTGTAACAGTTCGTTGTGTCACTATGGTGCCAACTTTAGCTCGAATTTCAGCTGCAGACGCAGTACGATTAGCCACAGCCATACGCCGAATACGATGGTCTTCCCTCTCAGTAGTACCACGTGGCCGCCCGGAACCTGGTCTTCTTGAGGCAGTACCTTCCCTTGACCACTACCGCCGATACTCATGCACAGTGGATACATTCCTGCCAAGTCTTTCAGCAATATCAAGGAAAGAAAACCCACCTTCTCGTAGCCCTACAACACGACCTCGTTCAAATTCAGTGAGCTGTTGATAATGGCTTCTTCGTCTTCTCAGAGGCATCCTTGACTAACATTAACCCACTACGTCAAATCTCAACTGTAAATAACGATCACGCCCCTTACAGCGCTTATTTAAAGCAAACCTCCTTTGCATGTTCATAGTGTCGCTACTAGCGCCACACTTATGCGTGTAGCTCGAAATTTGAATCGACGTCATCTTTCAGATGTATAAACACGCCTACCAAATTTCGTTTATCTAGCACAGCTCCTTCCTAGTGTTGGGATTTTTTTCCATCAGCGTATATTGTTCGATATCTTCACAATATTAGATTTTACGAATACCGTACGTTAATGCAAAGATATCTTTAAAATATAGTTGAACATTTTGTATTAAAGTGCATGAAATTCTTTGATAATTAGCAGGCTGTTTTTAAGATATGACATGCCTTTTGGTTAGTAAACATAATTTCGAACTTTTTTCTAAATTTATATATAATTGGAATACATTACAGGTTTAACGTCTACCTAATAGTTTCATAAAAAACATTAATGAATCCTCTTGCATCCATATTTCCTTGGCATATTCTTGATTTTACGGATGAGTCATTCATGCTGACCTTGAAGTAAAGCTTTGTTATATCATGCCCCCGTATATCAGTCAAAAGGAATGGAACTTTTGTAAATGCTACGCCACTTTGCTTTATTCGATTAGTCAATCTGATGGCAGCTGGCTCACTGGGAATAATTGTGTTCACTTTTCACTAAATCTTTAAAGCGCAACCCTATTCGTGATTATCTTAAGAAAATATTTTTAAACATCAAATTGCGTCAGATATAAAATTTGCATATTTTAAATAGCTTTATATTTGTGCTGTTCTTTATGCGTTTGAATTCTTATAATAGAATAAAACCTCGTGATTTCATACAGCTATTAATCTTTTTGTTTCAGGTAAAACTATACAACTACAGCGATAAGCATAAAAAAAATGGGAAATTTACATAAAAACATGATAATACATAAAATTACTGGTGGATATCTATTATCGGGAGCTATGCATAATAAATTTTAAAAATATGAATTGTCTATTAAAAATTACTGCAAGACATACTGGCTAATTCGCTTATTGACGAAAGTCGGAGTTAAAAGGTTAAAAACATGATGTTTTTAAATAATCTACTTTTCGTGACATTTTAATTCCGTTTTCATATTCTTCATATAAATTACGCAGTATTTAGCAATCTTTCGTCTTTACATTGAAAGAATGGAAGAAAATCACATGACTGAATATTAGAGAAATAAAAAATTCTATTAGTTTGATTTAACTCTATTAACGTTCCGTTTTAAAGCAACACTAGAACTATTTTGGGATGGACCTCATAATTTCGAACCATGTTCAGATGGCGAGGAAGATACCTGACCTGGCAACCCCTACTTCATACCATTAGAAGGGCGTTTCTTTCTCTCGTATTTAACATGCAACAGACCACCTTACACGACGGTTCTTCTATGGTATCAAGTCTCGAACCTGAAATCTTAAGGCTTACGAGCCGAAACCTTAACACCACGGCCCGAAGAAAATCTAATATTAAAAATTATGGAAAAAAAATTGCCCTAATTTTCAAACATCAGGAAATATTTACAGGTCGATTAAATTAATTTGGTAAAAAGGCATTTTTTCAGTAAAAATCAGTTTTACGTAATTATAATAATTTCTAAATTTAATGGGGAAAGGCTCAGAAGTTCCGATGTATTTTTAATTAATTCATCTTATTAAAATTTCGTGAAAAATCTTTTCAAGGTACACATTTTAATATTCTGCAATTATGTGCGCCAAATTTGGTTGTTCAAATCCGATCATCTGATTTGAAAGCTTACAAACACATTCATCTTTATTAGTAATAGAGTTGGATTTCAAAACCTAATTTATGAAAAAGAATCTGAATCTGATAAGGCCTTAAAGCTTCATCAAACTCTCGTGATTAATTAGTATCTTTTTTAATGATTAAAATACTTTCTTATTATCTACATCATATACGAGAAAATAGATAGACCTTTTAAATAATTGACTATTAAGGTCTTATCACACGATAAAATATGGTCATCACTTTCGTCGTTATTTGCTGACGAAAGTGATGTCACTTGAGCATTTGCTGTTTGGTAAACCGAGAGAAGCAGGTGAACAAGTTGGTGTATTTATCGCTCTTTATTCACTGCTTCCATTAAGGGAATGCCTGCAGTTTTTTATTTCATAACTCGTGGATGCTCGGGGCAAAATGGATTTTTCTGAAACAGCGTTATGATGCATCAACCTGGGAACCGTGCTGATTTGGTTTGGTTTGAAGTTTTATGGCACAAGAACCAATATGAAGGTTATACTGCGCCAACCAAGTTTAATTCTGATTCCAATTTTATTAAAACAGTTTCTAGAAAAGTATTTCCATAATAAAACTATGATAAATAACAAATGTCAAAGCGAAGCCGAAAAAGTGAGTTCAGATTAAGGAAGAAAATCCTACAGATTTTAAATAGGCAAAAAGATTCTTATGTGGATTTTTTCCAAGCAACAAGGATAAAGTTACAGTTAGGGTTTTGAAGTAAAATAACCGTTGAGCGTTAAAATATGGACATTCAATAAGGATATGATAAACTGTTATCCCACAATCACAGTGTGGGCATATCGGCAATTCATCGTTTAATAATAGATGTCTATGTGTAATTCTAGTGTGACCGATTCTCAGGCGAGTTAAAACGGTGTCGTGTTTTCTATAACTTAAAGAGGGCCAATTTTCTATGACAGGTTTGCAAGTATGAAGTTTGTTTAGAGTTTCCGAATCCCACTGAGTTTGCCAATTTACGTACAGATAGCTTTTAGCCTGTTTCTTCAAATCGCATGCAGGTATGGGTGTTTCTAAGAAACGAGTTGCTGATTTGGCACTTTTATCAGCCTTCTCATTGCCACATATTCCCACATGAGATGGTATCCAGCAGAATAGAACTGTAGAGCCGCGAGAGGTAATCTTATAAAATAAGTCTAAAATCTTTAAAATGTTTGGATGGGTATGATTCTGGGGAAATTTTAAAGACTGTAAAACACTTAAAGAATCACTGTAAATAATAAAATTTCCACTAGGTCTATTTAAAATTTCTAATAAAGCATGTAAAACTGCAGTGGTCTCAGCAGTAAATATGGAACAACAAGAAGGAAGTTGAAAACTTAAAATTTTATCTGAAAAAACCACAGCGAATGAGGCATTGGTTGATGTCTTAGAACCATCGGTGTAAACAGGAATGAAAGAATGATAATGAGATCTATGTTCAAGGAATAATTTTTGATAAACAATATCTGTAGTGTCCGATTTGCTGAAGTTTTCAAAAGGATTAAGAAAATAAAAGGTTTGAATCCTCCATGGAGGAAAATTGTTAAACAGCTGTGAGGATAATACCAGATGGTTTATATTTAGTTCTAATAAAATAGTGCTCACCCTGGTGTGAAATGTAGGTTCTAAATTCTTTCTAGCTTCTTGCAAACGAAGCAGGAAAGGTCGAAGTTTAAAATCGAAATATGGATGGCTTGGATGAGATTGTATTCTAAAATAATAATGTAAAGAAATCATTTTTCTTCTGAGATGTAAATCTGGTTCATAACACTCAACATATAAACTTTTGACTGGAGAGGTGCGAAAAGCTCCAGAGCATATTCTAAGAGCTGCATGATGGACAGGGTCTATTTTTTTTAGTATACTTTTCCTAGCTGAGCCATAGATCGCGCACCCATAATCTATTTTCGAGAGGATGGTTGCTCTATAAATCCTCAACAATGAAGTTCTGTCGGCTCCCCAAGATGTATTAGAAAGAACTTTCAAGATATTTAAAGCCCTTTCACACTTTTTCCGTAAAGAAGATAGGTGGGATTGAAATGTCAGTTTTTTGTCGAAAGTGATTCCTAAGAAACGAATTTCATTAAGAAAAGGAATTTTTTGACCATAGAACATAATTTCAGGATCTGGATGAAGACTTCTCTTCCGACAAAAATGCACTCCCGCTGTTTTTGCCGCTGAGAAAGTGAAACCATTTAAATCTGACCATTGTTTAATTTTGTTTACAGCCGTTTGCAGTTGTCTCTCTATAAAGCGCATATGGTTTCCCATGCAGGAAATGTACAGATCATCTACATAAAGATATCCTTTGACATATGGTGGAAGTTGGTTTAAAATGCTATTAATTTTTATAATGAAAAGTGTGACACTTAGAACGCTGCCCTGTGGGACACCTTCTTCTTGGGTAAAAGTATCAGAAAATTCATGCCCTAATTTAACTTTAAACTGTCTCAGTTGTAAAAAATTTTGAATAAAGATTGGCAAGTTCCCTCTTAGATTAAAGTCGTAGAGATCTTTCAGGATTCCATATCTCCACGCGCGATCGTAAGCTTTTTCAATGTCGAAGAAGATGGCCACCAAGTGTTTCCTCTGCAAAAAAGCAGAACGAATATCATTTTCTAAGCTTAAAATATTGTCTAAAGTAGATCGTCCCTTTCTAAAGCCACTTTGAAATGGACTAAGAATTTTGTTTGTTTCCAAAAAGTATATAAGTCGTCGGTTAATCATTTTTTCTAAGAGTTTGCAAAGACAGTTTGTTAAAGCTATTGGGCGATAGTTCAAAGGGTTCGTGGGATCTTTATTAGGCTTTAAGAGAGGAATAATTATTGACTGTTGCCAAGAAGAAGGAAAATGATGTTCCTTCCAAATTCTATTAAATAAATGCAACAAGTTTTTCTGTGATTTGTAAGTTAAATGCTGGATCAATGCATAGCTGATGTTATCTGGGCCAGGAGAAGATTTATGAACATTTGATAAAGCAAACTGAAGTTCTTGAAATGTAAAATTACTATTGTAAGGTAAATCAGACTGGGACTCAAAATTCAATTTTTTGTTCTCAACATTTTTTTTTCAAATTTAAAAAATATGGATTATAATTTTCACGGGAGGATGTACTTGCTAAAGAAGAAGCTATAGTATTTGCTATGTCCTTTAAAGTAGATATAATCTGATTATTCACATTTAATATTGACACAGTATTAGAAAAAGGAGTACCTGAAGCTTTTTTAACTTTTTGCCAAAGTTCTCGGCTTGAGAGGGAAACTTTTATGGTTGAAACAAATTTTTGCCACGACATTCTACGACTATATCGTTGAATACGTCGAGATTCGGCTTTGGCTCTTTTGTATGCAATTAAATTTTCAGTTGTGGGATATCTTCGAAATTTGTCCCATGCTTTTCTCTGTTTCTTACGGGCTTGTTGACATTCACTATTCCACCACGGTTTACTTTGCTTCTTCCTAGTACTCTTAGTCTTTGGTATGGATGCATTTGCAGCATGGATAATAGTTTGGGTAATTAACTCTATTGCTTCATCGATAGAATAATGTTCTACCATAATTTTACTTATTTTTGAAAGAGCAGAGAATGCATTCCAGTCAGCTGCTGTGAATATGTACCTAGATGGTTGATAGTAATTATGATGGTTATGTCTATTATCAGTAATAATCAAAGGAAAATGATCACTGTTGTGGAGATACTTGTCTACAGTGAGATTCAGAAAAGGTAAAATTTGGGGAGAGCAAATAGCAAGGTCAATTGCATGGAAGGATTTTGTAGGCTGGTGGAAATAGGTTAGTTCATCTGTATTTAGAAGGCATAGATTGTGATCCTGTAAAAGTTTTTCAATCTGTAAACCTCTTGCATTGGTGTCTGAATTTCCCCAAATGAGGCTATGGCCATTGAAATCTCCTATGATAAGAAACGGAGATGGAAGTTGTTGAATTAAGCGATTCAAATCGGTTTGATTGATGCATTCATTAGGAGGTAAATACAAATTACACACGGTTATCAGGGATTTTATATGAATTCGAACAGCTATAGCCTGTAAATTTGTGTTTAAATTCAATGAGGTGGATGGGTGGCTATTTGCAACAAGCAGTGCAACTCCACCTGTAGCTCTATCGTTAACATGATTTTTGTAAGATGCAGAGTAGTTTGAGATATGAATGTTATCGCCTGGCTTCAGATGAGTCTCCTGTAAAGCAATGCAAGCTGGAGCATAGGTATTTATGAGATCTTTTAAGTCTGAAATTTTATTTTTTAACCCACGACAATTCCAAGAAAGAAAATCTGCCATTTAAGGAAGAAAAAAAAAATTGAAAAGAAAAAAGGCTTTATAATTTCTTAGAAGATACCGATTCATTCGAGTCACTAAAAGACATTTCTTCGTCAGATAAATGAACACTGAAGAGAGGATCACTATCCGAGTCTTTGTCTTTAGTTTTTTTCGGTTTTTTTAAGAAGTCTTCCTGTGTTAAGGAATGTTTTGGTGAAGACTTCGTTTGGGCTCTACGCTCTATCAAAATTTTAGCCCGTTTATTTGCTTTTGTTTCTTTAACTTGTTTTATTTGGTCGGACTTTTTGTTTGTTTTCTTAGTCTCAACTTTCTGCTTGGTGTTTGGTTTAGATTTTTCAGTTTCAATGGATACTGAAATATTTTTGAGTGGAGAGTTCTTAACTATCGGTTTTAATTTACATAATGGAGGGCAAATTACTTTTGTAATGCTTTCGTCAGTCATTGTGCTTGAAGAAGTTACTGATTTCACTGCACTGCTGTAAGAAAGTGGTCTTTGTTCAGATGTCAATAGCTTTTTAGCTTCAAAGTATGGTATGTTTTTCGTTACTTTAAGTTCTTGGATTTTCTTTTCTAATTTCCATTGTGGACAGTCTCGAGAATCGGAGTGATGTGGTTGTTTACAATTTACACACTGCGGGTCTGCAGTGCATTCATTAGCTTGGTGACCAGCAGTTGCACATCTAGAACAGGTTTGTGTCCCTCTACAAGCCATCTTGGAATGACCAAAACGCTGACAATTATAGCATCTGATAGGATTAGGTATATAGGGCCGAACTTTGCAATTTAAATAGCCTGCTTTTATGCTGGATGGTAATTTTGTTGTATTAAATGTTAGGATAATACTATTAGTGGCAACCAGACTATTTCCTTTTTTCATAAAAATGCGTTTCACTGCAATAACACCTTGACTGGCAAAGCCATCAAGAATTTCACTTTCTGGAGAATTCAAGAGTTCCTTTTCAGATATAACACCACGGCAGAAGTTAAGTGTTCGGTGAAGTGTCACAGAAACGGAATGATTTAAAAAAGATTTAGCTTGTAAAAAAGATTTTGTTTGAAGAGCAGAACTTGTTTCAATCAATAGGTCACCCGACCGAAGTTTTTTGACCGACTTTGGACTACCGCCAATACCTTTCAAAGCTTTTTCAACGGCAAAAGGAGATAAATCAGACAGTTTTCCATCAGGGATGGAGAGAATAACGAAACGAGCAGTTTCAGAAAACGGTTCAGTGTCAGAAGTGAAAAAACCCATAAGAGTCAAATAGAAATTCGGGTCCCGACGGCACCACCCACCACGGAGCCCAACTAGGGATGGCAGCCACCGGCTCTAGACATTCCCAGCCTCGGCGCTTACCATGGTGCTAGCCAGAGCCTATACGCTAAAAATCACCCCCGGGGACAGTGACCACCCTTAACGCCAAGCCCAAGAAGTGATCCCTTCGCTTGATCCCCTTGAGCAGCCCAGTCATATGTCTGGGATACCAGCCGATTGATACATCAGGGTTCAAAATGTACCACCCGTCTGATGGGTCGCCACGCAAGGCAAACACGTGGGGTTTTTGACTGTCCATGAGAAGCAAGAAGCAAACAGAGCGGCGACCGCTTCTCATGGAGAGCTCCCTCGCTTACCGTCGAGGGATGGAAGAAGGAAGAGAGATAAAAGGGGGGAGAGCGGGGAGAGTAAGAAGAGAAAAAAATAGGGGGGAAGGGAAAAAAAGAATGAAAGAATGAAAGATCCCTGGGTACATCGGGATTGGGACACCCGTACCCACCTAAAGGAGGAGGGCCCCTGAGGGGGGGAACCGTGCTGAAAGAAAAATATAAATCCCAAAGAAAATTGTGGTCGTTGAAATGGCTGTTTAGACGCAGGCAGAAAGGCTGCTATGAAAATTTAATGAGAGAATTAGCTTTGGAGGTAAGCAAAAAATTAGCTAGCACTTTTTATGTAAAATGTTTCATAACGTTACAGAATGATACAGCTATAAAATGAATTTCTATTATTATCTTTGCTTAGAAAAAGCACTATCCTTGCTTATTTGAGTAATTTTTCAAATTATTTACATGCAATACCTAAGATATGCATTCCAGATTTATCTATTGGTTATTTACTTTTAAGGAATTTAAATAATTAATTATTAACACAGTTTGTATCAATGAGCAGAGTTGACATTCTTTGAAAGTTCCAAACATTTAGTCATTAAGAATAATGTTACATTTAATAAATATGTGTATGCATAATTATCTTAAAGTAGTTTTGGCGTAGGTGTTGGTGGAATGGTGCCAATACGTAGGTTGAATTCCGCCAAGGATCGAACCTGCGATGTTCGGATTTGAAATCCAGTAACTTATCCACTATACAAAAATGACCACCAATGTTTAGTGGTAGTTACTGGCTTATTAAGTTGTCACCACAATAGTCCCTTACCAGTGAGTTCGCCAGGGAGACGAACGATTTTTTTGCGCCAAGTGTTATGGCTAGTGTATGAGTGTTGCTGCTGCGTCAAGTGAGTCTGACGAATTTGCGTTAATGCGTCAGGTGAGTATGACGGCTATGCGTTGCTGCGTCAAGTGAGTCTGACGACTTTGTGTTGCCGCGTCAAGGGAGTCTGACGACTTTTGCTTTGCTGATGGAGAGATGGCGCCAAGAGAACTGTTAAAAATTCATCACGTCCGAAGTCATCAATTTGGCGTAGGTGTTGGTGGAATTGTGCCAATACGTAGGTTGGATTCCGCCAAGGATCGAACTTGAGATGTTCGGGTTTGAAATCCAGTAACTTATCCACTTTACAAAAATGCCACCAGTGTTTAGTGGTAGTTACTGGCTTATTAAAATGTCACCACATAGTTCAGTTTAAAAAATCTGAATTGTATTTTTCACTTTAGGATGCTGAAGGTTATAGAAGATGGTTAAGAATGGACACAGCATCATTTGAGTATCTTTTTTCATTGGTTTCTCCCTATATTTGTGGAGATGAAAAACTAAAACATGAGAATGGCCATCACTCCAAGTGAAAAACTTACTGTGACTCTGAGATACCTTGCATCTGTTGAGATTTTTTTTTGTCACTTATTAACTAAACTGTACATCAAGAAGAAAAAAGAATTTTAATAATGAAATAACAAATATTTGTTTTCTTATCTCTCATGATCCATTTTTTTCTTCCCAAAAAACATGGTTTTTCCCCTCCCTGTTTATGTAACATAACTGAAATAGCATATTTGACTTTTTTGAAAATGCAAATAATTTTCGAAATTTTAAATTTGCATTATTTTAGCTAGGAAATATGAGGGTATCTTCTAAAATTGGATGAATAATGGATAATATAAACTGCAAATTCAATTTGTATGTTGCATGTAATATTTTTATATTGTGCTAATGAAATAATGCAAATTAGCAACATGATTGTTATGCTTTATTACCTTTATAGGGGAAACACAAAGCTCCTTATCTTTCCAATTCCGAATTGCTCAAAACACTATATCAGGTATGTAAAATTTATATGCATTTCCCTACATCATTTTTATAGCATAAAATATATATATTTCAAATTCAATTTTTGATTTTCCTTAGGCGTTATTAAATTGGTCTGCAATGCACTTGTAAAAGTGCTAAGCCCAAATCAACTGCATGTGCCATCAACAAAGACTGAATGGGAAGCTGTGAGCTCCGACTTATACACTATGTGGCAATTTCCAGAGCATTGGTGCTCTGGATGGAAAACATTAAAATTTCTCCCCCTCCAAACTCTGACTCACTCTTCTATAATTACAAAGGGAACTTTAGTATTGCATTAATGGCTTTAGTTGATGCCAATTTAAAATTTCTTTTTGTAGATGTAGGGACAAACGAAAGAATTAGTGATGGGGAGGGGTGAGGAAAATGCAAATTAAAGTTAGCTTTGGAAAAGAATGCATTGAATATTCCTGTGGCTAATACTTTGCCATTAATTAATACTAAAGTGCATTATGTAATTGTTGCTGGTGAGGCTTTTCCTTAGTCATTCTATCTCATGAAACGTTATCCTGGCAGAGGCTTGAATGAAGAGGAAAGGATTTTCAATTATTGTTTGTCTCGAGCATGGAGGGTTTCAGAAAATTCATTTGGAATTCTTGCTGCTCGATTTCAAATTTTCAAGCAGAGAATTCTAACTCCAATGAATGCTACAAAAATGGTATTATCATGTTGTGCTTTACACATCTTTTTAATTTCCAATAATTCTAGTATTTATATTCCATCCTGCAGTATTGATATTGAAGTAATTGAGAATAAAGAAATTCAAAAAAGTGATTGAAAACATTATGCATCTGAAGCCTCAGTTCCATTATTAAAGAGGAAAGGTAACCCTGGGCAAATGGTTAAAGATGTACGTAAAAAGTTTTGTATATATTTTAATGGAGTTGGTGCCATCAAGTGGCAAAAGGATATGTGCCTTTTGCATTATTTTTAAAAAATTATTTATGTATAGTATGTTTCTTTCTAAGTAGTATTAATTGTATTGTTGTCTATTGTAAATATTGTACTATTCAACTGACATTTTTTTAATTTTCGTTAAGTTTTGTTATTAAGTATGGAATAAATTGTTTTATAGTGATCCCAATAGCTCTCAGTGTATGCAAAAGCCCGTGATAGTTTGAATTTTTAAAAAAAAATACAGTGTGGTCAATTGACATAAAAGTCATGTCATGGGTACAACTTTGATATACATCCCAAAAAATTACGCGCCAAATCAGTTCTCCCGACGGATTATTTAGGGTTGCTATTTCTTATTTTGGTGTTGCCAATTTAGATTTTTTTAGCTTTCCGGTTTTCTAAATTGTGTATAATCTGTTATTCAGTGACATTTATTTGTATTTTTTATGTATTCATTGTATTATTTATTCATTTTTTTATGTATTTATTGTATTATTTATTCATTTTTTATGTATTCATTGTATTATCTTGGCGAGAAAAAAGAGGCGCCAAAAACAAATACTTTGCTTGGCAAGAAAAAAAGTCGCCAAATTTCCGATTTGGGGGTGTATATCAAAGTAGTTCCATGTCATGTACTACTGCTCATGAGGTTGTAGAGAAATTTTGATGTTATGCATTGCATATTAGAGAATTAACACGTTAAATCATTTGGAATAACATCGACTCTACGAAACACAACTTTATTAATAGAAAAAAAAGTAAACATTAATTTTAAAAGCAATTTCCGGTTGCCAACTCGGAAAAACATATAAGTAAAAAAATTTAGATACATCATAAAAAGAGCGGAAATGCAGTGAGTCAGAGAGGATCATCTTTTTAAAATCACAATAATAAATCTTGCATTTCCGCTGATCCACGTGATACAATGAATAATACTTCAGCGATCAGAATTTGGGCACCACATCACTCCCCTGCCGAGTGAGGTACCGAACGATAAAAAGTTTTTACAGGTAACGAGCAGGGCGTCGAACTGCACGTCCAGAACTGGACTCCACATCAACCAGAACTGGTTGATGTGGAAAATGATTCTGTGGAAACCTAACTTTCTTGATAACTTTTGGAGCAGTTTGGTTTGGTAGCCTAAGACATGAGCGCTGATCTGATTTAGGTTTAAAACCCGTTGAAGGAGTTTCTTGCAGATGCTCGGTTGGGATTGTCCTTGCTTGAAAGTTCCTGTTGGCCTGACAATTTGCTGTGTCTTTATCGTCAGACTTATCCAAAAAGCAGGGTTTAACTCTATCGATTGACACGTTGACTTTTTTATCTTTCATTTTGATGGTGAAATTTTTGTCAGTTCTTTTTAGTACCTCATATGGTCCTTGGTAAGGTGGCTGAAGACTTTGACGAACGCTGTCGGTTCTTACGAAGACGTGTGAACAAGTCTCGAGACGTTGTCAAGTCTCGAAAAATGAATGGCTTTTGCTTTGAATGGTTTGTAAAAGGGACAGGACTTAGTTTATTTAGGTGTTCTTTTAGCGTTTTGACAAACTCAGACTGAGGTTCATATTTTGTGTTTTCAACGAAGTCACAAGGCAGTCTGATGTTTTCCCCATAAAGTAGTTCGGCTGGCGTAGAGTTGAAATCCGAATGCCAAGTTGTGCGTAGTCCTAGGAGAATGATCGGAAGTGATCGTGTCCACCTTGGATTTGCATGACACATTATGGCAGATTTGAGTGTTCGGTGCCAGCGTTCGATGCAGCCGTTGGCTTGTGGATGGTACGCTGTTGTCCGATTCCTCTTAAATCCAATGAGCTTTGATAATTCAAGTAATAGCTGGGATTAGAACTGCGCTCCTTGATCGGTTGTAATGATCATAGGAGATCCAAAGCGTGAAATCCAATTCTTAACGAGTGTGTCAGCAACTGTATCGGATGTGATGTCCGAAATCGGAATAGCCTCTGTCCAACGGGAGTATCTATCGATGATGGTTAAGCAGTAACGAAAACCTTCGGAAGATGGTAATGGGCCAATGACAAGGCCATCCAAGTTTATTTCGCTGAATCGTTGGCTGACGGTTTTATATTGTTGATATGGACTGTGGACATGTCTAGAAATTTTCGATTTTTGGCTTTGTAGACAGCATCTAGTCCAATATCTGGCGTCTCTTTTGATTGACGGCCAAGCAAATCTGGATGTCAGAAGTTTGACTGTAGATTTGATTCCCGGATGTGAGGAACCATGAACTCTGTGAAATACTGATTTTCTGAAATCTGTTGGTATATATGGTCGTGGAGAATTTCGAGAAGTATCACAGTAAATAAAAGATTTTTTTCCGACAACGGGTAACTTTTGCATCTTCAAGGAAGAATTTGGAGAAGAAATAATTTCTTTTAATTCCGTATCTGTCTCTTGAGATTTGGATATGGCTTCATAATCAATTTGGGAGGGAATATGAATTTCATACATTCTTGACAGGGCACCAGCTATTACGTTGTCTTTACCAGAAATATATTGGATATCTGTAGTAAATTGTCCGATATATTCAAGATGCCGAGATGATGGTATTCGAGGTGATGCTTTTTCTAATTTTTGACGAAATACAAAAGTGAGAGGCTTGTGGTCCGAGAAAAGAGTAAATTCACGACCTTCCAATAAATAACGGAAATGTTTGATTGAAGAATATGCTGCCAAGAGTTCTCTGTCATATGTAGAGTAATTTTGTTGATCTGGATTTAAGCGAACGGAAAAGAATCCTAATGGTTGCCACTGTCCCTTAACATATTGCTGAACGACAGATCGTAAAGCTTTGAATCTTGAATGTAAATATTTTGGGATATAAAGCGACAAAGGCTATAATCCCCTGGTTGCCACAAAGCAGCGATTAAAAGTTCTCCAAATTAACATTCCTGTATTCCGAAATGCACAGAGGAAGCACCACCTGCTTTAGTGAAAAAAAGGATGCGCGCACACACACAGAGAGTCTGTTTTTGCAACTTAAGAAATATTAAAGTACTTGAGAGATTGCAGAAAGATGAGCAGATTTTTTTCCTTGGCGAAAACATGGGACAAGAGAACATCGTAGTAAATATCAGGATCATCTATTTGTAGCTTGTTCCATAACACCGTTCTGTACGTTGAATATTTTTGACATTTGAGAAGGATATGAGAAATATCGTTTATCTCTCCACATTTGCTGCACAAAGGGTTATCTGTAAGATTGTATTTATGAAGAAGTCCTGGAGTGATGATGGTTTTGCTGATTATACGGGCAATGATTTTATCTTGTATTCTGTTCTCTGTCCATTTTGAGATGGATATAATGTCGGGAAATTCACCCAATAATGGTTGATATTTTTACTTTTTAGGTAGTTTTCGTATGCGCTTTGTCTAGAGATTTTTTTCGTTGTAGAAAAAATATCTTCAGGAGAAATCCATTCTAGAAATGGTGTAGATGCCGAGACCTTCCTCGTCAGATAATCAGCCTCTTCGTTAAAGGAAATGGGAACCCACAAAAGAACTATTTCTTGATTTAGTTTTTTCCTGATATAAATTTTTGAGGCGAATCTTTGGATGACCTTAGGAGAGTGAAAAGTGACATTTTTAAGTGCTAACAGAACTGAATTGCTATCCGAAATAATAAGATTGTGCTTTTCTGGGATTGAAAGATCGTCCACCGCTTGGCAGATTGCCAAGGCTTCGGCAGTGAATACTGAATTTAATGTATGAATTCTGTAAAGAAATTTTTGAATGCTAGAAACACCTGCAATTGAGGTGGAATTTTCAGATTTCGAGCCATCTGTAGCTATAATAAAATGATTTTTAAAGTGATTCTGTAAACACTCATTGAAAGCTGCAGTAATAATTGGGATTGGTAAACCTTCGTTCTGGAACCTGAATTCATTAAAAAAAATATTGCATAAATTTGGGTTATATTGTAGATGGAGTGACATTGTAATTATATGATCGGGTACGCAATCAAGTTGTTGGAAAGTGTTATTAATGATTTCTTTATCTTTGTCGCTCAAAAAACGATCCATCTCATTGTGATTATCAACCAAAGGTGAAAAGGACTGGTTGGACATTTGTTTTATAAAAAATTGTATTGCTAGACGTTTGATCTTGTCTGAAAATATTTCTTGGCCAGCTAATTTTAATAAGATGATGTTGGGGGTCCAAATTGGTACTCCGAGTGCTACTCTGAGTGCCATTGTTTGTATAGTGTAACAAGATTTGAGTTATGTTTCAGAAAATTTATTAATTATGGGACAACTATACAAGAATATGCTAAGTATACTGTTGTTAGCGATTGTAATTAGGTGTTTCGTTCTTGCACCGTTTCTTTTGGAACCTAGTGTTTTGAGACCGAAAATTTTTTTAAGAGCCTTGGTTCTTAAATTTTGTAATATTCTGTTATTTTGTTTAATTCTTGAAAACTGGATTCCTAAATATTTAATACGTTTCACTCCATATTAGGGGAAAACCAGCATACTTTATACAGGGTAGGGCGTTTATTTATTTATTTTTTTAGATAAATCTATTATAGCACTTTTTTCTGCACTAATGGATAGTTTCCAGTAATTGCACCATGTATATATGTTTTCCATTGTATTTTGTAACTTTTTTGATATAATTTATCGAGTGATGAGAGCAGTATACGAAAATGTCGTCAGCAAAAATCGAGCAATCAACGTTTGAATCCAAGGTCCCGAAAAAATCATTCATGAATATTGCGAACATAATTGGTGAGATGACGCTGCCCTGAGCCAGTCGTTTATAAAGAAATTTTACTTCGGAATAAACATTTCGCCATTTAATGTGGAATGTCCGTTCTTGAAGGAAATTATGCATCCATTTAACGATGTTTCCTGTAATGCCAAGTTGGGTACATTTGTACATTAAATCGTCAATATGAACCGAATCATATGCACTTTTTATGTCTAAACTTATGCCAATGAAAAAAATTTTGTTTTTATGAGCTTCTGAAATTGCAGTGTAAATTTTATAAATTGCAGTATGGTTATTTCTAAAGGATATAAAGCCGTGTTGGTTTGGATTCAGTTTTTTATTAGCTGCGATATAATGAATTATGCGTTGCGCTAAGATGGGTTCAAACATTTTACAGAATACTGAAGTAAGGGCTGTTGATCTGTAAGAAGTTATTTTTGTTTTATCTTTATTTGGTTTGGGAATTGGGATGATAATTGCATGCTTCCAGTTTTTTGGGATTGCGGAACCATCAAGTTGTTGTTGAAACATTTGAAGTATTTTGTCAAGTGATGTATCATCTAGTTTTTTAAACCATGTTACAGTAATTTTGTCTGCGCCTGGGGTGGAATTTTTTGATTTCTGAATTGCTCTTTTAAGTTCCCACATTTCTATAGTTTTATTCAGGAATTCGTTGTTATCATTATAGTCAATTGGAAGAGGTTGGAATTTCAGAGTTTGCATTGAAAAGTTCTTTACAAAAAGATTACTTTGGGTCTTCGGATTACAAATATAGTGATTATTATAGAAAATAATGTCATTATCTTTAATATTGGGGTTAGTATGATTCGATATTTTGTTTAAAATTTTAAAAAATAATCTAGGGTTTCGTGATATTTTACTCAGATTATTCCAGTAATTTTCTCTTGCTTTTTTTAATATGAAATTTTAATCTGCTTCTGTATTTTTTTATAGTTGATCCAATCAGATGTCGAAATATTGCGTCTTGCTTTTTTCCATGCATTATTTTTTTAAGCGTCTAAAATTATGGCAAGCGGTATTCCACCATGGTGGGTATTCATTAGATATTGTTTTGATTGTTATATAATTGTTAATTGTATGGGAGATTTTATCAGTAATATCTTCTATGTTTGGTTGGCTCTTTGAATTGAATATTTTATTTCTTTCTTTCATAATTAGGTTCCAATTAATATTTTTAAGGGATTTATATGATATTTTCAGTTTCGACCATGATACAACTATGGGTAAATGGTCACTTTCGAATGTGCATCCAAAAATATAACATCCAGTTTCATGAAAAAGAGAATTAGAGCATAGGGATAGATCAATGATAGAATTACTATTGGAGCTAGTGATATGTGTTGGGTTTGTGGTATTTAGAATCGTGAAGTCGGAGTTATTCAGCCAGTCAACAAATTCCTCGCAATGTGGTGAGTGATAATTTCCACCCCAAAGGGAATGGTGCAGATTAAAATCTCCAAAAATGAAAGTTGGGTGGTTAAGATTATCTAAAAATGTTTAATATGATCTATGTTAAAACTGCGCGGTGCGTAAATATTTATGATTATGAATTTTTGTTTATCCTTATGAATTTCAACTGCAAATAACTCTAAATTCGGGTCATTTTCTTGACTAAGGATGACCCTAGCAGCCAAATTTTTAGGTATTCCTATCAGTAAACCACCACCCAACCAAGCACTTCGATGGGTACGAAAAATAATTTTATCGGGGTGAGAAAAATTGTCCGTCTCTTTAAGGTAGGTTTCCTGAAAAATCCAAAAGTCTGAATTTGAAAAGGGAGGTTGGAGTAACCAAATGCGTTTATTTTTAATACTACGGCAGTTTCATTGAACAAATGACATACTTAGTTAAAAATATATATAAAAATCAGTGGAAAGAAAATACTGATATTCTAACGGAAAAAAGAAAACACCAAAGAGGGCGCAAGAAAACGACACCATTCCAAACTTTGGAAAATACACAAAACTTCAGACTTAGCTGATGAGGCTGCAGAAAAAAGAATGTCAAAAAGGCAAATAAGAAGGTGTTACTTGACACCAATATAAAAAGTGACAATGTAAACAACGAGTCAAAAAAGATGCGATACAACAATACAAGAAATGACAAAGTAAATAACAAGTCAAAAAAGATGCAACTAAAACAAAAAGTCGAAACTAACGACTAAGCAAAAAACTGTCAAGGCCAACATAAAAAAAAAACTGCTGAGCAAAACAACGAAAACAAAGAAGCACCAACTAACCGTCAGGTAGTTCTTCTTCATCATAAGAAACTCTGGTATCCCAGGGAATGTTAGATACATTTTGATTAAGGATAGAAACAAGACTCGTTTTACGAGCAGGGGAAGAGGATAATTGTCCTCCCTGCGCGAAAATTTTGTGGATGTTTTCAATTATAGTGTCTATTGATTTCATCAACATATTTGTTATCAAAGTTACTTGCTTTTCGAATTTCTCGTCTATCGATTTCATGAGCGATTCAAACTTTGCGTTAATAGAATCCTGAACCTCAGATAATGCTGGGATCGATTTAGTTATTTCTGCATAATTTTGTCTCGTTTGTAAAAAGATTTTACGTGCTTCTCATGTGGTTATATGATTATGACATTTTAATTCTAATATATTTTTTTCATTTGCATACATAGGATAGCTGTTGGACTTCGCGTTATGGTTTCCCTTGCAATTGATGCATCGGGTTACATTTTGGCATAAGCCATCATGAATTTCGCCGCAATTAGCACACGCATTGAGTTTGTCACAGACTCGGGATGGATGAAAAAAAGAAAAGCATTTAGAGCACTGACGCGGTCTGTCGACAAAATGTTCTATATTTTGGTTGATAAAACCAATTTTAACATCTTTTGGAATTGCTGTCCCAAGGATTGTAACCAGCACAGGTGAGGTCACCCGAGTAGAGTTCTGTTTCAGAAGACGTCTCATTTCTACAACAATCATGTTATTTTTTTTTCAATACTTTCCGCAAGTTGTCCTAATGGTGTATCTGTAGGGATATCTTGAACTAAAAATCGAGAGCGCACATTCTCCCATATAATGTTTGTGGTAATTTTTGTCTCCACGAATTTTTCCAGTGACAATAGTTTTACCGCACATAAGGGGTCCTTAGTTGAGAATATTATTTTACCCTGCCTTGTATACTTCATATTATCTATGTATTCATGTCTATTGACATTTTCCATCACAAATTCCTGGGCGGTGAAAGGATTCAATTTCGGTAGTTATTTGTGTTTATCTGCATTTGTGAACACAACATTTATTTCATTAAATTGTTTCGATGCTAAACGAATTACCAGCTCATTAGTTTTCTTGCTATTTTTATAAAACATATTGTTTACCATTGTATCCATGTTAGAAATCATTGACTCTTTTATTTCAGCTTAATTATTCAAGTTCCTAACACAAAAAGATGAGTGAGCAATGACGAAAAAAAAAAAACTCAGCAACTGAAGCACAAAGAAAAACAAATCCGGAAGCTATTAAAGTACTATTTAAGTATACTAAAGTATTTTTTTGTTAATCACTATAAACACAAAAAAAAATATTTTAAATCTGTCGAACGCACCAATTCAAAAAAAAAAGAAAAACTCCTAAAGATTTATCTGAGGCATCTACAATCAGGCAAAATTTAGCTGTTGGTGAAGGGTGTGCCAGAATAGTTGCTGTACGCAGTTGCTCTTTGCATTGCTCAAAGGCTTGTACTGATTTATCAGTCCAATTGATGATTCGATTATCATTCTTTTTGCTACTTTTTATGTAATCGTACAAGTTCGCTTGATGTTGAGCTGCTTGAGGAATAAATCTTCTATAACAGTGTTTCTCAACCTTTTAATATTCACGGCCCAATTTTCAATCATAATTTTCATCACGCCCCCCCCCCTCCCCACAGCATACAATAAAATGTATACAATAATAATTTATTTTGAGTGTTTAGCTGCAAAACACTCAAAATAAATTAT
>JAPMOQ010050399.1:3558-15972 GCA_026543055.1 Argiope trifasciata
TCGGGAATGGTTTCGACAAAATTTCCTCTCAAATTCTTTAATGAAGACGTTAAACACCAACCCCGGCAAAGCATTTTAGTAGATATTGGGTGAGGCAGAAATGGCACGACATTCGCGTGCAATAGTTACAAAATATGCACTTTTGGTGTGAATGTTACTTTTTCACTGAATTCATTGTGTAATTCTATGAGGGTTTGTTTTCCTTTTTCTATCTTTATGTTGCGGTTAATCCCGTTAGTGCAGTTAATAGTATCCAAAAGATTTTTTATTATAAATTTATATTTTAGACTTTAGACTCAATCTTCAAGATTTCATTACAAAACAGTAAAATTTTCAAGGAGAAATACCTGAAAAGTTGTGAAATGTTTCCAAAAATTAGAGCTGTTCTTGTAAGAGTATTCATACGAAAAATATAGTGATAATGCAAGTTCGTAACATTAAAAAGGTTTATTATGACCTTATAGGGAGAAAAATACAGAAAAAAAAAACAGAGGAAATCTATCTGATCATCTTATTATTAGCAGATACTCAAACTTTTTATCTATTCATTTAGCATCCCCAAATATAGCTTATTTGCATAAGAAAAATATTCATCATCCTTTAAAAGCGCAGCTTTTGGCATTATCCAGCCATTTCTTTTATATTTGCGCCAAGGAGAGCTCTGTGCACCGTTGGACAACCGGTGTCTCGTTAAGAGTGTGATTATACTTGCAAATGATCTTCCCTGTCAGCAGGTAGCCGAGGAAGAGTTAGGGGGGTGTTTCCTGTTTCGGCAGAAGATTGACGCCCTTGGAGTGGCCGCTGCTCACGAGGGAAGCGAATCTTTTAATAACCAGCACCGGTTTAAAATTGCCCCTTCATTTCCTTGTTTTCAAGACTCTCAAACTGGGAAGCACCTTCTATTTAGTCTTTTTGATTTACTACAAATATCCGTAAGCCGTCGAGCGGATTTAGATATTTTACGGCATATTGTTGGAATTTTATTAAAAAATTATATATATATATATAATCAGACTGAATTTGTTGATCGCAGTTTGGCAACACTTCGACCTTGCTCGGTAACATCAACAAGCTGTTTGATACGATTCAATTAAAATAATTAACGAACAAAAATTTTTTGAATTTGTTTCTATGGTGGATGTATATAGTTCCTAAATGAGAAGTTATTTGTGGTTACAAAAAACTTTTCTAAGGCTTGATTTTAGAGTGCACTTTTTGCTTCACATTGTTTATTTCTTTCATTTTTTAATCCTATTTTGGAATGGACTGAATTTGAATATAGTTGCTTTCAAACACATTTTTTTTGTATCAATTTTTTTAACTCTGTTTTTGTGGTATAGTTCCCAAATTTGAAAAATGGTGAGCAAAGCGCAATTTATTTGAATTTGTTTCTATGGTGGATTTATATAGTTCCTAAATGAGATGTTATTTACGTTTACGAAGAACTTTTCTAAGGTTCCCTTTTCGAGTGCACTTTTTGCTTCACATTTTTTAATGTCTTTCGTTGTTTTATCACATTTCGTTGTCACATCACATTTTTATTTTTGAATATATCTTTTTCCAAACTCCAGTGGTTTAGTAGATGCCAAGCGAGAGGAACTTCATTAGCAGAGCCTGGGGGTTAACGAACATACGCGAGTAGAGGGCGGAGCCCCCTTAGTTAATTTAATTTTAAAACACATTTATAACATGCTAATGATTTATTAGGTATAGGTCAATGTTTTTTTTATTTTATTAATTTTGTGAATATGTGTTTAATTTTTATTACAAGTTATAGTTGGAAATTAAATTTTAAAAATATATTTAAAAATTTGTAAGATAGTATTATTAAGAATTTTTTTTAATTTGAAAAGAATTGAAATTCATCTTTGCGCAAAATTATTTTTTGGAAATTATTGTAGAAAAGCATCAAAGTTCTGATTAATTCTTAGTCTAATTAAAAAATCTCTCCGAAGTGAACATTACCATTCTCCAAGACATATAAATGTACTAACTGTGGTAGCTGTATGTCAAACGGCCTGGCGTGTTGAGCGTTAACATGTGCACACTCATCTTTATTAGTAATAGAAATAACTTAAAACTCTCGTCATTATTAAAGCTGATGCTTGGTTTTTAAATTAGTTCATAGTAAAGCGAACTTAATGAAATTTAAAGAAAACTCGCCAGTTATATTCGATAAAGTGTTGGTGTTTTCCCAATACTTTATCACTTATAAAATACGTATTTTTCGAAATTTATTTGGTGAATATGAAAATATAGTTTCTTAATTAGGTTTTTCAAACGATATTTTAGTACTCAATTGATTATTTCCGAACCTGAACTTGGTAAAATGGAAGATTTCCGATTTAAATCGCAGAGTAGCGAAGTTATTCGGATCATCTTCCTCTCCTCAGATCAAGAATATAATCTGTTAAGTCAAAAAGAGACCATGTCTGATTCAATTTTGAGTTGAAAGAAGTTTAATCAGTATTAACATATGAAGTAAGGTAAAAAAATTTCGACATTCCATTTACTGAAAGTCCATTTATCTTTTCAAATTGCGAGAAAACGCTTTTTGAGATTTTTCTGAAAGCATCAGTTAGGGAAATTTATCTTGATGTCCACAGTACTTCTTCCTCTTGGGTATGGCCGACCCCCCACCTTCCTATACCGCCGCCACTGAACGAAGCAGTATCGACAAGATTGGTCGAGGCCTGTTGCCGCCTTACACATAATCCATCCGTATTACTGGCACGTTCTCTACACTTGCATTCTCTTTAAGGAGGTTCGCCGATGTCCATAGTACTATCTGGTAATCTTTTACCTGGGCAGAATTGAGGACTGTCCATTTAAATTCGTGACATTTGATCACTTTAAGAAACATACAGAGTTTTAATTAAGAAATTAAAGTATGTACTTCCCTATCTTAAAGCATCATTTACTGAAATCTATCTTGATGTCCATAATACTTCTTCCTCTTGGGAATGGTGGGGTCATGGTGACCTGGTGGTAAGATCTCAGCTTCGGAACCGGAGGGTTGTAGGTTCGAGACTCGATTCCAGCGAAGAACCGTCGTATAAGCGGGTTTGGTGCACTTTAAATCCGTCGGGGCCAAATGTCCTCTCGCTGGTATGGTGTGGAGTGGGGGGGAGGTGCCAGCTCATCTGACCGTGGTTCAAAATGACGAGGTTGGTTCCAAAATAGCTCTAGTGTTGCTTCAAAATGGGACGTTAATGTAACTAAACTAAACTAATCTTGGCTATGGCCGACCCCCTTTTCTTTCCCACCGCCACTAAACGAAGCAGTATCGACAGGATTTGTTGTGTCCTATTGCTGTCTTAACCACTATCCATCCGTATTACTGGCACATTCTCCGAACTTGCACTAAGAGGTTGTCCGATATCCATTGTACTATCTGGTAAACTTTCACTTGGGCAAAATTCAGGATTGACCATTTAAACTTATGACGTTTCATCACCTTAAGAAATATACAAAATATAAAGTAAATAAAAGCAGTTTCCAAAAATACATCTTTATTGAAGGGCTGTAAAGTGAATTAAAAAGCTTCACTTATTTTTAGCATTGTAGTCATTAAATTATAATTTGTTATTATATAAGTATTATAAAACCTTGAAATCAATTTATTCCACGCATCAGGTGACGTCATTAACGAAATAAAAATTTAACTCCAGACTAGAAAACATAAGTGCGAAAAATTAAAAAACTTAAACGCATTTGGAAATGAATGGGAAATCAATCTGAAAATTCTGCTTCAACAAAGATGATATAAATTAATTAGTTAAAATTATGTAGTTTTTGAATTTATTTTTCAACCAAATTACTCTTGTCTTCATAATTGTTTTCCTTTTTTTGCATCATTTGATTTTATTTCGAAATGTTTAAAGCTGTACTGTTCTGAATTAAAGTACACGCAAGATGTAGCAGTCTCATGCACATTTCACTCGTATTTCGAAAGAACTTTAAACTATCATACCTGTTTTATTATGCGCATATGCATTGTTTTGCTATTTTACGGATCATAAATTAGGTGTCTGGAAAATCAACAGACGTTGCAGGAAAAACTTAACGCTGTTAGAAGATTGCTGCATCGATTAAAAAGCAATTCAGCACACGCACAAACGGCACGTAAATAACTTGATATAAAACTTATTTTTGAAACAAAGGTTAGATTTTGCTTTCATGATTTAGTTCATTGGTACTTAACATATTGTATGTGGGACAAGTACTAGTACGTTTTCTGACGCTTGATACTTGAGTGCGGGTCACGTACTAGTACGAGTTAGTGTAACAACCTGGTTTGTTTGTAGGTACAAAAATAAGGGTATAGACAGGAAAATGAGGCCGAATGCTCTTGTCTACTACATAGATTCTGGAAAAATTTAGACAAATGAAAACTAGTTTTTATATCAATTGATGCGGAAGAAAAGGTTGATTTAAAAACTCAATTTAGATTTAAGTAAATTTTGATTTCTCCTTGCGAAAATGAGTGAATTTTGCCACTTACCCCTTCATAGAGGAAAATGTTTTGAACGTTACCACACTGTAAAATATTATTAGTTTTATGATTGCTCTTTTTATTTTTTATAATGTAAAGATGTTTATATATGTATAACATAATTCGACAAAATTAAAACTGTATACTACTATTTCTATTTGATTTTTCATATTTACGATACTATTATAAATTTATCCACTAAAAATATATATTTTTTATTTACAAAATTATTATGGTTGTTATTTATATATTTGTTTATATATTTCAATATAAAATAAGAAAAGTTGGTTAAGAAATGAAATAATTTTCGATCTATTGAGATTGAACTGAATAGCTAAATTCATGGGCAAAACGCCCGCTCCCAGTACAATTCCGCTGCGAAATGTACCAGCACAAAATGTATTAACGCATCGCTAATAAATTACATTTCCAAAAAAGTCATCTTATCTTCTTCTTCTTTTGCTTTATCGTGTCTATATATAAACGAGATAATTCAAAAACACAATGGGCGACATAAATGTAATTCGGTTCATCGTCTTCATAAATCTATATCAGTTTTTAAAACTTTATTAGGTAACAGAAAAAGAAAATAATGCTAGATTACTTTTGCTGAAGTTATGTCGTGGTCGCCTAGTGGTATTTTTTTTTTTAAATCTTTTAGATCGGGCGCCCGAGACTCCGAGATGTAAGTGTGAAATATTACCCCATTTCTTTGCGATTGACTGAAGATCCAATGCACGTGCTTTGCTCATTTGATACGCTCTCCCTGAAAGACTTGGGACTTTATGTCTCTATATGTTTTTGTTCCACAGTCATCATCCATCAGGGGTCTTTTTTTGAAAAAAATATCCATCTCTTAAAAACACGGACTGCCATAGTGATTTTTGATGTGGAAACAGGAAATATTTCTAATCGCTGAGAGCGATAAATTCGGGAATTTCAGTATTCTGTGGTACTTGAACCCGAATGATTTTAGGAATGCGATGGTTAATCCAGCTTTTTAGTTAACTTTTATTTCTACATGCTTTATACATATTCTGGAGACTTAATCATTGAAGAGCATGATCCAAATTTTCTTGAAACGTGTGTGCGATTGAATATCTTCCAGCAAGTCGAAAATTCGATCATTAGCTGTGCAGTACCTCAAAAGTTTTCAACAATATATTTAGTTTATGGACGCTAAGACTAATTTGTATACAGAATGACAGGGAAGTAATTTTTCTGTTTAGTGGGTGTTAAGTGCATATTAATAACGTATCTAGGGGATCAAAAGCTTTCATAGGAAATAAAAAGTTGTGTAGATGGGGTTGAGAAACAGAATTTTTTCACACACACACACAGACACACACACACATATATATATCTATATATCTATATATGAATGTGTGTGAACATACGCAGAGCGAGAGAGAATAAGCTATAAAACAACTGAATTTAAATATTTTAAAATTTTCTAAAAGGGTATAAATATTTACTAATATAATGCTATAATATTTTTCAAAGAAAAAAAAATTGCTTTATTTTGAATCTAAATAAAATTTTAAATGAAATAAACTAAACAATTCCCATATACAAAAGTATACCTTTGCAAAATTTTATAGTTCCGGGTCTAGCGGACTGCAATATTATAAGCCAACATACACACATTCTTTTTTATCAGTAGTAGAAAACGGCTTAATTCATTCCATTGTTCAATTTTTAATCACGTGGCGATTGTGCCAACTCATTTGGAAACAAAATTATAAATGGAAGCCTTTTAAATTATTTTGTCATTCATTTTAAACAATGAATGAGTTACAAGAGATTACTTATTTATCAGAGCAGTTTCATAAAACTCATCTAACTTTCAATAAATCAAAAAACATTTTTAAAAATGAAAGGTATCTCTTTTAACTTATCTCTTATGACAAAAAAAAAAAGCCTTTGAAAATATTTTTGAATGATCCCACAATCTAAGTTTACATTTGAAACTTTTTATTTTCACCTTGAACTGAAAACTTCTCGAAAAATATTTAATGAATAGTGAAGATAAGCTAAAATAAACCTTGTGTTTTAATCTAGGTTTAATCGGAAAAGATAAGCCATTGAAAACAAAAGCAAGGAAAAAGGATTTGGATAAGATTTGCATTAGAAGGAAATAAATAATTTTCATTTTCAGTGTTCATTAATTCGGTATTGTTTCCAACAATTAATAACAAATATTTTTTAAAATTTGCAATTTAAAATTTGGGTTGATGTCGATTTCAGGTGTTGATAATGGTGCAAATTAGATGTTGATAACGATGAAAATATGATATTCAGACATTCTTTGAAATTCTTGAACAAAATATAAAATTTGTTTTGAATATTTTTTTTCGCTTTAACAAAGTAAACAAAGAGAGATGTTTCAAATCGTTAAAAAATTCGACCTTGAAATTTTGGGAAATCTTTATTTTAAAAATTTTTCCCAGCCAAATGAATTATTCCTTTTACTGGATTTAATTCTATTTTTTCATATTTGATAAGAAAAAGTTTTGTAATCAATTTTTCATTCACTTATTTATGTGCTAGAATTTTGAAATTTTGTGTTGTAGCACTCTCTTTTTCCCCTACACTATGATTCACTCATCACACGCCGCCCTCTGGCGAGTGCTTAGAGAGACAGTCAGTTAAGCCTCTGTTATCGTTATGTGTTGACGTGTTTTTTGTCCACTCTCTCTTTGTGTCTGTGTGTAACATAACCTTATATGTTTCAATAATAAATTATTGTTACACAAGAAGGCTTATCTTAATTAGAACCCACCAACCACCGGTCACAGTGTATTTGTTTATTCACATTTTCAACACACTGTTATCGTATTTACAGCTAGTTAAAGTTTGATTCCATAATACATGTCACACTGACATGTAGTGACTTTAACTACATGTCTTTTAGTAAATTTATATCGACATAATATCTGTGATAAATAGGACATATTAGGGGTAAAAAATATATTTAGAGGAATTTTCCTCTGCAAAAATTAAACCTGTAGATGTGATCTATCCAAAACGTTCTCGCATACTTTGTAACAAACTGTCACGCCAGAGAACGCCTTTCGTGGCATTGGCGTACAGTAGTTGCAAAATATTAACTCTCGGCACGAATGTAGTATTTTCATTGTATCACGTGCTCAGTGGAGATTTTTTTTTGTCAATTAATCTCTGGTATAAGTAAATGGTATCCGAAAAAATTGTTTTAAGCACACTTTTCTCAACCGATTGAAAACTAAAATTTGACACAAACTGCACTTGGTCCCCAAATCATACCAAATTTGATATATTTAAGTCATTGCGGCTTTGAATTATCGCGTTTATATATTTCTGAAAATACAATTCAATAAACAGTCAAGCCGTCACTGGATATGGCTCAAAATTTTGTGCCGAATTTTATCTATTTTCATAATCTTGAGGTGGTTACTTAGTTATCTTCATTATCTAATTATCGAGTTAACTTACATTCGACCAGCTTGTGAGATGGACACCTGGACAGATTTTACTCAACATTTAATAGATATCAGCAAATTCGGCGTAAAAGCCTTAAACAAAATTTTAACAGTGTTCTTTCTCAGTCACGTGACTGACCGTCACCAAGGCACATTTAATGAATCTGGGAATATTCTTCGGTTTTTGGATCGCAATTCATTCAAATCTAATATCAATTCATCTTTACATTTAACATTAAACATCAATCCATACCTCCGTTGTTAGAGCTCATGTGGCCCCTTTCCGGTTTGGTATAGATGAAGGTGGACTTTATTTTAAAAAAAATACACAGCAATGAATGGGAAAGATGCAGACAAATGACAAAATACATATGAATACAACGTAACAAGAAATGATAAACGTTGGAGAAAATTATCTTGAATACAATGGCACTAGTTGAACGAAAATTGTAATGTACATAACAAAGATAAAGGGTTATAAATATGAGTTACTTGCGGGGGGGATGAAAAATAAATTATGGATAAAGTGCGAGTTGTATTAAATGGTGTCCTAATAAAATAATAGCGTTAATCTAAATGAAGCAGCTCTCCTTGATCAGTTAGGAATCCTATCCTGTTTATGATTCTACTTTTGGAAGATGGATTATTAAGGACTCTTTCGTACCAATGTGACCAAAAGGGTGCCAAAATTTTAATTCTGTCAAGATGGACTATTAAAATCAATAAATCATGCCAGTTAAGTTAAAATACATTGAATGACGTTAAAGGACATGGTTTACAAAACTACTTAGGACAATAACATTTAACATATGTACATTAATACTCTGTGACTACTTTACGCTTGCTTCCAAAGACATGGACTGATTATTCATGGCAGCGGCCGCTAGAGGGCTGAGGAAAACAGTTACGGTTACACCATAGACTTTCTAGCGATAATGAGGGTTATTGATCTCTAAAAAACTTTCTCACAAAAGCATGAAAGAAATGATATTTCATTAATTAATCCTGATTTACTGAAAATTTTGGTTTCAGAAATTGGTTCACCGTTAAGAAAATTACAACTTATGAGCTCAAACGTTGCCATGAGACAAGAGGCAAGGAAAGAGTTAAAAAACAGACAGCTTGCTGTTTTTGGCAGACACTTCCTTGAAGAATGTCCTTCAGAGCGAAAACGGAGGTGTTGCAATGAGAAAAAAATTAAAAACTATTTTTTATGACAACATTCAATTTTTACGCAATGAAATTAAAGAATATAAACTGAAAAATAAAAAAGTAACAAAAGACAGAACGCAAAGAAAAGAAAACGAATGTCCTGTGACAAATCGAATATTCGGAAATTGTAGAAGATTGGATGTTCCTGGTGATGATGGGTATTTTGAAATAATATGGGGATTCGAATTATTTGAATTTGGAAAAAGAACCGGAGGTTAAGGATTTTGGGTTGGTGAAGCTATTAAAGGAAAATACTTCCAAACCGTGACCAAAATTTTGAGCAAAAAAAAAAAAAAAAAAAAAAAAAAAGAAAAACACCGAGAGAGAGAGAGAGAGATGGACATCGTCAGAAAAACTCTAAAGTGTTTAATTCATTTACTACTGCTTTGTATATAAACTACAAGGACCACGATGGCCTGGGAGTAAGGTCACGGCTTCGGAACCGGAGGGTTTCAGGTTCGAGACTCAATTCCACCTAAGAACCGTCATGTGAGGGATTCTCTTGCACGTTAAATCTGTCAGGCCAAACGTCCACCCGCTGGCGTGGAGATTGGGTGCCAGCTCAGGTGCCGTCCTCTTCATCTGACCACGGTTCAAAATGAGGAGGTCTGTCGCAAAAATGGCCCTAGTGTTGCTTTACAACGGGATATTAATATAACTAAACTATAACTACAGAGAAAATACTGTAATCATTCAAAAATTACAACAGAGCCCGGCGCTCTGGCACAGAGATAGCATAGCATATCTTCCCAGTGATCTGGGCATCCCAAGTTCGAGTCCCTGTTCGAGCATGATTGTTACTCTGTGTTCTGTCGGTAAAAAGGGGTTGTGAAAACGAATGTGAATCATAAAGTAGCTAAGTCGTACTCTTGATCCTACTGGGCACTACTGGGAAAATACACGGGACGCTCACTTAGGCTTAAATCGCTGACATGTTGGACGACGGGCTTGTAAAGTGCCATTGGTAACAACAACAGAGTTACATCAATCTCCCTTTATAAACCTCCATTAATTTGAATAGCATAAGTTTAAAACCCTCTCTATATTTCTGAATAAAATAACTCAAGAACACTTTCAGTTCGACGAATGAAATTCGGTAAGAAGTCTTTACGTTAAATTTGTAGATTTTTATCGAATCTCTATAAATAAAAATGAGTGTATGTCTGTCTGTCTCTTATGCCTTCCTAAACCGTTCGTTCGATTGCGATGAAACTGGGTTAGCTTATTGCTTACACCAACGGGATGGTTATAGGAATAGTACAATTATCTAATTATTTTTTAAAAAATCTAATTTCAACCGCATTCATTTACCAAGGATTAATCCTCAAATAACTCTGATGGTGACAATAGATTCAGTAGAAAAGCTAAATCCAAGTGAAAGGTTAATATTGCATACTATTATATACTGATGCCATATAAGTCATTTTCAGAGGTAATAACTTTATTACAGATTAAAAGGGAAAGTTTTGGGTTGACCGACTTTGGGGGTTTTAAATTTTGATTAAATGTTAATGTTTTATGCAGAAACCTCCAAAAACAGTTTGGCATAAATAGTTTTGCCCCATCTTAATTTGCAAAAATAATCTTTTCAACTATATCTTATGGTATAAATATATTTCCTATGTTTAATCCATTTTAAAAGAAACTATTTTAATGACATATTTTTAAATTAAATTCGAGAATTCTAAACGAATATATATATACATATATAATATGAGAAATTAAATGTACGAAAAAAAATTGCAACGTCATGTAACCGATATTCTTGAAAAGATTGTTTGCTAAATTTTTGAATTTCTGTACTTATTTTTAAAGTAATGCATCTTCTCACATTCTGTTTGCTTTAATGTGTTCATTAAACTGCAGAAGCCTCAAAATAAGGAAACTTTTTTACCGTTACGCTGTACGTAGGTATAATCATATTTGACCTTGGATTATAAATGGCATTATCCTTAAGAAATACAGGACCTTACCACCAAGCCACATAAAAAAATGAGTTCTGTAGAATGCTACTTTCCTATTTTACTATGTAAGGAAATGTGATCATTACAATATACCCTATTTAGATTAATCAATCTGAAAAGAAAGCAGTAAAAGTCATTGCAGAATACGAGATTTATATCTTTTTTTAATCATTCTGGCTTTTTTAAGATTAATTATTAAGTTCTTTTATGGTTTTTCTTTCTCTTGCTGGTTTTCCTTATATTGTTAACATGATAATGTTGGTAAGATTGATACTACTTGTTAATTATGCCATGCAAAGAATTTTAAAAAGCTCTAAAGTTTGAACGTTTGACAAAAAAATATCAGAATTGATTGTCATTGGTTAATGGGTATCTGTGCGAATGCGATCTCTATAAAAATATTTTTTTCCCAAAATTTTTGCTCAATTTTCAATTTACACCAAATACATTTTGCGTCAGTTTAAAATTCCAAGAATTAACTTTTTTAGTGCTACCAATTTAATTTCTTTAAAAGATTTTCCCATGGTTTTATTAACTTTCAAAAATATTTGTAGGTCTATTCACGACTATACTTCTCATTACTGGTTTATAATCACGGAAGTTCCAATGCTATTGAGCATGTTTTTTGTAGGTGTTTTTTTCTTTTGTTTTAAATTAGAATAATGTTTTTTATAAAAAGCATATAGCCGAATAAAAATTGGAAACTTTATCATACTTCAATGTTTTTGACTAGAGCTTCAAATCTTCTCTATTTTTTTTCTTTTTTTATGGCTTCTGAAAAAGAACATTTGATTCCTTAATGTTTTATGGAATAATTAATTTTTAATCTAAAATCATAAGTAGCGCTATTAACTGGTAATGCAGGAGAGAAACGATGTTAAAATATTATAAAAAAAATTTTTTTGGTTGAGTTTGATTCGATTTTTGGCACATGAGCCATAAATTTGGCCAAGCTATGCCAGACTAGGTAAAATTCTTTCAAATTAAAATTTCAAAATTCCTTGGAATAGGAAACAATGTGGAATAAAACTTAATAATAGATAATCTTCAAAAAAGAAAGGAAAGTAGACTAAATGTGTGAAAACCAATTAATTTTAGAAGGGGTGAGAGATTACCGTGGGAATTCTTTCCAAGTAAAGTAGATAAAAAATATTATTTAATTTATTATTCTTAAAATATGTTGTTATTATTGAGCATTATTAACAAAAAGAGGTCTGTAATTTTATACAGTTTTTCGCGATATGTAATTGTTATCTTTCTTTCGAGTTTTTTTCCGTTGATG
>JAPMOQ010050399.1:42374-66907 GCA_026543055.1 Argiope trifasciata
TATTGCTAGATCTAAATTCTTTTAGTTCATTTCCTAGAAAATAGTAAAGAGACAAAGTACATCAAATTTCATAGTAATATGATAATAATATTTTGTGTTATTTGCTTTAAAGTAAGCGGGAAATGAGTAAAAATTAGTTTCGAGAAAAATGCATTTAAAGTATTCAGTAACTTGTTTTAATAATAAATTATAGGCGTACATACTTAAAATTCATCCCATATATAGCTTATGACTTCTTGCTTCTAATTTCTGAATAATTTTCCTTTTTCAATCATTTAAATATTTTTCTGACATTTTTTTTTTTTTTTTTTTTTTTTTCATTTGGCAGTGAATGCTGCCTAAATTCATTTATTCTGTCCTTGCCGAGCTCATCAAATGTTCTAACTGAATTCTCACTAGGATACACTCCAACAACCTTAAGGATGTTCAGTAATCCTATAAAACTTTCCTTAAAATGTATTTCATAAGTATAGTATTGATTGATTTTTTGGGTTATTAAATATTGATGTGGAATGCATATTTTTTAATTCAAACATTTTTTTCCATCAGATTGAAAAACACGAATTAAGCAGGTTATGTAGATGAAATCAATTGATTTATGTAATTGTGATTTGTTGTATTCACATACATAAAATGCAGATAGACAATATACAATGATTTATTTCAATCCTCTTTAAACTTACGCACGAAAAGACAGACAAACATTTTTGTTCTTGATTTTAAACATATGTCATATCATCCATATTTCATCTAACCAATTCATTAAATTTCTGAGTTGCTAAACTCATGTGCATACAAATGGACAGGCAGACTTTTTAAAAGAAATTAAGTTTCTGAAATTTAACAGAAATTTATAATTTTGGTGCTATGACGCCCTATCAAATTCCTTCCGATAGCTTGTTAAGTTATCGTGTTCACAGAATAACAAACAAAAAACTAAAATTTTTTTTTTAAACCCGTGGAAATCTTAAGCATTAAGATTTGATAGAATTTTCTATTTAAATCGACATCGTTTGATTGGGTCAATATTTTTTCTAAGAATAATTCGCATGCAAGAAAATCAAAATAGAAAAAATTTGCTAATAAAATAGTGACGCAAACGATTTGTCACAATTTTTTATTTTAATTTTTCAATTCGTTTCCACATTTCAGTCGTATTATAGCATTTCACTTCCGTTACCATAGTAACCGAATTAATAAGGTGCCCATTATTATTTAATTGAATTTTGAGTCTATTATTTTCAAACGATTATATTTATTGCTGACAAACTGCCTGTAAATTGCATCATGCAGTGTGTGTGGGAAAAAAAAAAATCCCTCAGCAACTTTACAAGGCCACCTGTTGGATCCAGAGCCATTAAATTTAATACTAAGGTTTTTGGGCGTGAGGGCTCTTTAAGAAAAGTATTTCCAAAATTTTAATTGGATTTGTGATCAAAATTTAATCAAAAAATAAACTACTTTTCTTCAATATGTTGTCGCACAAGAATCACATTTTACATTACAGGCAAACTCGAAAAATAAATAAATGACATCAATTTTATTTTTGTACAGCTTTTTTCTCTCATCTCAATTATTCTCTTCAAATATTTCAAAGTATATGCTCAACTATTATTTCCCTTATTTTGGCTACTGTGTTTATACACACATGCATTGAAAGAATATTTAAAAATGTATGTATGCATACACGTTACTACTGATCTAAAATTAATAACAAATTTAAAAAATAACCTCAAAAAGGGCAAATCAATCTTTAATCATGATCATGCTTCTAGAATTCCGGTATGCTATGGACTGGAATCTAATGTAAATATTTTTCTTCATTTTCTTTTATTTATTTTACGATTTTTGTGCGTAAAATATAATCTACTTTTTCATAAGTCCTGAGACAGTCTCACTATCACGCAATGCTTATAACTGTATTGAAACCCTCTACTTTTTTCTTCCCCAACTTTTTACACCTTAGTTGGTTCTCTTTTGAAGGTTACCTTCGACCTACCCAAGTCCCGTGATCCCCTCCTGCGGAAGAATGGAAAGTATTATGGGGAAAAGGAAGCTTATGGGAAGTTCATGATTTGTGTGTCGTAAAGCTTTTGGGCTGAAAGAGCGGAGGGGTCACCAGAGAGAAGGAGCGGTGGGTCAGAGATGCGCAGCTGTCTTAACAATACAGAGGGCAAGTCGGAGCCCCATTTTAGTATTTTAGACCCCATTTTTCAATATATCAGACCGTTGGACCTACAGCTACCAAATTTGGTACATGTATACCTTGGAGGTCGGGAATGTGCACCTCGGAGCCCTTTTTTCGAAATTTTTAATTAGAATTTGAATTAATTAAAATTTAAGCGAAATGTCGACGTTTTTCCGCTATAACTTCCGAAAATATGATCACACAAGCATGATTTTTACATCAATTTAAAGATTAAAAAATTAGCTTTCTAATGGTATCAGTGTTTTAATGTATAAATTAAGCTTCTATTTTTAACAAAATTTTAAAGAAATATTTTAAACACGTTTTTTTAGCACGTGACTGGATAAAATAAAATAAATATTAAATGTGATATTTTCTTTGAAAAATAAATGCAAAGCAAAGGTTTCTATAATCGTTTGCAATATCTAAGTAATTAATTCAACAAATCTTTTTTATTTAGGGTAAACGCTTGAGTCAAGTAATGCATTTATGAATAATGAGTTTTAGATTTCTTCATACTTTGCTCTGTGAGCCATATTTTACAAAATATTTTTATTAATATTTTAAATAAAAGTTGTACATCAATCAGTCTTCTAAATCAATCATTAAAACTGGCTGATTTATAAAATTAAAGAATATTATTAGGAAAACGTGCTCTCTTAGAACTTTCCATCCATCATCTTAAAGGAAATATTAATTTCAGACCAATCAATGACCGTAGTTACTTCAAGGCTAATGAATATGTTATTTAATTGAAAATTTTAGAACTTGTTACTCATGGCGAACCAGCTGGTCGCCAAAGGCGGCTAGTATATATATATACATATATCTTGTTCCAATTTTCTATCGTTGATAAAAGACTTTTTGTTCATCCACTCAAGTTCAAATATATATTTTTTTAACTTGTCATGGACTTGATGTTAGTACAGCTTTTGTTTCAAATATTGGGGGCGGTGGAACTATGCCACCACCATCTCTCTTTCTCAGGTTTTTTTTTTTTTCTTCCTCAAAATTTTGGTCAAGAACAATTTGGAAGTATTTTCCTTTAACAGCTTCACCAACACAAAATCCTTGTTTCTTTTCTCCGGTTCTTTTCCCAAATTCAAATAATTCGAGTCCATTATCATTATTATATTAAGAATGTGCACCTTTGAGCGATTTTTTCAAATTTTTAATCATAATTTAAATTAATAAAAAAATTATGCAAAATTTCGATGTTTTTCTGCTATAACTGTCAAAAATATAATAGCACAAAATTGCTTTTTATCTTATTAAATATTAAAAAATTATCTTTTTAGTGATACTAATATTTTTCTTAAACAAATTTGATTTCCATTTTTAATAAATATTAAATAAATAATTTAATTATATTTTTTCAACAAAAAAAGTAAAATTTAAGTTGCACGAGCACGTTACGAGTGACAGGGGGGAAATTATCTTTTATCAATATGTTGCCATCAGATTGACAAAAACTCAAATCAAAAAATTAATTAACTATTATCGCAAATTAAACACATAAAAATGTAATTGTCAGCATGTGTCTGTTTGAAATATGTGTTTTCTAAAAAGAAATATCAAGAAAAGTTTTTATGATTTTATCAGCATTATCAATTAAATAAATCAGCTTTATTTAAGACAAATATGGTTTAATATATATCTTTTCAGTTAGAAGCCCAACAAATCATTTGTAAATCTTTTATAATAGAAATATATATATAAACAAGGCTTAATGGAAACAAATAATTATATACTACATAACATGAACCTTTAAATTTTTTAATAAATGAAGAAAGTTTAGCTTTTATTTAGATCCTCTGCTCTGTGAATCTTATTTGACAAGATATTTTGACCTCAAAAATGCCCTTGTAGTCACAAAATCCCAAATCAAATTGGATATATTTAAGTTATACAATTTATTTAACCAAAAAAAATATTATATACCTGAAATTTATAATGCCAAAAATATAATTTTTAAAATGTTAAGAGGATGTAAAAATAATTTTTGTGCAAAGACACGTTTCGAAAGTATGATGAGAAAATGCAAATTCATTTCAACCGTGTTTCCACCCTCTTTAGAGGAAAACGTAGTAACTTTTTAATAGCGCAATTGATCCTTCTAGATAACAAGGAATATATTCTCTAAATATCGTTCGAATCTATCAAAATCTGTGGGATTGTATAAGATTGAAATAAACAAATAAACGAACTGTCAATCTTATGTATACAAAATGTAGATATTTATCGAATTTCGAGTCAACTCTGTCAAACGGTTGTCTGTCATTCTGACAATTCGTGTGTAGGAGTACCGATAACTAAAAAAAAAACCACAGCTGTGTTGATAAATGGTAGCAAAATGTAAATAATAGAAATGGGTATTTTGACATGATTCTAATTCTAGATCTGCACTTATAGATCGTTTTCGTCGAATAATGAAGACAATCCAGAGCAAATTTGGATCTTTTCCCATTGGTCGATCTTGTGAGTTTGAGTTTAGTGAGTTTGATGGAGTTTACTGGCACTAAGACGATATCTGATTCTGCACTGCCAACCACAAGGTATATGCAAATATATGGATCATAAAAAGTTTTAAAAGGTTAATCATAATCTCTTCTCCAATATTTTAATCACGATTTAAAAAACACAAGCACAAATAAACTGCCATATAGATATGAAGTATTAAAAGAAGCTGAAAAAAATACTTAAATAAGGTAAAAGGAACCAGTCATTTTTAAAACAATAAAAAGTTGAGGATGAGGCACTTTATGAAGGATGTCTTTTAAAACAAAATGAGGGGAATGAAAAGATTGAACTCGTTGAGAATCAAAACGTGGTCACTTAACCAGAATGTACCGAACTGTCGAAAGGCATCGGCATGTATCGGCATTGGCCGATCGCATTTAGTGAAGACAGACAATCCAGTAAGGATTGCTTCTTATAGACCGACTAGACCAGGAATGGCAAACCACTGGCACGCGTCACAATATTTTGGACACTCCACCAATCAAAACAGTTGGCAAGAGATTTCATTTGATAAACCTAACATGTCTCAATTCGATTGGTTGGAAATCGAAGAACATGAAATGGATTTGATTGATTTTCACTCTAGTTCAATATGGATTTAAAAAATTATTGAAACATGGAAAAAGTTGGAATTCATGGAAACAGAAAGATGAAAAAGGATTATAAATAAAAATGTTAGTCACGAAATTTCGCAAACATAAAATTCGATTCCAGATACATTTAACTGTTTGAATAAGGTGACTCATGCAATTTTAACCAAATTTTCATCTACCTTTGATTGCGAACCATTATTTTTAAAGATGAATAAAATTCAAAACTCTCTTCAAACCATTTGGAAGACGACTCCAATTCAGCATGCATTCTGATAAAAGTGACATCTTACAATCCACACTAATGTTACGTTGATTTGAATTGCACTTATAATTAAAACCTCTACTACTATACAGTGCAAAGTGTATTTTTTTCGCAGTTTTAAGAGTTTTCAGTAGTTAGTACTTAATTTATTTTATTATATTTTCAATAATCACAAGTCAAAAGGATTTGATGGTACGTCTATATTCCTGATTAGACATTTATTTAGAAAAAAAGGCACGTTGTTCCATCAAAGGTCGATATCCTTGAACTAGGCTGAATAATGATGACAATCCAGTATGCATTTTTGTTTCTCTTCCTTTTAGACGATAGAATTCATCAATAACATCAAACAAGTGTACTTTTTTTAGTCTCTTTTTGTCGGCCAAGCGAGATTAATAAAAACGTCAATCTAGATAACATTTATGATTAATTTAGTACGATTTCTTCTTATTGAACCAATTGAGCTGAATAATGATAACAATCCAGTATAAATTTTGGATTATCTTCCGATTAACCTTTTGATTCGAACTTTGAACCAATAACTAAATAAGAAGAGATATAAAAAAATGCACATTCGATTATCTTAATTTTTTGAAGAACAAAGGAAGCCACAGTTGTGAAAATATGCAAGGAAATCCAACACAGAATACACTCTTATATTTTTGCAATCCTATTTACCATTTTAAAAGTTATCTCTGCTTCCTCTTAGTGATTCAACATTCAATATCTAAACAGACTCGGATTTTAATTCCTCATATTCTAATTAATATTTAAATTACAGATCATGTGATTTTATAAGAGTTATTTTCACAAACTCATAACTCTAATTCTATAAGAATTAAGTGTTTTTTCAAGAGTTATTTTGGAAAATTCTGTATCATAGAAAATAAAGATAATAATAATAATAAATCCTAATATTTGTCTATGCTGCTTTACTATAAACCAGTACAATTTTTTCTTAAACTTTCTCTTTTGATTACGTGATTTAATATTTTAAGTATTTAGTTCATCATATTTTGAAATGAACAGGGCTTGCATTTTGAACTTTTTCCCATGCTCCAAATGGTTCAAAATCTGACAGATATTTGCAACTTTGTTATCAAGACGAATCACAATATTTCAGCCATTACTTCATCATATTTTCGAATTATTGTATTCACTTGCACATGGACAATCAATCAAACAGAATGCCTCACTTTTAGTTCAAATGAAATAGTGGTCTATAATATCAGACGCTGATTGAATTTTATACTAAATATCTCATTCTGTTAAAGGCAGTATATTAAAAGGCATTAAATCTGTCCTAATTCGAGATCTATAGAAATTAAAACATTTTTACTTTCTAGTATACATAGTTTAGAAAAAGTATCGTAATTTGAGAATTCTGAGCGAATATGAAACGAATCACGAGATACAATAAATAGTTTCTTTCATTACCATTCTGAAATAACAAAAGTTTTACAATTCTAAAAGAAAGCACAAATCTAAAATATAAAAAGGGATATTTGTTCATTCTTATTTTATATATACTGTCGTACAGTTCATCCTATTTCGATAAAACAATGCCAAATTATTAATTAATTGCACTTAATATTATTTTTTTGACGGCAGCAACACACCTGGTACCAGCTAGTATGATATTTTTAAGTCATTGCGTTAATTTACAAGTTTCGAAAGGTATAGACAGATAGATTTTCCATCACTTGTTGGATTTGGCTCAAAATTTGGCAGCTGTCAACACTATAGATGATATAATTTGAAATTATGCTGTAGAGTCTATACTGTTTATATTGTATTATACTATACTGTCTATACTATAGGGTTTTATCTGTCCAGACTATTCGTTTTGAAGTTATCGTGCAAATTTATAGCCGAACAGCCCTGCTGACAGACTTCTTCTGAAAGGATTTTATTCAAACTTTGATGTAAACCGACTTTCATTCGTCAGGTTCTGAAAGTTTTTGAGTCATATTTGTCATAGACAGACATAACACCTCAAATGGTTTTGTTGTATTTTTTTTTTCGAACTTCAGAAGTGTTTTAGAGATGTATTATATAATGGCTATATGATTCAGCCGTTTGACAGAGTTACTAAAGTGAAATGGGTGACAAATAAAGTCTTCAAAGATAGGATCCGACCAAAGGAAATTTTAGATCAAACATAATTTTTTGAGGAAATAAAATGAAACGTATTATGAACTACAGGGTGCGCCAGAGAAACTGGCTTATTTGAAAAAACTCTCAAGCGGTGAGTTGGGTGGGTAGAGGGGTGATACGTGGTGCTACTGGGGAGAGAAGTCCCCAAGTTTGTTTCTTCCACTAGTTAGTTGCCATCATGCTCTAGTCTAGAAAACAGCGGGCCTTCGCCGTCTAGAGCCTCTTTTCTAACGGTCGCTCACTTGTTGCTACGCAACGTGCTTTCCACACTCGCTTTGAAATTCCTCTTAACAGATCCGTTCCCGGGCGTCATTCGAGTCTGTGGGGGATTAACTCATTTCGGGAGTGTCGCTAAACCCATAAATGGACATCAAAGGACCACCAGAGCTCCGGGAAATGTCGAAAGAGAGAGGCAGTCAGTTCTGCGTTCTCCCTGGTGTTCGACTCGCAAACACGCAGTTGCAATGGGAATTTCTGACACCATTCTTCGACGAATTCTCCATCAAGACCTTCGATTTCATCCCTATAAATTGGCTGTTGAGCAAGAGTTAACTGAACGCGATTTTGTTGCCCGTCAAAACGCATCTGAAATGCTGCTTGACAACCTGCCTGAAGTCGCGGTCGTTTTTTTCTGTGGCGAGACTCAATTTGAAATCCCTAGTTTATGTCGATCAACCATGGACAATAGCTCACCTCAAGAACAACATTCGCGGCGCCATTGCTGACATATCGATTGATATGCTGCCAAGAGTGGACACAAACTTCAAAAATCGACTTAATCAGTGTATGCGCAATGGGGATCGCCATTTAACTGATGCCATTTTCAAAACTGTATGGGAAAAAAATTGGGATATTGTTTTCTCAAATAAAAAAAAAGAATTAAAACAATAACTGAAGTACTTTTGTTTTAATTAAATTTCAAATAAGTAAGTTTCTCTGGCGCACCCTATATTTACAGACGTGAAGAAACATTTGTACAAAGACAGTCATTACAGGACCTGATGTCACCACCGAACCGTGTTACAAACATAATGATACGTATTTATATCACGTCTTAAATCTTACATTTCCATATCGGATCAAATAAAAACCAGATACCATACCAAAAATAACATGTTTAATGTCAAGTGAAGTGATTTGCTTTCAATAAAGACGCACAATAGCGGATTCAAAATGTATTGAATCCTTTTGGAATAAAGTACGAGAGACACACAAATTTAGGACCTTAATGACAAAATTTCCTAACAAGAAAGTCTAAAAATAGAAATTTGACCAAATCTCGACTTCGAATTATTTGGCAATAACAACACTTTCTCTCTGCCTCGAACTCGAGAAACCAAAAAACGTAATTTCCTAATTCTTGATCTCCTTTAAATCTGATTTTTCATCTGCTCCACGGCAAGCATAGCAACTGCAGGAACACTTAAGAAACCACTAATCGCATTCCTGCTCGTAAACTCTGCCCTTTGTTCGGCAGTGACTGGACCCTTCGCGCACAATAAGTCACGAGACCCGTTGATCAAGTTCGAGGGCGATCGGAACAATGCTGTGCCCCCGTTGCATGACCGATAATCATGCTCCCTCCTTTATCGCTCCATTAACTCCGCCACTCGAGACGGAACGTTGGACTCCTTCGCTGATGTGACATAATTTCCGTTATCTCTTTCCGAAAACGTGCACCGGAGAGGAAGAAAATCATTATCACTGAGTGGAGCGAGGAAAAGTGCACAGTTTCGAGGTCGTAGAGTTCAAAGTATTCTAAATTATACACGAGAGGGATACTTTTAATTATTTCTTGCTTACTCTGCTAGATGGTATACCCATCGTTTGTCGGAATTAAAATCTTTTATTCTTAAAATTTTCTGTCTTCGAAATTGCCATACATTATATATATATATATATATATATATATATATATATGGACCCAGTAATAAATATTTTATTCTATGACTTAAAATAGTTACTTTAGAGGAATTAATATATAGGTATAAGTAATCAACCATAAAAGCATTAAATAATTAAAACCAATATCCAGAATCATCAAAAATTAAATTATTTCGGAAAACTGAAACTAATTATGTCGCAATCGAAATTAAAATTTAATTCGGAATTAAACAACAAAAAGTAAACAAAAATAAAAGCTGAATGAAGTAAAACCTATTTATGAAACAAATCTAAATTTAAAAAAAATTAGTATACGAAACAAAACCAAACTAAAAATTGGAATCGAAAAAAACGGGACGTAAAGCAAAAATCATTTGGTCTAGAGATTTATCATATAATTTACTTAACATTTTGCAGATGGCTTGGGAAATATATTACCTAGTTCCTGAACTAAAAAATGCAGGCTATATTTTATCCATTCTTTAAATTTTAAGGTTCGACCGATTCGTAATATGAAACCTTTTTTATTTACACATTATGAAGCGTTAGAATAATGTAGAATATTTCTAAATGAATAAAATACTTATTTTCTATTTCAGGAATTGCAGAACATATTTAGAAATTATTATGCCAAATTTAAACGAAAAATGTACATTAGATTTCAATTCACGAGGAGACTTTTTTTGTCAGAAAATTTTACCATAGATTAGAATATGAGAAATGCATTTAAAAGAAATGAAATTGAATTACAACGCACTTACAGGAAAATATAAAAGTCAATGTAATTTCTCAAAAAATGGACTTAGAAACAAAATTCAAATAGTTTTATAAAGAAAACTGGGCAAAAATAAAGAATATTAAATTTATATAAGAAAAACATACTCATTAAAAAACACCGAATTATAATGTCTGCAAATCATTCACCTAAAAATATTCATCTTCTACTTTTAATTAAAGTTAAAATATTGCCGCATTGAAACGAAGCATTGCCGAGGCTGCATCGCTGAATGGTTTTGACGCTGGACTCATAGTCATGCGATCATGCGTTCGAATCCCAGTAGACTTAAAATTTGTTTTTCCTTTATTTCGTATTCCAGAAGATTCTGGAACTTTCTCTCATTTACCAGATAAGTGATCTGGACTTTTCTTCGGGGCCGCGGTGGCTTGGTGGTAAGGTCTCGGCTTCGGAACCGGAGGGTTTCAGGTTCGAGACTCGATTCCACAGAAGAACCGTCGTGTGAGGTAGTCTCTTGCACGTTAAATCTGTCAGGCCAAACCTCCTCCCGCTGGTGTGGAGAGGGGGGGGGGGTGCCAGTTCACGTGTCGTCCTCATCATCTGATCTTGGTTCAAAAATTACGAGGTCCGTCCCAAAATAGCCCTCGTGTTGCTTTAAAAGGGACGTTAATATAACTAAACTAAACTAAACAGGACTTTTCTTCCTGTCTCCAGAAAGGTATTCTGGAACTTTCCCAAATTGTATAAAAGCTGAAGGTCTCTCAGTTCAGAGCTGAGTTAATAAATTGATTTAACTCTACTTCCCGTGTCTTCTTGAATTCTATGTACGTGACAATATCCATAAAAAAAAAGATTTTTTTTTTAAGCTAGTACCTAATTTTTACCATAAGTTATTAATATATGTTTAATTCAGGCATAAAATTCACAATATATGTTTAACTCAGGCATAAAATTCATAATATACGTTTAATTCAGACATAAAATTCATAATAGTATATTAAACATAAATTCATAACATATACTTAATTCAGGCATTGATACTCGTCAAATCCGCTGAGGACAAACGAGTCGGCGTAGTGCGGAGAATCTAGTGCTTTAGCCACGCCAGGGTCTTCGATATACAAAAACGACTGAAAATTAGGAGGTGCAGTCTAAAAAAGCAATAATGCTACCTTAAAACAAGGCATTCGTATAATTAAACTGAATTTTAACATTAATTTTAAATACAAAATAATTAAAGTCATTCGATGCCATGCTTGTCGTATTGAAACAAATCCCTATTGTAGTTAATAAAAAGAGTGTGTACGCACGCTCACGTTAGTGCTCTAAAAGGACTCAAAAATTTCAGAAAACATACCTAGAAAACTTTACATATTTTTTAATTAATTGATATTTAAGTTAATTGTTTAACTTCAAATTGTTTTGACGGCGTATTTTGTTTTAAAGAGTATGTGAGCCAGTTTTCATCAAGACAGAACAAAAAAATTTAACTTGTGCAAAAGAAGATACTAACATTCATCTCTATTTATAGTTACAGAAAAATCCGTTCTGTAGGTGGGGATCGAAAAGTCAAATAGGCACAATAACAGATAAAGGTGCTTTATTGGACGAAAAAACATAAAGGAGACACAGGCAGAAAAGCATACAGAAAACAGCATTTGAAGACATACTTCACGGGAGCAACAAATTGTTAACAAACAACCTCAACAATGCGAAGCGTTCAGATAGAACTCTTTGGCAATCAATATTCCAAAGAAAAACTTCATTCGATCAACACTTTGAGCTCTGTTTCTTAGACAGTCTTCAAGATTTAGTAAATAATTTTGTTATTTTTGTGACACGGAAAGCAGCTTCTGTTAGGATATCGTATCTTCGCTTTTATTTGAGGTCGTGAAATTTCCAAAAGTCGCCAAATTTCTCACCAAGACTAGGAAATGCTGATGTGGCATCTGTTCATCAATCATTAAAACAGCTGAAAAAATCCATTCCTGACAATAAAAACAAGTAAGCAGCTACGTAACAGCATTGTTAATTCTGTAACAATGTAGAAATAAAAAAGTTTAAAAACAAAGCAGTGAAGTTTTTATTGCATTTTTTAATGTATTATTTTTATGGAAGTATCTCAACGATAAGCGTTTCGCAACACGAGTTTGACACCCTTTGACGAGAAGGCTATCTGTCCATTCATATAAACGTGAGCAAGATAGTTAAAAAAATGTATTGTTGAGAAATTCAATAATAAAATAAAACTAGACATGATTTTATTACTGCAGTTTCAAATAGTATCAAGTTCTGTGCCGAATCCGTTATCAAATCTATTGTCTGTTAATCTAGTATTCGTGCGTTTGTGAATGCAAACCGAAACATAATTGGATAAATATTGGAATTTTAATACGACATCTGTATGTCAAAATTGTATCTCTGTCAAATTTTGGATTGAAAAAAAGTGCTCAAAAAGGCATGTTTGAGTCTTTTTGCTACAATACCAAGCAATGAGATGTATTTGTATAGAGGGCAAAGCATTCCCACTATTTTAATTTTATTTTTAAGAACACTGCCTTATTTTATTGTGCTGGTTTTAAATGGATAATAAAGCACTTTAAAATATTTTCATAATATAGTGAAAATTTTAAATACAATATTTAGAAATCGACAACAGATAATTGTGTGTACATACCATTCCGTCTACATTAAATTTAACTTAGCCACAGAAAAACTTTGACGTTTGAGCTGATCTTCCTTTAGTTTAGTTGCGTTGACGTTCCTTCTGGGCATAACAATAAGACTACTTTGGGACATCCCTAGAAATTTTGAAAGATTGAATGGCAAGAATGATACCTGAAGCGTTACCCTACTCGTCAAACTTCCGAGTTTCCCCAACCAGAAGGTCGGATTTAACACGGATAAAGCTGCTCTGCATAGCTAGACTTTAATGGGAATGGGTTTAACCTTGAGCACACGGGTCTGAAGTCCAGGCCTTAACATCTTTGACTTGAAATTTTAATTAATAAACCTATAGACAAGAATTTTTCACCCTACTTTTCCAGATTTCATTTTTTTATATATATATCTTGCTGATTTTATGTGCCAGTAGCTGGTACCCGGCACGTTGCTGTCACAGAAGAAATAATTTTGAAAATATCGTTGGAAATTCGAAATAACTGTCTCGTCTAATGAAGAATTATATTTATTTTTTATCGACAGTGAATACATTCATTGAAATTGAGTGATATATAAAAGAAAACCGTAAATAATATTAATTCTAATTTTTTTAAGAATTTTATTATTTAAGGGTTGGCAGTATTTTTTTGTTTCATTTTTCCACCTTTAGCAGAAACAAATAATTGCAAATAATAAGTATTCAAACTTTCATCGCAATCGGATGAGCGGTACGGCACCGCATGAGAGACATACTGACAAAAATTCATTTTTATTTATATACATTTCTTTTTGGTCAGGTTTCCTTCCACAAAACGAATTTTTGGGAAAATATCTATCTCTCCGTATCTACGTAACAAAGATGATCCAAAAACACTTTGAACTGAATGGAAGAAATTTTGCACATGGTCTTTGCTCAAATTTGCAGATGTCTATCAACTTTTAGCAAATTCTATTCAGATGAAATTTGCCTGTACGGCTGTTCGAATATAAGTTACCACGATAATTACAAAATGAAGATAATCTCAGATGGAATTTGTGGCTCATATCAGTTATATATAGATTGTAATCATCTGTCAAAATTTAAACCAAATCCAACAAGGATTGGATTTATACCTTCTGTCTGTCGATTTATACCTTCATAAGCATGTAAATGCGACAACTCAAAAACAGCAATGATTTAAATACACAAATTTGGTATGGGATTTTGTGACTACAGGAGTGTCACGAAATCCCAAGCTGAACCAAATCCAACAAGGAGTTGAACGCCTGTCGATTTGTCCCTTCATAAGCATATAAATCAGACAGCTCAAAGTCCGCAAAGATTTAAATATATCAAATTTAGTATATGATTTTGTGACTACAGAGTGTTTTCTGTCAAATTTTGGTTTTACTCTATTTGTGGGAAAACAAGTCTAAAATATAAAATCCCTTTCGTTCGAAAGTAAGTGAGAAGAGTGACCACGCCTGCTCCAAGAACTCATTGTCTTAAAATCCATAGATTTTTTATAGCATCCATTTAGTTTTATGGCAACCATTGAGTGCACAATTTTAACTTTTTTATCGGACAAATTTATCTTTCTGCGCTTAATATTTAAATTTGACATAATTTCGCTGAAAGATAAAATATAAATTTAAACCAGTGTTTCTCAACCTTTTAGTATTCACGGCCCAATTTTCAATCATAATTTTCATCGCGCCCCCCCCCTCTACACCGCATACAATAAAATGTGTACAATAATAGTGTATTTTAGCGCTGAACCTACACTACAACCTTAATTTTAAACTTTACAAATCACCAAGAATACGGAAATTTATTGACATTTTGCAACACCGGTCCTCAGCATTGAAAAAACAAGAATCCTATGCCTTTTTATTGCTCTTGCTTCTCGCCATGTCAGGAATTCTCACGTTTTCTCGAGAAGTTTCGATTTGTCTGGTCAGCTTAAGTTAAATTAGGAGCGTGCGCAGATGTGAACAAATGTATTCTCATAGAGAGAAGGAGAAAGTTCTATGACACCAATATCAATTCCATATAATCTCATTCGAGTCGATCCTTCTATCGCTATTGAATCTATTCTGAATGTGTATGTTTTATATATTTTCGTGTAATTGCAATTCACCACATTAAATATTCACGGCAGCAGACTTATGCAAAATCATGGATAAATTTTTAAGCGGGCGTAAGCGAGCATTAGACGATAGACTAGCATCAACAAGTACACAGGCGAAAGTGGTTCCGAAAATAAAATCAAGAAATTATTCTCAAGAATACTTAAATTTTGGGTTCGCTAGTACTGAAGTGAATGAAGAAGAAAGGCCCCTGTGTATCATTTGCTCAAAAATGTTGGCGGCAGACAGCATGAAACCTAATAAACTTAAACGACATTTGGAAACGCTTCATAGTGAGTACGTAAACAAACCCAGAGAATTCTTCGAATTAAAATTAAAATCATATGAAAAGCAAAAATCATTGTTTAAAAAAACTTTGTGAATGAAAAAGCTTGAATTGCCTCTTACAAAGTTTAATATAAAATAGCCTGATGTAAAAAGCCTCACACCATTGGTGAAGAGCTTATTTTGCCAGTCGCAATTGAGATTGTGGAAATTATGTTTGGAGATAATTTTGCAAAACAATTGCAGTCTATACCTCTTTCAAATAACACTGTTGCCCGTCGAATTGCTGATATAGCTGAAGATGTAGAGTGTCAGCTTTTGTCGAAGTTACGCGACAAATTGTTTTCAATACAACTTGATAAGGTAACAGATAGTAATAAAATGCTCATTTCATTGCCTATGTTAGATTTTGTGATGATTTGTCAGTAGTAGAAGAATTACTTTTCTGCAAACCAATAAAACTCAAAGCAACAGCACTCGCATTATTTGCTATCTTAAATGATTTTATCGTCATCTGACCGTGGTTCAAAATTACGAGGTCCATCCCAAAATAGCCCTCGTGTTGCTTTAAACGGGACGTTAATATAACTAAACTAAAACTTAGATAATTTTATGAACGAGGCAAACAGAATGGAAAAATTGCGTCGGAATATGCCCCGATGGTGCTTGTTCTGTGTTCGGAAGATTCCAAAATATTCAAGCACTTGTGAAACAAAAATCGCCACAGTGCGTCTGGGCACATTGCATGATCCACAGAGAAGCTTTGGCTTCCAAAGAAATGAGTCCTGGTTTGAATACTGTGTTAACTACGGTTGTAACCCTAGTAAATTATATAAAAATGAGACCCCTGAAATCAAGAATCTTTTCCGCACTTTGTTAAGACATGGGTGTTGTACATTCAGCGTTACTATTTTATTGCGAGGCAAGATGGTTATGACGAGGAAAATTTTCGCAATGTGTTTACGAATTAAGAGAAGAAATCACCGTTTTCCTAGAAGTGGAAAACAGGCCGGAAGCTGAGAATTTTCGCTATAGTTTATTTGTGATGAAATTGAGCTACATGGTCGACAGATTCGAGAAATTAAATAACTTGAATCTTCAACTGCAAGGAGCAAATACACATATATTGGATACGAGTGATAAAGTTAATACTTTTTGTAGGAAATTGGAATTGTGGAGCAGATTTTTAAAGCAAGAAAATTTAACAATGTTTGCAAATTTGAATGATAGTATTAAAACTTACAAGGCTGAAGAACAACATGTAAAAGTTGTTTTTGTAACCATTGAAAATCATTTAGCAATGCTAGCAAAGAATTTTAAAAAGTAATTTCTTGCTGACGACAAACTGATATCAAGTTACAAGTGTGTGATGGATCCATTTCAAAATACTCCCGAAGGACTCTCAATTGAAGAGGAAGAAACCTTTATAAACTTCACGGCAATTGGCGAAACCAAAAGACAATTTAGTAATAAATCGCTCTTTGAATTTTGGGCAGGAGTGGATGATGAGTTTTCTGCACTAAAAACAAGGGAATTTCCCATTCTACTGCCATTTTCAACATCTTACCTTTGTGAAACTGGATTTTCTGCGGTGGCTTCTTTGAAGACAAAATATGGGAAAAGAACTGAGGGTGTCTATTTCTAATATTAAACCCTCCTTCGACAAACTTTGTTCTGCAAGATAGGCCCAAGGAAGTCACTAATAATTATTAAATTTGTTTTTAATTTAGTAAGTTGTTTTAATTTAATAAGTTAATTGTTAAATATGTCGAAATGTATTTTGTTTTGTATGTGTGTGTGTGTTTTCTTTTCAGTCTCTTAATCAATTTTTTCAATAACATTTTCTCTCGGATATGCTTGCGCCCCCCCATTAGTGTGCTCGCGCCCCCCTAGGGGGGCGCGCCCCACAGGTTGAGAATCACTGATTTAAACTATTCAACTTTATTGCTAAGCTGGTCTGTCTTATCTCTTCAAGCATGAAGACATCATGCGACATTTTACCAATGTTGTTCCTTTCAGCCACAAGATGGCATTACAAACTCGAATAATTTAAATTATTTCGATTTTTACTTATTGCAATTTAATGAGTGTGAAGTACAGACCGATAAACTACCAACCCTTTGTCAGATTTGTTTCAAAACTGGGCACGAATCTACACTTGAGATGCTAAAGTATACGAATCAAATTTTATTTATCTAAGTTGCTTCATTTTCATTATAATTTTTTCTCTATACTTTGCATAAAAAAGAACAAATAATTTTTCTGAGTACAGTGCTAAAGCCTGAAAATATGTTTTAGAAATACTGTACATATGCATTTTTTTCTCGCTTAGATTATTGACTTTGTGAAACAGAGGGATTGATATCTGGGTGTTTACTCTGCATAATACCTACCAAGAAACCTGAAGAGACAGTTATCAGTTTTGAGCGTGTGAAAAAAAAAATCAATTATGATAATCAAACAGATCTGAGTTAAAAGATGAAGGTCATGACCTCTGCGACATCTGATACGGGTAGATCCGATTCTTTTCGGAATATACTTATCAACTGGGATATAAAAGCGCAATGTAAGTTCAAACATGCGATCGATTTGGGACCATTTTATCAGATACGATTCGTATCTTAGTATTAAAAAGAAAACTCCCGCGTACGATTTTATGTAATCTTTTTTGCATTCGAGTTGAAAATTTTTATCGTCTGCTAGACTGTGAGACTTTGATAAGGTTCTATTTCTTGGATTTTCACCAGATGCAAAGGTGAAGTTTGTTCTTTTTTTGTTATCTTGTGTAAATAATATTATCAATGAGAAACTGAAGATAAAACTTCTCGTACAAAAAAACACCAGACCACGATATCAAGAGTTTTAAGAAACTACCGATAAAAAATATCTTTTCTCATGAAAGAATATCTGACAAATTTTTATTTGGATTCGCTATTAAGAAATAAGTAAGGGCAAACATTCTTTTTTACTTACTTCGTAAAAGCGAATATTATCCATTAAACATACAAAAAAAGAGGCGCATAGAAACAGACGTCTGCTGCAGGGCAAAGAGAATACAGAAGTGGAGACAGGCAGAAATTAATTTTCCCTCGTCTTATATACCATTTTTGGATAGAGAAAATATTGTTTACAGTGTTACTATAACATTGAAATTCCCATAGGAATTTCTGCAAGTGTCAATCTCAAAAGCAAGCGAAGCATAGGGGTGTTTTTTAAAAAACTATTTGTTAAAATGAGAAACTTTTACGCCTTGCAACTCGTTATGATCATCAACTAGCACTATGGAAATTACTGACTAAACATTTTCACAAAGCTTCTCTTGAGTTAATTAAATAGATAATGCAGAATCGGATCAGGAAATAAGAGAATATTTTTAGAATGTAGTTACTAAGGGCTAAATTGAGATAAAACTTTAGAACTTAATTTGGATTTAAATTGAATTATTATATATATATATATATATCAAAACCATATAAATTATATATTATTATTACACAATTTTATAACTTAGAAAAATTGAAGCTTTAGTAATACCAACTCCATTTCTGTATCGTTTTTTTCCTCTAATTTTAATCAATTTTTAAAATATAATTTGATACATAATTTGTTACAATGTTTGTATTAATACGTTGGAATGGAGCTAATTGTAAAGTTTAATCAAACCATTCAATTTCTAGCTTTCGCCAAAAATTAAACAATTGCTTCTTTTGAGCAATAAGAAGAGATATTCACTTCCGCTTTTATTTCTTAAAACACACAATTTTTAATTTGGTCGTGCAATAGTTTACAACAGGGTGATTCCATTAAATTCCTGATTTTCATCCTTAATAAGTCTCGAAGAGAAATTTTAAATAAATATGTTTCAAATTAATAATAAAGTTAAATTAAGTTAAATATTTAATGGAATATTTTAAATAAACCAATAGTGAACCATTTGGGATAAGTTGTTTAGTGAGCAATTTGGGAACTAAAACCGGCAACAATGTTATTTTAATAATAGCAATGGGTTTTTTTGTGTGTGTGTGTTATAATTAAAACAATATGCTTTTTAGAGTTTATATAATCGATTGGCGTTTTATTCTGCAATATTTTTTTTCATATTAGTTGACCCAATGGAAATAAAAGGGGAAAATATTATATTATTTTAGTGGCGATTTTTAAATATTTATATAACTAAAATAACAATTTTTTTTTATGATTTAAATAATCGTTTGAAATCGTTTTCAAAATTCCTTTACTTATCCACTTTCACGAAAATATTTAAACGAACAAAGTATATTTAATTTGTAACGGGCAAAGTATATTTAATGTATAATGAGCATATGTATTTAATGTATAAGCATATTTAATGTAATGTAACAATAAGTAATTATTGAATGTTTAACGATTGAATTGCCATATATGTTAAAATTCGTTTTAGTTTAATACCCAGTTCAGTATTGACGTTCTATCGTTATGTAAAATATGCAAACGGCAGAAGGTATTTAAAATCGACCCTGAAGAAGTTGAAAAGGCGGTCCATAATCATCGTAAGAGAGCAAGTGTAATGGGAGTGGAACTTCGTGGCCTTGATCTGGATGACCAGCAAAAACAACAAATCAAGAAAGCGGGTATAAATGAGGATAATTAGGGAAAAGTGTAATTTATCATTCAGAATAAGTTGCAATTCTAACAGCATCCCCCTCCCCTTCAAAAATGAATGCCTCGAATTTTGAATCCGAATTAAAAATTGTAAGAAGAAATTTAAAGGCATTTGAATCGTTATGAAAGAAAGATTAATTTCTGACTCGAATTTCAACCGGAGCTTATTACGAATCTTGAGTTAAAGCAATCCAAGTCGTCATGGCTAAAAAAAAGTGAAAATGTAACATTAAAGTCAGTCTCGGTTATCTGGTGCAAAAATGATTGCCATTACTTTCTTGGAATTCATAAAGTAATTTTTTTTATTGTTGCGAAAAATTCAAATCGGATTGGGAACCAAAATTGAAAATACTCCACTAAAATCATTGACTCGGTTATCAGTTGTAAAAATTGTCACTACTATTTCCTTGGGATTCCCTGAGTATTTTGTTTTTTCGAATTTCTTTACGAAAAATTCAGATTGGAATGGTTACGAAAAAGGAATGTTCCACTAAGCCAAAAGTGGAGATTCAATGCTACAAAATGCGAGCGTTTCTGAAAGTGAATGCCCAAAATCCCTCTAAAACCTAAGACTCCATTATCTTCTGCAAAAATTGTGGTCACGACTCAAAACAAAAGAATAAAAACTCCCCAATTTCAGCATTTGCCTAGGGCACCCTTTTATGTAATCATACATTAATTACACCCATCCAGCCCTGAGGCACATGGAATGCCACGACAGCATTGATGGGAACTGAGATTGTGTCCTTAGAGCCCCAAACGGCTACTTCCAGAGGGAAGTACGCCGCATCATTGGAAGCGGTAGTCGACCCCATACCGTTTCTATACCCACCACAGACGGTAAGAATCACCAACCATGCCAGAAGTATTTCATCCTCAAATCCAGAGTCGGAAGTATCCATCAAAAATTTGAGATAATATTTTTGGGAGAAGTGAATATTAATTTCAATAATCAAGATTACTTATCTGACGATCTTAAATCTATTTTCGAGCTTCTTTTCTATTATTGATTCTTTCATATCTTTCATCTCTTTTTCTTCACATCTTTCTTCTCGTTTTTTTCACATCTGAAATTTTCGGTGTTACGGCGAATCCTCCCCTAAACATTTCTGATAATATTTTGCAGTTGCATTAAGCGGAATTTTGGATGAAATCTAGTTGTAAAAATATTCATTGATGCAATCAGAAAATTCTGCTTTATTTTTTACATTTGACTATTGCCATTTGACAATGAGCAATAATAACGATTTCTGATCAACGTACGTTAGCTTTTACATGTCTACATATATAGAGGTATTAAAAAGATTCATATGTGTGTATATTTTACTATCAGTTATTTCAGAGAGCTGGATTCTTTTTTTACATCACTGCGAGTCTTTTCATCCATGAAGATTCATATGTTGGTTTTCAAATAAGAGACAAAATTGTGGACATAAAACGCGACTATATTTTACAAATTCTATTGTTTCAAAGTAGCTGAACCATATCGATTCTATCAAAAAGTTGAGAAAGCGAGAAATAAATCAGAGCTACTGTTTTCCTGGTTTAAGATTTTAAAAAAAGATCCAAACTTGAAAATGGAACAGAATGGAGACAATTTAATAATACGTAATACGTGTAAAATTACTTCTGGTAAATTTAAGTTATAAATGTAAAACGAAACAACTAATTTGTTTTCTGAGTTGAATACGAAATAACTGTTATTTTTTAGCTTATTTTTTTCTGTGATATAATTTTAATCTAATAATTAAAGATAAATTTTTTACAGTTATTATTATTATTGTACATGATGTATATAAACTAATAATAATAATATTAAGTTCAAAAGTTCAGTCAATAAAAGTTCAAAAATAAATTCTGTAATCTACTTCTGAACAAAAAGTTCAGTCAGTAGATTCTGATAAATGATCCCTGGATTCGAAAACTATATATATATTTTTTTAGAATATTATATGTCTGCACGATTGTGAAAAAAAATCATTCGAAAATATTTTCAACCAAACGGAAGGAATTTTGTATTTAGTCTTTACACTAAATTTTAAGCTAAATCCATTCACAGCAAAAATATCTGCTTGACTGTCCGAATTTGAGTTAACAAGATAACTACAAAGCGGGAGAAACATCGGGGGGGGGCAGTCACAATTTTTCTAATTTGGCCTCAAAATAACTCGCAATAATTAGTTTATACATTTAATTAATCACTTGACAAACGAATTTACTTAATTAAATGACGGATTTAATAGCTTCCTAATTGGAATATTTACTATTATTTTGATTCCTTTAATAATAATACGTTTCAAGTGACTTTTTTTCATTTTAAATGATTTAATATTTTTCATTTAATTGCAGATTAAAAATTAAAAATTCAATAATTCGATGCGCGTCTCAGACACGTCATCATACGCGATGTGGTTAAAGGAAATTAATAATGTTTTGCTTTTAAAAAAAATTCAGATACTGACACTTTCTTCCATTGTTAAAAATTTACCATTTTTATTTGTAAAAAAAGTTCTTAATTATTTTTATTGTTATTATTATTTTACTGACCATCAAAAGATTGTCAATATTTGAGTCTATCTTTTAAGACTCTTTATTTACTTATTCTAAGATCTAAATTTGAAAAAAAAAATTGATAAATAAATAAAGAATTATATTTTATTCTAAATTGTAGTATATAGATAGGAACACAGACTGGACCAGAATAGCGTGTCAATTTGCACGTCATTCTTTTGAATATAGAATTGATATTCAAAAAGTTTTATAAAAGTGAATACTTTAGAAATCCAGTATGGTAAATGAAAAAAATATTCAATGTTTTTGCCAATAATCGATTTGAAAAAAAAAGAAAATTTGAGGGTATAACCTCCTACTTAAAACAATTTTTATAAAAATTGCAATAACAAGCAGGAATTCAGATATATTTCAAAACCGAAGCGAATACGTGAGTGTGCACAACAAAAATTTACTACAATTCGAATACAAGATTGCGGTAAAATGCAATAATGCTTCTTAAGAAAACTGTGGAAAATATTTTTTAAATGTATGAACAAACACTGTTTTATATAAGATTCGAAAACTATTCGTGTGAAAAGTCATAAGCACTAAAATTTCCATGTATTTCCTTTTCAATGTACAATCAAACTTTAATTGTTTTTTTTCCATTGTTTTTTTTTTTTACCACCCTCGTATACGACAGGCCTGACTCGCTCATCGAATGACTAAATTTTTAATCTGAAATTAAATGAAAGTTTTAAGTGATTTAAAATGCAAAAATCACTTGGAAAACTCCTCATATAGATATTTTTGATTGCTTCTACTGAAAGGTTAAAACGAATATAAAAGATGAGCGTTACTTAAAAGTTGATTTATGCATACAAAAGATTTAACTGAATTCTAATATTTTTGTTCCATTATTACAAAATCCATTTTTATCTATGTTTCTTTATTTGACACTTTTCTTACTATTTTTATTTTTTTTGCTAATTTGGATCATTATTTCTTTGTCAAACTTTGAAAAAATTTATCTTACTTGAATAGTAAATTCCCAGATTTTATTATCGAAATCTTTAAAAAAAAAAAGGAAAAGAAACCCTGTAGGGGGAAAAAAAGTAACCTTTTTTTCAAGACAAAATGCCAAATAGAATCAAGTAATTCAAATGCCGTAGACCAAATCAACTCGCTTGATAACCCATCAGGTTATTTATTTATTTTTCTGCTAATAGATGGCAGCAGAGCTCAATTTATTGTAACTGGTGAAAATCTTCATGAATTCAGAGCCGACCTTCTCTATGAAGGGGTCAAGGTGCAAGAAAGCATTTGGGGCCCTACATTTTTAGCAAAGTAAAATTAATTTTTTTAATTAAATAAAAATAACGAACATTTGCACTTGTATTTAATGATATGTGATTTTGTTTTTGCTATTCATTACTCCTGGTAAATGACAATATTTCCAATTTCTTTTTCAGTACTTAGTATGGCAAGATCGTTTAAGCATTATACCCATATGCTTGACCGAAGATAACCCTTTATTTAATTTCAATTTGACGAGAGAAGGTTCAGCATGTATTATATTTAATAACCGGCAATGTAAAGGATTGTAAAAAATTATTATATTAGATATAGACAAAAGTAGATGGCTGATGATTTGCGAGTCCCTTTGAACCCAGATTCAGCCTCGACTTCAGGGCGGTGGATATGCCGCTCTGTCTTAACATGTCTGAAGGGGATTTCCTTCTTCATAAATGAACATTTCCTGCCTTTTTATTGATATCACTGCGATCTTTGCCAAATAAAGGCGTCAGTCGTGCTCAGCCAGAAACAAGCTTGTAAACTGTTAGTATGTGTAACATTATTGTTCAAAACACTGTTTTCATTCTTAATGATAGTGAGGGCCCCCATCCGTCGTGGGGCCCGGGTGCATAGCACCTTCCAGATGGCCAGCACTGCGGGCACCGTTCAATGCAGATGACTGTAAATCAGTCTTTCTCACGCTGGCAG
>JAPMOQ010050417.1:0-15822 GCA_026543055.1 Argiope trifasciata
GTGTGTGTGTGTGTGTGTAATTTTTTCGGCAAAATATTTACTGTTACTGCTGACTGCTTTTGTTAAAACAAGCTGATATATTAATAAAATTAACTGAAACTTGACTTCACCCTTATTGGCAATAGCATCCAGGCCACGTGCCCTATAATGCACGTGCGTAATAACGCCTATTTACGTCATCACGCTAGATTAAAAATAAACTCGTCTCAAAAACTAATGACCATACGTCCCTGATTTTATCCCGATTTCTAAACATGATACTCGAAATACGATAGCTGTGATCGCTCCTTATTTAGGTGATCACCACAGTTCCATTTTTTTAATAAAGAGAAGAATCTGTGTATTTACTAGATATAGTTAGCAGAGGTGGTTTTAATCAAAAAAGGCGTATTAAAATTTTTAGATCTTTTTTCGTTTTTTTTTTTTTTTTTTTTTTTTTCATTTTAAAAATTTACTTGATGAGTCGTATGCAGTTTAAACAAATCTATCAAAAATAATGGAAAGTTTTAATGTAAAATGCATTTAAAAATATTTTTTAAATATTAATAAAACTTAAAGAAAAGACTGTGCTAAAATAAAATTGGTATCACTGAAAAGCAATTTCGTAAAATCTGTGCGCAAATGGATTTTGTACAGTTTTGAGTTTTGAAGTAAATAGGAAGGAAAATACACACGTTAAAATTTTGAAAATTTTCCAATTAAGAGTATGAAAAGCCCTTTCTTAGTGAGCTACTTCTATCTAAGAAGTAATTAAAACCAAATATAGTAATTGTAAGCCTGACAGTCTTCTAGACTCTTTTTTATCATATATATCACATCAAGCAAAATTCATATATAGTATTCTAACGATAAATATTAATATTTTAAACACTGGAAATCTAACATTTTTTAATACCTTAGTAAACAAAAAAAATTTAAAAAAAAAACATTTCTGCATTTTTTTTCAACAATGGCATACATATTGAATATATGAAGTATTATTTTGAAAATTAACTTTTGCACATCCATATCAGAATTTGAAACGCGTTAAATGTAATTTATTATTTCATCTTAAAATTGTTACATTCTTTAAAATTCGTTGAAAATTATTGAAACAATTAAACATCTTGGTAACCCAGCAATGCAGTTAAAAGAAAAATTTTTAATGGGTTTTTTTTGATCAAGTGAAAACATTTTATGGCAATATAATATCACATTTTGCGTAAAATAAAGCAATATCACTATTTTTTTTAAAAAAGGAGGATTTTGATGAAATTAGTGGTGGGTTGCATAAGAGAAATACCTAAACAAAGTAGGTAACTGACAGTAAGTTCATTGGTATATCACAAATTTACTAAAACTGAAGAAAAGTACTATTAATTAGTTTGCAGCTGAAGTTGAAATAAGTCGTTTGACTTATCGTTAAAATTTAGAAAAAGATTAAAAAACAATACCTGGAAGAAAAATTCCAGTTTTTTCAATAAAAATATATAAGTGCTAAAGGAAAGATAAGAATTATTTTAAAAAAGATAAGAAATATTGGTTAGAATTAAAAGTATCCCATTTAACCGTTAAAGATCAATTTGCTATAAGTCTATACTTTTTTATATTTAAGCAGCAAATTTATTTTAATCGCATATCTTCTATTGTTATATCATTTTAATTTTTTTTTAAGTTAGAAGGATGACAGTTTTACCTATTACTCAGACTGGATGGTTGTTCTAAATAATTTTATGGTTATATTCATATCAGATTATATTTATCTGTTTTGTAGTACATCAGTACATTTGGAGACCAACTGGTTGACCTGGAATATAAATTAGATTTAGTTTCATCTAAATCGTTTGGATATAGCTATTGGTTTCATCTAAATCGGGTACTTTTCCATTATACCGGAGCAGCCGAAAAATCGCCAATAATGATGCAACCAACGCCAAACGGAATATCGCCGCCGGTAACATTTTGCCGATACATTTTTAAAGAAAGTCGAGCCAAAAAGGTAACTGTGTGCTGTCGCCAAAAATTCTGCTTGGCGAGATTTGCGCCGACATAATGGAAAAGGACCCTAAATCGTTTAGATATTATCAAACATTAAAGCCATGTTAGTTTAGTTATATATATTGTAACAAGCCTGTAAAGTTGCTTCCCAGCATCGTTAGTCGATTCACTAGAAAGACTATTTTATGATCAGCTCTGTGGGTGCAAACTGGATGCCGAATCAGTGATCTCAGAGCTTGGGGACGAACTTTTCGACTTTGGCAACAAAATAGATAATGCTGGAAACTTCGAGAATTTTAACGATCGATCCAATAGGAGCTGAGATGCGCCTGACTGGACCAGCAGGTTTTCTGTTCGCATCTCGGGAACTATAAAATACCGACAGTCTCAAGCTGCTATAAATCGGAGTCGTAGGCAAGTAACGAATGTTCGAGAAGATGACGAAGCAACGGAATGCCAGCGTTGTGTGGAACCCAAGCTATAGCTGAACTGAGCTATGTGTCGAATCCTGTTGTCTACTGTGGAAGCAGCATCAAGTTGTGTGTAGAGTAGCCAGTCGTCTGGTTGTGAGTCGGTACAACTAAAGTGAGAAGACAGTGGCGAATTTCAGCCATTTGTAGAGATCGTAGAGCGAAGCTCCTAGGATCCTCTTTTTTGCTGAATTCTGTCTGAACGCTTTGTGTGCAGTGATCGAAGTCTACTTATGAGTTACCGTTTGCTGCTGTGTGCTTTTCTGCATATTTATTGTTTGTCCATTCTCAGTCTTTGTGTTAGCGTTTTCATGTTTAAATAAATTCGTCGTTGTTTGCTATTGAGGCCTGCTGATTGTGTTTTCACCCCCATACACTCACTACAAGCGAAGACGGTGACTTTATGGATTTAGTAGTAGTTGTGGAATTCGTAACAATATTCTATTTACGATGCATAAGAAAATTTATAATGAAGACTGCCCAAGAGCTATTAAAAATGTAACTGTCTACTCCTTCTGTCTTCTAAACTTTGTGGTATTGTAACTTCACTTTTATTTGCACTTAAAACTATACAGATATTAAATAAAATCCTTCCTCTTTAGTTTTGAACAATAGAAAAAATCAAATGATTAAATATTTAATTAAACAGTTAAAACGGTTTGAATCAAAGGAAAATAAATTTTTTAATTGCCAGACTTTAGCGAAAAATGTGTATGATTATTAAATCGGTATCACTAAAAAGATAATTTTGGAATTTTAAATAATATTTTTTTAATTCTGCGTAGTAATATTTTCGGTAATTATATCCTACAAAATGTCAAAACCCCACTTGATTTCTAATCAATTAAGATATTTTAATTAAAAATCTTCACAATGTACAATTTCATCCTTTAAGTTATCTATATAACAAATGTGATAACTATTAGTAAAACTTTATGGCCAATATATATAAACATACACAATCATTGTTATTTTTAAGATAGCAAGAGATTAAGATAGATAAGAGATAGCAAAAAAAAAAAAAAAAAAAAAAAGCTTTTATTTGATTTGAACTAAACGTTCTTACTCATAACGCTGTAAGAATTTCAAGGAACTTGCAAAAACAAACATTCTATTATTAAAGTTAAATTTGTGACTGTTGAGCACGATTACACTATGATGCCCATCAGATACAATTTTTTAATGGAAAAATTTAAATATGGCATTTTTTACTTATTAAGAGCCGGGTAAAAGAAATTTGAAAAAGAACATAAAGAACCAAAAATGTGAAATCCAATAAGGTCGTGGAAAATAGGAAAACTATCTTTAAAAATGTAATTACAGTAATTAAGTCTAAATATCCCACTAGTCACAAAAAAACACGTCTATGTACAATAGAATAACGGTAAATTTCATTCCTGCTATAAAGTAGTTTTTTTTTTTTTTTCAAATGTTATTAGTCTATTCAGTTCAAATCACAACCACCAAAAGCCCTGTTTTAAATACTCTGGATCTAACAATTCCCGATTCTATACAACATTTTTAACATAAAACTTCGCTAAATACAATTGAAAAGCTAATTAAATGTGTTAAAAATGCGGACAACGATTAAACAAACGGGCGTTTGATAACGTTCTTGTACCATTACAAACGCAATATGGAATCAATTATGTTGACTCATGGTTATTAACAATTATGTTGCCTCAATTATTATAAAACTCATTCCGTTAATAATTAAGTAAAACATCGAGCAGCAAATATACACGATTGCTTTGCCAAGGCTAGATCCCTTTGATATTAAAAATATTTTGAATTTTATATACTGTTAATAAACTTATTCAAAACAGCATTTTTTTTTTTCTAAATGTTATATATTAGGAACAAAAATGAATTTAAAATGAAATGTAATCCATGTTTTTAGACGAAAGGAGTATTTGTGAAAAGAAAGATAAATCGATTGATATTCTTAAATACTGAAGCTTTTCAAGTTTAAAAAAATAATCAGAGCATTTAATTAAACTTTATTGCATGCTTTTTATTTTTGTTTGGCCACCTTCCACGGCCATTTGGTTATTGGTTATGTTTGTTTTCAATTAAATCTCTTATGCATAATTTGTTGATCATAATTCTTACAAAAAAAGTTTTGCATTAAATCTTATTTTCTTCTTTTGATTGAGTATATGAAATGTCCCAATAAAGTTAAGTTCCATAGACACAGAGTGATGTTAAAAATGCAACCCTTCATTTCATCCATCTAATTCTCATGGTGATGTAATTTCACTTTTATATTCTCACAAGACGCCTTGGGTAAATAAGTAAAACATTCAACAAAAAAAGGGAACCGAATGATTAAATTCTTCATGCAACAATGAAAGTAGTTTAGAAGTTCAATGCACCAATTACAATTATTGTTGAAAATCATTCAAAAATTTTTATAAAAATTTAAGAAAATTTGTTCATCAGCAAAATATGTATCATTGATATATTTTTTTTAATTTTAAAATGGCATAAAAGGTGGATTGTGCAACAATATTTTTTTTAAGGTAATTATCGCCCCAAAATTGGAAAACTCAACTTAATATCTAATTAATTGAATTTCTAATTGATTTTTTAAATTTAAAAAATCGTTCTAAAGCGCATTTTTCCCAATTCTTAAGTATGTATATGTGAAATTTGATGCATACTGTAAATCAAATAATTTGTCCTGTACAGCATCAAAACACATAGAGATACACAAATTCTACTTTGTTATTAGTTGAGATTATTGAATATTTTAAATATATATTTTTTCAGCAGATATTATTGGATAAAAAATATATTCTGCTTTTCGCAGCTTACCCATGACCTAAACAGTAATCATTTAAAAAATTAATATGACCTACTTCCCTTATAAAAATTTCCAATTCCTATTCCCAAATTTTCATTATGATATCTTTCTAGCAGTCATTAGTAGAAATATGAAGTTACAAGTTGTATCAAATTATTTAAGGTAGGTCCGGCTTCCAGATCTACTGGTTTATGAAAGGGTGAGAGGAGTGCCTGAACTCGAGGTTCTTAACCTCTAGGCACTGCATTAAATACAGATATGGTTTTAAAATAATAGCTTGAAAAAATTATACTTAGAGATATTATTAGAATGAGCATAATAATTTCTAGTGTGTTTAGTAACTATTAAAACTAATTTATAAAGAAGGAGAAAAGTAGAGTTATTCTGCATAATAAAATTATCGACAAAATTCGGCCAGAGTTATGTTGATGTGCTAAATGTTTTATGTTTTTGATAAAAATCTGATTGCTGTTAAGTCGGTGAGATAACCTGAAGCTCTCAGAGAGCTTGAAGTCATAAATTTCGATGTCATTTTTTGTGATGTCACCAGGGCCAGCTCTCTGGGAACTATGACGGATGCAATGTACCGGGGCCTCACAATTGAAGGCCCTCCAATATCCTCAACAACTGAAATAAGGTTCTGAAAGGTAATAGCAGGATGGAAAGAAGAGAAAAAAGAAATGCAACTTGAACTATCGATGGGTTTTGAAATATATGTTTCCAAATACATTACAATTTAGTGTAAGTGTGCAACATATTATAGAGATATGTACAGTCATTTACCTCACCTATTAGATAAAATTGCATATATTACTTTGATAATTCCTATTATAAAATGTTTAATATTTATAGATATAATCATATCTATGCAAGGAAATATCCCTGTGTTTCTGGGAGCAAAACTCGGTTTCAAAAAAGAAAATTCGCAGAAAAGAAAAAAGAAGAAAAGCTAAATTTAAAAACTCATGATACATTTGTTTTCTTGTCTACGACTTAATTCTGGCAACGAAATTTCTCAGACTTCCGAAATTGCTATTCAAACTCCAACTTTCGAAAATAGTTCCGCCCAAACTATACAATCTTGCAATAAAAGTGTTAGAAACTCTAAAAATCGTTGAGGAACTAACTACATGTTTATACAAACATAACTGAAAAAAAAAAAAAAAAACCGACCGAAATGGTTGAAAATGAGATCAAGTGCAACTAAGTGATTCAGTTTTATGACCAAGCATTATAATAAACAAGTTCTAAATGTTTTGTATTAAAATCAGATATAAGCAACACGAGTTTTTGTGAAGAATACTGAAAACGTATCATTTTCCGTTAAAAATTATGCACCAAATGGTGAAACGCAGCCACGCAGCTGATTAGTTTTCTCAGAAACGCAAGATTCGGTATTTTGTTTCTGTTATACATTATTTTCCAGAAAAAATGAAAAATCTACAGGATTTATGGGTATCTTTAATAACTGGAAAAAGTTATCAACTGTAACTCAAGATCATGAGCATTCTATTTATCACTTTATTTATTTATTACAGGGAAAGAATTACTGAAACGACTAAATTTATGTTCGGCTATTGACAAAACAAATCAAGTTAATATAAATAGAGAAACAGAATGACTTAAATTATTATTTCAAAGAACTCTAGATGTGATTCTATTTTTATCATATAATTATCTTCCATTTCTAGGAAACCCCGGAATAATAGGAACGCTTATTGGGAAATTTTTTATTCAATCGAATAATACGTTTAAAAGTTAAGTAAATATGTTTTTATGCTTATGGATCATATAAATAGAATAAAAAATATTCAGAAATAGACCTTACTTCTGACTAAACGATGTCGCCGTGTATTCAAGTTTCTGCCGATCGGGGATGGCGCCCCAAATCTCATTCCTTGTGTCCTTGTGTCAGAAATAGAATTGTGCAAGATTTAGCTTTTACATCATACAAACAAATTATTCCTGCTTTAAGAACCGAACAAATTATTACTGCTTTAAGAAACGAACAAAATTAAAGGCGATACATTAGCAGCCACGTATTAAGTATCCAAGTAGATTCTTCTGATATTTCCCATAAAAGGCATACTTCAAGCCTTATTAGGTATATAAATTTTGAAGAAAAAAGATTAAATATTAACAAGCCATTTATATGGTTTATTGAAGTAACATGTGAGCGAAGAAGGACTAGCGAAAGCTCTTTTGGCAATATTAAATGAGCTTAATTTTTCAGATTATGGATTGTAGAGAGGCATATGACAAAGCTAGCTACATGAAAGATGAATATAAATGTGTACAATCGAGAATAATTGCTCTAACTCCCCCCCCCCCTGAAAGTTATGTGCCTTTTCCATGACACTCTTTCAATTTATTAATTAGTAATATCGCTTCCAGCACCGTATGTTGTAATTTTTGGGGATTTTTCTAAGTTTGTATTGCTCTACATCTACAAAATTTTATTTCTACATCTACAAAAGCTATGTTAAATATCTACAGAAATTCTACAAAAGCCTTTACACATTATTCTTAACCCATTTGGAGGCAGTCGTTGGAAAAAGATATAGATATGGTTCAAGTAGTGTGTATATATATATGTATATAGTTTGAACAAACTTCTAATGCCCTAGAATAAATTATAGATACAAATAATAATAATACAGCGGTATTCGAAGCTAAAATTTTATTGGATTGAATATAAGAAATGCCATTTATTTTATGTTAAATAGAAGGTTTACAATATTGTCCAAAATGAGCTCTCTCAATTGACTATTTCCAGTTAAAACAATTGTTCTCCACTAGCTTTTAATTTAGTCAATAATATTAAAACTAAAATCCAAAATTTAGTTTAAATTTAAGAGCGAAATTTAACTCGGAATTTTTTGACAAAGCAAAAGTGATAGCATGTAATTTGTGTCTGTCAGAACGTTTTCCTGATACATGAATTTGAAAAATGAGAAAAAATATAATTCGAAACAACAGAAGATGAAATTACAAAATTTAAATATAATTATTTTTTTAGCTATGTAGGTGATATTGTTATTGTATATATAGATGATAGATTTTAAAGCGTTTCAAATCACTGATATGTAAACTTTAGAAAAACATAGATTAGAAAGATCTTTCAAAAACTTTGTAAAGTTTTATAATAAGGCTCTGAATAAAAATCTAATCCAAATAATTGTTTCGCTGTGAGATTTGCTTTTGAATGAAAGGGATACAAAAAATGCTCAGCACGTATTGCCACATAAACTAATTAACAATAAAAATGTTTATTTCTAAATGTATTAAAACTTTTCTTTACATTGCCAGTTAGTATATAAAATTTTGAACGCTTTTTCAGCAAATTAAAATTATTAATTTCAATTTAGGTCAAGTATGTGTGCATAACGCTGAAATTCACCTACTATACTACACATCAAAAAAGAAATTGCAAAAAAATTAATTTTCCTGAAGTAATTAACACAAAAAAAATGACGCATTAAATAAACATTTAGTAATAATATGTGTTTGCTTTTTTTTACTTGGCAAAAAATTTAGGGGGCCCATTTTTTTTTTTTTTTTTTTTTTTTTTTTTTCATTTTTATTTGGGTTTTTTCGTAGAGAAGGCTGGTTCTGAAAGTCACTCTTGTCGAATCCTGGGAGACAATTTATCCAGAAAATCCTTTTTGGGGATCTATCCTTATATCATTGTTAACAAAAAAAACTACGAAGTTGTATTAATTTTCCCCATCCCTTACTTGCATAGTCAAAAGATCTTTAAAAAAACTATAAAGGCGCAAAATCAAAAATATATCATATTAACCCCAAGCCCAAACTGTTAAAGAAAAATAAACTACTTTATCTTCAAGATAACGTTACGGCCATTCGTACCCTACGCTCCCATTTACCAACTGGGAGTGTGCACTCCCAAACCCCCATTTGGGGGACAGTAGCAAAAATGCACATTACAACACCACTGGAAATACTTCAAAATGAGACTGTTTCCAACTGCTTAGTCTACACTGCACTTCCCTTCCCCCCAGCAACAAAGCTTAAACCATTTAATAAGTTTGATCACTCTGCTAACGTACCCCCAGAGATGTTTCCTGTCGCCCCAAAAGAAATTGTTTCTCTCAAAAGTTTATCAGACATGACCTTTGGGCTAGGCTGTGGAACCAATTTGAGATAAATTGTACGATGGAAATCGCTCTTTGTAGAACAACAGTGGAGCTGCAAAAGAGGATGAAGAATTTATAAAAATGAAATTTATTTATACTAAAGTGAAAATCGTTTGATTTGTTCTAACTTCCGTTAAACATTAACAAAATTTTCCAAGAAATGGTATGAGTTAGTTTATTTTAGTAATTTTCATTCGCTAGGATTTCCTGCTCTTAAAATGTTCTGGCGTCAGTTTAAAAGAAACCAGAAAAACAGATTTACTTCTTCTCAAATTTAACAAAAGTAGCTTCAATTATATTTATGGAGTACAAATTCAAGGAATGTAGATATTAGATCACCAAATTATATTTCTGTAAGAAAAAAAAATCAAGCAATTAAAAGAGATCAAATTTCAAAACTATATTTCAGAAGAAAATCAAGAAATTTCGAAATCATATTGCCATATATTATGGAAAATTTCTCTTAAAAATAAAAATCGATATCTTTTTTTAAACTTTAAATTTAAATTTGTAATTATCGAAGTTGTACATAACTTTTCAAGAAATATTTTAAAAAGTGGAGGTTTTTTGTTTCTTTTTTTAATCTCTACTAAAAATAAAGATGGATATGTATGGATTTGTTAATTGTTAAGCCTAGTTAACCGTTAAACAGAAAACATTACAGTACAGAAAAAAAGAAATGCATACTATCTGAAAACTTGAAAAAAAGTTATCATTTTAATTATATAAATTTTAGACATGCAAAATTTCCTAACTTTTCGTGATTTCTATTTTTAAAAAAATTGCCGAATTCTCAACGAAACATTATCGCACAGAAATTCAAACTATTTTCAGTGTTTAATGAAGAAATATTCTGTTTATTTTACATGACGAATAAGGAAGTGAAATTATCACACCAAGAAAGTTAGAAGGTAGAGAAGTCGGATAATTATATTTTTAAGCACTATATTCTTGTGGAACTTTATCTGGATAGTTCATATACAAAATGAACAAAACAAGTGTAAGGCTCTTTAAATAAACACGGTTTCTATTGGCGGTTGTGGCATTTGATAATATTTTCATAAAAAATCGTTAATAGTAAATTATGCGGGATAGAAGTATACGCAATCAGTATTTATACAGGAATTAATTGTTGCCAAAGGCGACGAGTTAAAAATTTATAATAAGAAAAGAATTAAATCTGGAAACAATATTGTAATTGATTATTACAATATATATTTAAAAGATACTTCTATAATAGAGACTCATTCCATCTTGAACAGAAATTGGAAAATAAAACTATTCTAAAAATAAACATCTAATCGATTGCTTTGTAAATATTTTTTTTTTTCATATGTATATATATCTAACATTTTTAAAACAATGCGATGCTTCGGGGAAGACAGAAAAAAGAAAAGTATTAACAAATAAAGATAGTTGAGGAAGGGTGTAAATGACTTTAATTACACCTGATGTCCTATTTTCGAATTCAGTTCTCTATTCTGTGAAAACTACTTCGTTACCTTTTAATAAAATTGCCTCTCCTTTTGACTATATTTTTCCTACGACTTTGGGTTGCATTTACGCTATCGTTTTCTCATACACAACTACTAATGTCTTCATACTTTCAACACGATTGCTTACACAAAAAAAGTGGAATATTTTTCCCCCGCATTTCTAGAATACTTCTACAAAAGATAATTACTTGTATTCTATAGCTCAAAATGATTTTATCTATATTTTTACTGCTGCACCGCTGCGCTTTATAATCGATCATTAAAATTTTATGTATGAGAAAATACTCCATGAATTCTTCTTTTGTACTTTCTCATATACGTTGATTATAGAAAGTAAAAAAAGTAAGGAAATAAATATTTTACCACCCAAAGTAAATTTTACACAAACGTAAATAAATATTTACTTTTTAAAATTAAAAATTACGAATTTTTTCTGAATTTTGGCAATTTTTTAAAAGTATTTTTTTTTTTTGCCTGCTTTCCCTGAAATTCAAATGCTTTCATTGTCTTTTCAACGATATGATCGCTTAATATTTTTTTTTCTTTTATATAGTTGGAAGCTAAAGAAAAGAGTTTCTGTTTCATATCTGTGTAGTTTACGAATTATATAAAAAGTGGTAAACAATATCACGAAATCTAGAAAGTATATGAGCCAGATGTTTACGTTTTTGTAAAAGATATGATGTCATAGAACTGATTTCCATTAGAAAGGTTCATGTACACAATAAACAGAACATATGTCAGAGAACATTAAAATAATAAGGCTTTAGTGCCTGATAATTTGGCATAATCATGAATATGAAGTTATATCTATAAGATTTAAACAAAATATAGCGAGTATTTTCAAATAAACAGTTGATCGCTAAAGGCGAATAGGTTTAAATAAAAACAGTTCACTCTACTGCGACTAAAACTGTGTGGGTCATGAAAATATGAATATTATTGTCCAATAAAAAATCAGAATTTTAAACCAATTCATAGATTGTCTGAAAGAGGTTCAGCCAATCAATGCCCACAGTTTCCCCAAGCCTGATTAGCCGAAAAGGAAAATATTGATTGTTTTAAAATTATAATATTAAAAAACTCCTAATTCAGTCAGATTTCCTCACAGGCGATAAGATCTTTTTTTGCTGCTAAACAGTTAGAATTTAAGAATATTATACAGAATACGATTCCTTAGTACCATAGAGCTGTATAAAATTTAGATTTCATGACTTTCTGAAGAATATTTATTGTTAAAATAAAATATTATTATTTGCATTATTTAAATCCTTCAAAAAATAAAAAATAAATTTTATGATAAATCAGAGAAATTTTTATTGAATAATTTGTTGGGAAATTGCATAAATTTAAAAATTTTTATGTAGTGCACTTAAGACCTTAACACTGAACTATTCTATTTCCTGAACTAATGTTTTTAAAAATACAAACTTAGTTCCAGCAAGAAATGATTTTTTAATTAAAATATAATCACTTTCACTTTAATTTAAAGTTTACATTTTAGAGGGGACATTAGAAAATTAAAGTGATATATAACATAATGAACAAAACGACTTAAGATATATATAGTAATATGATTTATATAACTGTCAAAATTTGAAGTTCAAAATATTTTACTTAAGAAGCTATTAAGAGCCCAATTTACATAATATACTTAATTGAAAATTTTAGCGAGAAATAATCCCGGATAACCAACTGGTCATTAAAGATGTATAAAATCAAAAGTGTATAAAAATAAAAATATTCACCCAGTTTCGAAAATAGTGACCAATGTTTTTATATTTTAAAAAATATTAGAAAGAAAGAAAAGGAAAGAAAACCAAGTTTCGAAAATAGTGACCAATATTTTTATGTTTTAAAAAATATTAGAAAGAAAGAAAGAAAAGGAAATAAAACCAAATTTCGAAAATAGAGACCAATATTTTAATATTTTAAAAAAATATTAAAATATTGGAAAGAAAGAAAGAAATGGAAAGAAAACTAAGTTTCGAAAATAGAGACCAATATTTTTTATGTTTTAAAAAATATTAGAAAGAAAGAAAGGGAAAGAAAACCAAGTTTCGAAAATAGCGACCAATATTTTTATATTTAAAAAGAATATTAGAAAGAAAGAAAGAAAAGGAAATAAAAACTATGAATCTTGTAAGGATAAAATACATCTATTTGAAATCTACCTAACAGCTGAATACGATTGCTCAACAAACGAAATGAGCACACAAGAACATTATTTTCTAAAGCTAAATATGAAAAACCAGTTATTTATGACATACAATCGAATCATAAATTAATCCCAGTTTTACTTCTAATACCAAACACAAATTGTTTGAGTAGAAACGATCATAATAAAACCATTTTTACCACCAGCTTCAAGCTTTTCAACGAAAAATATCCAGTGAGAGAAATTTTGAAGCAAATAATCGGCTTACTCTTGCGAAACTTTTTTGTTGGTATTTCGTTAGTTGAACACATTTTTAAACCAACAAGGTTTTGAAAGTTATTATTTTTATTAGAAAAATGATTAACTTGCTTTTCAGTTTAATTTTATTTTTTTATAAACATGATACTGGCTTTGGGAATGAGGTCGAAGATGTTGCGTAAGTAGAATAAGGCATTTTTTATGAAATATGAAGAGAAAGAATGCTGCAATCGCTATTAATATTGAATTTCCAGTTTTTGATGAATTCCCACGTTTGGAAAACGATTTTGAGAAATATATGTCACTAAGTATGATAACTTAAAAATTGAATAAATCATTTTTGGTATTTAGTCTTTATATTCAATTTGCAGATTTGTATCAAATTTTAGACGAAATCTTTCACCATGCGAGTACAACAGCTCATAAACTCAATCGGGGTAGACAGATGAAATTTGTCATAAGGTTTTATCACCAGAATTATGGATTTAGTAACAAATATTGGATTAAATCAATTAAAGGGATGATGTACATCCAGAGCCAGCATCTGTGGGATGCGGTGAGTGCTATGCACCCGGGCTCCGCGGCTGAGGGTGGAGAGCACTGAGATTAAGAATTAAAATTGTGTTCAGAACAATAATATTGTTACACATGCAAAAAGTTTACAAACTTATTTTCATGTGACTGGCTGGGCATCGACAGACGCTTTATTTAGACAACTAGTAGCCTTTGGCGATCAGCCGGTTCGCTAATCTTAATACTCTTTAAAATTGTCTGTTAAATACTTTAAATTGTCTGTTAAATACTTTAAATTGTCTGTTAAATACTTTTTATAGCTATTTCATCAAAATATTTTTTAATGTTCAAATTTTAATAGTCCTATAATTCCTTCATGCAGTTATAAAGACCTTATCCCCGTAATATACTATATGTCTCTCTAATTATCTGTCAGCTCTAGCAAAATTTCAACATTAAATTAAAGTGGAAATGATTAAACTACAAACTGATATAAAAACATTTTTAACCGAAACCAAGCATTTAAAAAAATATATAAGTAAAAGAGAATCGTTATGTGTACTACTGAATAATTACTATAATTTATGTAATGCTTCAAGAATTATTCAATAAAAATTACTTAAGATTCATCATAAAATTCAGGTTTTAGTTTTACTTTCTAAAAGATTTAAATGATGCGAATAATAATATTTTGGTCTGTCTATGAACATAATTTTAAAAAATTATTAAAGTCTAAATTTTATACATCATTTAGCTACAAGGAATCATACTCTACGATATATTCTTGACACTTCAAATAAATAAATGAAGGTTTCTATCTTCTGCTATCAAATTTGATCGACTTATGAAGTTTTGAATAGAAATGTTTGGAACATTTAACACTTTTATTCTTAGGCCAGTCAGTCTTGAGAAATCCTGGGCGTTGATTAAGGTATCATCTTTGGAATAATCGATGAAGTGGTTTAAAATTACCCGGTTTTTTTTAATAGTGATCTTCAAATATTCATAAATCAGTCAGTTTTAGAGACTGAGTTGATTGAAATTTATCTCTTCTAAAAGCTTTCTTAATTTATTAAAGTTCTAGCTATTACCCGCGACTCTGTCGGCGTGGAAATTTTGATGTATATGTACGAAAAACTATCAAATTATGACAAATAAAAAAAAATTAAACCTAACCTAAAAATGATATATTTAAAAGTATAAGTATATAAGAGAAATATATAACATGAATACAATTTATTAACAAAAACACACAACTAACATAAAAACAATTTATTTATATTGTATACACTAAAATAAACAAAACAGCAAATCAAGAACGGTAAAACCTATTTTATCAATTGATCGAGTTTGAGATAGCTACAACAGTATTATACACGTAATTTTTAAACGATTAATTTAAATAAAAACACATTTGTAAGAAATCGAGTGAACTTTCAATGTCAGTTATTGTAACGCACATGTTTGACTTTCCTACGCCATTTCAGGTAACGCAATGCAGATTAGAAATTTTTTATTTCCTTTATTCTGTTTTCTTTTAATTTGAAAGTACTTCAGAATGAATTGAAAGATCGATTAATTAATAACATTTTATTTTCAATACATCAAACTCAAAAGAAAATAAATGAAATCGTTTGAAATTCTGCTAGCTTTAACCTCATTTCTGTTGGGGAAAAAAAAAACTGCAGCCTTACTTATCTTTTGCGGGATTTGATGTCAACATTTTGGCTCGAAAGTTAGTTTTTAATGAATAAAAAATTAACCACTCAATTCATCGGAATAAAAAGTAGCCTATGCTCTATTTCTGACAAGAATCTGTCTTTGTGCTAAATTTCATCCAATTTTGTTCAGCCGTTCTGGAGTGATTGAGTGACAAACATTCATCCATCCAAACTTTTACATCTATACTTATAATAAAGCTCAATGTGTGTGTGTGTGTGCGTGTGTGTGTGTTGGCGCTCTACAGGCCAGACCGTTGGACCTACAG
>JAPMOQ010050421.1:0-54571 GCA_026543055.1 Argiope trifasciata
AGTTCCTGAATTTGCGTCTTTCCGGAATAAACTTACTTCATTCAAATATCACGTAAATTTGTCTTTTCGATACTGTTGATTGCATTCATGAAATTAGCCGCCAAATAATTCGCCAAAAGCAGCAATACAGATTCATTATAAATGCTAAATTCAAACCAAAAGTGAATATTTCATAGCTATTGTGCGCCAACGCCATGTAAGGTTTTTCAGATATTACAAATTTATTGGATAATGTTTGAGAATGCTTCGAGGATATCATTAATACTGGATTTTTTTAATAAACGAAATCCTAATATCTCAGTAGTGTAAATTTGGAGTATTTGAATTCATTAACCCCTTAGCTGCCAAGGAAAGCTTACGAGATTCGCTCCCCAGTGCCACCGGTTTTCGAAGCGTACTACGGAAAGGCGTATATATACGCCCGCGGCAGTCAACGCATCGGCTTAGCTAGGCGTAAATATACGCCCGCGGCAAGCAAGAGGTTAATAAATAATATATTTCAACATCGGAAACATTATTTACAATAAATAAATAATTTAATCTTCATTGGGACAATGTAAATATGTGCATCAAATAAGATAGATCAGAAAATTGGTTCTTGCTTTTCAGGAGAATACAGCAATGTTTGTATTTAGCCCATTTCCGATTATGGTTGGAAATTGTAATTAAAAAAAAAACTTTCTTTTATAATATTTTTTTATAAATTTTAATTTAATTTATTAATCGGTACAATTAGTTCAGTTCACAAATGTGTTTTTATTATCCTCTATCAACCCTTGCTCCTCAAAATTGTTCATTTTGAAACATTCTGTTACTTAATGAATTTTGAAATTTTTTACAGGAGGTTGTGAGTCATCAAGAAAAGAGGCTAGAGGCCCCGTCTTTCGAAAAGAGCCACCCTCAAGAGTAATGTTTTCCAACAATAGTGGCATAAAAATCAGCTGCAGCGCTGATGGAAACCCATCGCCAAGAATCTTCTGGCAGACGAAAAATGCCACTGTTGTCAAAGACATACCAGACTTGATACACTTGAAGACAGATGGCACATTAGTATTCTCTCCGTTTTCGAAAGCTGACTATAGGCAAGATGTCCATGATAATGAGTACCACTGCCTGGCTTCAAATAATGTTGGGACTATTGTCAGTAGGGAAGTTCATGTCAGAGGAGGTGAGTACCATTAAGTTAAATAAATATATATTTTAAAAATAGGATCAAGAATTGAAAAAAAAATGCTTAATCTTGAAGCAAAGTATAAAGACACTCAGACGCACCTTTGAACCAGTTAATAGCTTGTTTCTGTTAAAAATAAAGAAACACTATTAAACTACCCATTGAAAATTAAATTTTGTTTCGCTTTTTAATAGTATTTTCAATTTTTGGCTAGAATTAAATTATTTTAACGATTAACTTATTTTAAAATGTTCGTTGGCATGCTATTGTGAGTAGTTTCCTGTTACCTAAAGGGTTAAGAGAAACAAGGCTATTGTATATAATTTATTAGCTTTTCCTAAATATAACTCACTTTTATAGGAATTTTAATTTATTTTTGATTATTTGAAATTTATTTCTCCCATATTTAATTAATATTTTGAAATGTAATAAAATAAAAAAGGATTTTATTGGGAATTTTTATTTTATGATGATGAATTTCGACCCATTTTTTTTAATACAATTTATTCCTTAATAATTTTTCTGTCTAAACCCGTGTTTCTCATATAGGATGTTTACAGTGTCCGATAATTTTTTGCAGCTTTTGGTAAAGACGCCATTCATGACATTCACGAATAATAGTTGTGGAGAAGTGATATCAGGTGTTGTTACATTGTTACTCAATCTATCAGATTAATATATATAATAGTCTCAGAACTATAAGTAATTGTCATAAAACTACAAACCATTGGTTTAATTCATTAAGTTTCTTAGTTCTTGTGTTGACATTCTTGAAAAATTACAGAAATACAGGGGTTTTTTTTGTATTACATCTTTTTATCTGCATATCTGTAATTTCATAATTAGCATGTCGGATTCTCTAAAATTGTATACCATTCTGCAAATTTCAAATTCATATTGGCTTATATTTTTATTAAAAAAACAAGTGTTAACAATATTTATAGAAGCAAATAATGTCAGTGCGATTGAAACAATTATTGCCTAGGAATCAAAATTAAACAATTAAAAAAAGAATCCGGTCTAAGGACTTTCTCAAGGGTCACACTCAGACAGGGATTCAAACCAGGGATTTTTTCTGTAAAGGGTCTGATTAGGATGGCTATAAGGATTGCTATTAGGATGTGCAATTGCAGATGTGGGATCTCAATTCTTCATACTTTCGCTTTCCTTCTCAACTGCTGTATGAAGGTGCTTTTTCAGTTTGGTGAGTGTTTTGTTTCTACCTTTTTATTTTTCTGAATTTGATTTTATATTCTTGTGTTTGACAGTTTACGGTGATTATTATTGGATTTTAGTTTGACTTATTTTACTAAGTCTATTTTACAATATATGTTATGTGAAATTTCTATTATATTGACGAATCTGATTTATTCATTTCATGTTTGCTGTGTTTTTGACTTACCATTGGTTCAAAATTTGATGTCTTTTCTTTTGTGATACTAATTTATCTCCAAAACCTCAATATTCTGGGATTTTCGGGTCACGAAGGGTCAATTGTTTGACGAAAGTCAGACCTTTTACAGAAAAAATTCCTGGTTTGAATCCCTGTCTGAGGGTGACCCTTGAGAAAGTCCTTAGACCGGATTCTTTTTTTTTTAATTGTTTAATTTTGATTCCTAGGCAATAATTGTTTCAATCGTACTAACATTTATTCTAAAGTTATTCAGTTCATTTGTGTTTTAGTAGTAGCAGCATTAGCGCTCACTAAATACAATGTATATATTTTTCTAAATATTTTCTAAACATTTAAAAATTTCCGTAGATAATTTCCTTAATTTACTTTGTTTCTGGATTGATAATGTCAGTGCAATATTTATCGAAGCAAATAATCTCAATTATGTGCAGCCACATTAGTGCTGTGACGAGATTGCTGAATTTAAGAATCTATAATAATCATTCCTAAAAATAAATATTTGGTATCTAAAAAGATTTATCGGAACAAATTATTATTTTTCTTATGAATATCCATAAACTATAAAAAGAAAATGAAAAATTCTGTATGTGTTAATCTTGATATATCCTTTTCCTATGGAGTTAAAAATCTGAATATTTACCAAGCTCAAATTTTATTTCGAGACTATGTAAATCACATTGAAGACAGTTTCAAGAAAAAAAGAAAGAAAAACTTCCTTTTACTAACTTAAAACTTTGAGTACCGTTGCAATTGACTTCCTAAATATAAGGCTTTCAACTTAAAAAAATACGAAAAAATAAATAAAGGAATACGAAGAGTGGCGGATACCGTAAATAAAGATTCTTATTTGCTCTTTATTGAAGAAATGTCAAATACATTTTACCGTTTCTGATAAAAGAGTAAAATGCTTGTCAGAGTTTGAGATGTTCTATTAAGAAAAGGGATGTATATATGTCAATAAAGACATGACATGTTTTGAAGTGTATGTTCAATTTTAACCATTTATTGCAGAGTTAGAATTTTTCAAAGAACTTTTATTTTTATTGTGTAAGGTTATAGCGAGTTTCAGTGCTTACCAGTATTAGAGGTTAAAAATTATTTATCGTATAGTATTTAAAGAAAAATTGTAGAAATTTTTATTTTGCAAATTTAATATGATTGCATGATTATTCCATATATGATAACTTCATTTAAACTAAAATATTCTTATTAACCGTGATATTTATACATACTAGCAGCCTTTGAAGACCAGCATATTCCCCTAGATTTTGACATTTTAAATTAGCAATATGGAATCATTACTTCATAGATATTATCCAAGTTGAAAGGTGAAGCTTATTTTAATGTTTGCTAAATTTCTTATTTATCGCTATTGCTTTTACAACATTGAATGGAGTGTTTGGATTTAATGGAATAACAACTTTTTGCAAAGCATATATAATAGAGCTTTGAAGGTCCCTTACATAGCATATTCACGTGCAGCCGTAAAAACATCCATTGAAGCAGTTTGAAACGTTATGATTGCGATTTGTTTACATTTTCACCATTGCCATTCAGCAATAGGTAACTAGAGAGATTTCTGTACCACGAATACACACACACAGAGACACATAAATATATATATATATTCTAAAAAACCTTTATGAGGTTGATTTGCATGATATCCTGATCGACATTTGTGAAATAATTAAATATTATGTAACTTCTCATGGAAAACATACACCCACCCAGCCTTAAGGCATAAGGGATAATTGAATGATCTAGAAGGCTTGGTTGTATTGATGAGAAGTTCATTTGATTTAAAAGAGCAACTGGAAACCTCGCCTCTACTCTTCCCTTTAGAGGCAGTGTCCCAGTGTGGCAGTGAGTAACCCATCTCACATCATTACTATACCACCCAGGATGGCGAGAATCAACAATTATTAAAGGAATATCTTATATGCACTTCGGTGAAGATTGACAGCATTCAATTTTGTATGCTTTCAATGATGGGACGCTTGAAATGTTGCATGTTCTGTTCATGATTTTGATGTTACATTAAAAGAAATGTCGCGTTATAAAACAGGCAAATATATTTTAATGAAGGATTTGAATCTTTCCCAAGATGGCTTTTAAGAGTGGTAGATTTTATTTGACAATTGTGACACAATATACAAAACAGTAAGAATGGTAAAGTAATGTAATCACTAATAAAATTGTTATCTGCATGTAAAATGTACAAAAATGCCACTTCCCTACTTCAAATATTCTTTTCAGTACACTGTACATAGGATTTTTGCCCTTTGTTGTATAATACAGAAAATCGGACACACAATTTGTTGACTTCAACCAATTAATACGATAATTTGTGAAATAACTACAATTTTAGTAACACAATCACTTACGAAAATCACTTTTAAAATTTCTCTGTTTATGAGTCCCTTAAGGTAGGGTATTGTGAAGATACATATTGACTGTCCACCCTCTCATCTACCCAATCTATCTACCCGTTGACCAACTTAATTCGTTGTTTGATACTGAATTATACTTTAATTACTATGTACCAGATTTTATTCATGTTATTTCATAGTTATTGTTATTATTATTTTTCGTATGGGCAGAAAATCCTCCCAAAAATGAAAATTGAAAAACTATAAATTTGATAACATCAAATAATTGATAATTTGATCATCACTAATTTGATAACACATGCAGACAGAAAAAAATCTAAATGTGGGCTCAGACATTCAATAAATATCTTCGAGCAGTTGCATTACTCTTTTTTTTTTCCTTTAATAGATGACACTGTCTTCTTAAGTACGCTTTCCACAATGACTGCGACTGTAATTATGATATATGCTTTCTATTAACGTGAGAGCTTTAATGTCTAGTCTTTCATGTCCCAACTATTAGTTCACACTCTCCCTACATATATTTAATTTATATATCTTGCTCAAATTTTCGATCGTTAATAAAATGCTTTTTATTCATCCGCTCAAGTTCAAATACAGTTGATTTTTTTTAATTCCCGGGAGGGACACTTGTTGTTAAATGTTTTTTCAAATCTTAATTCATTAGTTAAAATCAATTTTTAATATTTTAAATATTTTTTTTTATCCGTTAGTAATGAAAATTGAAATTCGCAAACATTAGTTCAATCTTCCGGTAAAAAGCTAGGATTTCAGTATTTTTCACGTGAAGGTGAACGAAACGAAAATCAATATTTTTTTGACACTTAATAATTTTTTGATAATTATTTAATAAAATGTAACTAAAAGGAATTTTTTCTTTGGTGAAACTAGGAAATGAATTTTTAAAAAAATGTATTATTTGTTTGAGTGTGAAATGTGATCATTTTTTTTCATCTCGAAAACGTGTATTATCTTGTTTCTACTGCATTTAACATAATGACCTTCATTCTATCACCCTTTTTGCATTTTAAATATTAAATATGTCATAACATCAAGTATAAATCAAATCAAATTTTATTTATCTAGTTATATTTGTTTTCTAATTATGTTATTTTATTTTCGGATGGATTGAAGTCAAAATTTGATAGAAACTTACAAAATTTCGCATAGAGATAAAATATTTAATTTTAGTCTAAGAGATTTTAAGCTATAGTCTCTATACCAATTATGTTTTTTTATTTTATTTTGAGATGTAAATAACGTGTAGATTCACCAAAAATGTCTTGCTAATTACAACATTTTCTTTATTTAATATGCAAAAATGTAAAATGTAATATGAATTTAATAATGTATATGAAAAATACGAGCAAGCGTGAAAGGGAAAAAGTATATTAAAACATGTTTAATCAGCAAGAATTAATCTAAGTAATTTGTTAGTTTGATGAAAATTTAAGAATTCTGAAATTAATATAAATTAATGTCTTCAGGAAAATGTTAAAAAAAGAAGAAAATGACAGTAAGAAAATAAGATTTTGTTCAGAAAATTACTGATTACTTTTCTCCGAAAATTTTCTTGAAGCCTTCATGTAATATTTAATTATTAATGCTCTGTAGGATAAAAATCGAAAATAAAAAAGATTATTAAGGATCTGAAACGGGTGAATTTTGTTTTTTTTTTTCCTTTTAGTAACATTTTATCCCATTTCGAATTTTTCAATTGTTTTTGCTTTTAATGTTTGTAATACTTCATTTATACAGTAGAACTTTTTTCGTAAAGCTTGCTTCAATTCGCAAATTATTTTAAGTAGAAGTAAAAATGCTTTGGAATTATTATAATTTTTATTATATCCAACTTTATTATAAAGTCTGTTTATTACTTTCTTTTTTGAAAATTATTGAGGAAGTAATTTATTCTTCGAAAAATTCTAATTAAGGATTTTCATGAATCCCACTTTTCAAACCATTGGGAAAAAAGGCTGGAAAAATATGTTTGGTTTCCTGTTATTATCTGCATCTTAGTTATTAATGGCATACAAAATCGCCAAAGATTGCACATCTATAGACTCTTCCGGAACTATTGTTCGCCAATAGTATGCTGTTAATAACACTTGAGATTATTTTTCAGCAAATGTCCGTGAAAATTTCGAGGGACTACTACACCTGGTTTTCTAATCAAGTTATTAATTTTTGCATGCACATTATGTTATATACTGCTAGGAAAATATTCCACGTCACTGAAAATTTTATTATACAAGGCATTACCCACTATCTGCATCCTATAAGAATAAGATATTATCCACTATCAAACTACTTGTATAGCATAAATATATTATACACTTTCAGATATATTATTTGGACATATGAAATTATCCACTATCAAACACTTGCATTACATAAGGTATAGGATATTATCCATTATCAGATACTTGCACTGCATTTGTCTGATAGTGAAATACATAGGCCGTATGATTTATGAACCATCAAAAACTTGCATTATATAAGGTATAGGAAATTATCCACTATCAAACACTTACAGTACATGAGATATAGGAAGTTATCCACTATCAAAAACTTACAGTACATAAGATATAGTAAATTATCCACTATCAAACACTTACAGTACATAATACACTGAAGTGACAAAAGTCATGGGATAGCAATATGCAAATATACAGATGGCAGTAGTATCGCAGCGAAAAAGTATAATTGCGCAGTTCATTTTCCAAAGCTTTCATTTAAGTTCAAGTTATTCATGTGAACAGGTTTTTCGTGATTTATGGCGGCACGACGACAATTAACAGACTTTGAACGTGGAATGTTAGTTGGAGCTAGACGCATGGGTCATTCCATTGCGGATATCGTTAGTGAATTCAACATTCCGAGATCCACAGTATCAAGAGTGTGCCGAGAGTATGAAATTTCAGGCATTACATCCCATCATGGACTGCGCAGTGGGCTACCACCTGCACTTAACGACCGAGACTGCCGACGTCTGTGTAAAATGGTCAGTGTTAATAGACACGCAACACTTCGTCAAATAACTGCAGGAAACAATGTGGGACGTACGAGGGACGTGTCCGATAGGACTGTGCAGCGAAATTTGTCTTCCTTGGGCTATGACAGCAGAAGACCGACTCGAGTGCTTTTACTGACAGCACGACATCGCCTTCAGTGACTCTCCTGGGCTCGTGAGCATATCGACTGGTCCCTAGACCAGTAGAAAACCATGGCGTGGTCATATGAGTCAGGATTTCAGTTGTTACGAGTTGATGGTAGAATTAGAGTGTGACGCAAACCCCACGAAGCCATGGACCCAAACTGTCAGCAAGGCACTGTTCAAGCTGGTGGTGGCTGAATAATGGTGTGGGCTGTTTTTAAATGGCATGGACTAGGTCCTCTGGTGCAACTGGACTGATCATTGACTGGAAATGGTTATGTTCAGCTGCTTGCAGATCACTTGCAGCCATTCATGGACTTCACGTACCCACACAAAGATGGGATTTTTATGGATGACAATGCGCCATGTCACCGGGCCAGAACTGTTCGCGACTGGTTTGAAGAGTATTCCGGACAATTCCAATGCATTATATGGCCACCTAGAGCACCCGATATGAATCCCATCGAGCATTTATGGGACATCATTGAAAGGTCCGTTCGTGCCCAAACTCCTGCACCATCCACTCTTTCACAATTATGGACGTCTATACAGACAGCATGGCTCAATATTCCTGCAGAGGACTTCCAACGACTTGTGGACTCCATGACACCTCGAGTTGTTGCACTTCGCCGGCCAAAAAGTGGACCGACACGATGTTAACAGTCATCCTATGACTTTTGTCACTTCAGTGTTTATAGGAAATTATCTACAATCATAAGATATAGGAAATTATGATAAGGATGCATAAGATATAGGAAATTATCCACTATCTAACACTTACAGTACATAAGATATAGGATATTATCCATTATCAGACACTTGCATAATGTAATGTATAGGAAATTATTCACTATCAGACGAATGGATATAAGAATAAAGGTTTTTATAACAACATATGTTTTTATAAATGTTCATGTTACTTTTGGTCTTCTCGTACAAATAATTAGAGAGAAATATTGTAAACACCAAAGAATTCTAGCTGGAAATATTGGTGAATCTGCACGTTCTAAACCTACCTGAGTTCGGAAAGAACAGTTTAGAAAGAAAAAAAATGTTTATTCGCCTGTCAGTAGCAAAGATAACTTACAAAAACTTTGATATCTACATATGTAACTTGTTATATGATACCAAATATGTCGGAATTGATTATCTATCGATCTCTAATTTTAGAAACATGCAAATGCGATAATTCAAACAAGCATTGACAGAAATTTATCAAATTTGGTATGTGATTTTGTGTTACAAGGGTAATTTTGTGTCGAATTTAGTTTTAATCGATTAGGGAAAATGAGTCAATTGATAAACACGAATTCGATTTTCAGATACTTTTAAGAGCATATTTGAGATTAATTGCGATAAAACTGGCTAAAGATGCCACAATAAATTCAACAAAAATGATAATTTGACGGCAAAGGTAATATTTTGGCACTGTTGTACACCATTGCTATACAGGACGATTTATCGGATAACAGATTTATATATATATGTAAGGGGGTGGGCAATACGTCTGGTTAAAAGCTGTCTTTTCACTATTCATATAAACTAGAGAAAACGAATGAGTCCTCTTTCTTAATCAACGAAATCACAAACTATGAAAATGCTAAATTTTGTCCTCATTTCTTTCAATGTTTTTATTATATAAATAATAATTAATCTCAGTCCGTTATTCATGTTTTATGAAAGTCAACCAATTGGTTTCCTTGCACAGGCGGTAAAATTCGAGTGCATTTATTGTATTGCAATTGGTTATACATCTGATTTGTTACTTTGACCGAACTTTGTTTTGAGCAAGGATAAATTAAATATATGTAATCTAATATATGGATCACATTTATTCTAATCTAATCTAAATTGTAAACTTTTCTTGAAAATTAGGAATGCTTTTATTTTTATCTTAATTTAATGATTTCTGAAAATGAAAATCATGATTATTTTTGAGGCCAAAGCTTATAGTAAATATAATATCATTTTGGAGCAGTAAATATACTAAGACACGAAATGTTTTTATATGTATGTTATCATTGTATTTAATGCTTTAAAACTGTTGTTCAAAAATGTTTTATTTCTTTTAATGGAAATAATAAGTCTATTTTCTAAATATTCACTGGATAATTTTACTTTTCTACCTATTGCATCATCAGACACCTGACGTGTTTGATTTAAACCAATACAAATAAAAATGAGTACTGTATCTTAAAAAGTTTTAATATGAATGGAAATGAATTCTTATTTTTAATATTTCTTAATTAAGATATATGTTTTAGATATCGTAATATCACTGTAAAAACTAAAAGATATTTCATTTTGAAAATCAAAACATGTTGAAAGTGCATTTAAAAACATCTCATCTTGGATGAGTTGAAAGATAAAAGTAGATTTCTTATCGACAAAGTTAAATCTTTCAAATTCTTTTCAATTTATAAGCAAAAACATTGAAATAATGCATATTTAAAAGACATTAGAATATAGCGCAATAATGTTTATTGCGTTTTATCACTAAAGCATGATTTTAGTGATACAACGTAGTAAAGCTTTCATTATAAAATACAATTCAACCTTTAGCCATCTCCCTCCCCTCTCTTTTGAAGCTATATGGTTCATCTACGAATTTATCCACGGTTATATACATATTTTTTCAATTCATTATATTTTGAACAGTTATATAATATTCAAGGTTCGTGGTAATTTTTTAAGTTTGAAATTGCTCCTGGTATACCTAAATAAATAAAGTGTTGTTATACTATAATATATGTACTAAATTTATTAAGACTATAATAGCTCTCCAGTGAAGCGAAGAAAGGTTACAAAAAATAGCTTAAAAATAAAGGAAAACTATCAAAGGGCCATCATAGAGAAACATATAGTATGCCATTATAAAAATGCAGGAAAAAAAATTAAGTTAGCTATAAATTTGAAGCACATATTTGCAATTAAAAGTATAATTTTTTCGTGACTTCAAAAAATGATTCGTTATAATATATATTTCAGTGTTATCACATAGTTTATCCAATTTCAGCAACGGTGAAGGAAGTAAACAAAAAAGGACATCTAAAAAATCAGACTTTACAATATTGTAAGGTGACATCTGAGAATGCATTTTTCAATTTTAGGGTGGACTCTTTTTTGATATTAAAATTAAGGGAAGTTCTTAATTTTAATAACAAATATTTCTGCAATTTTACACACAATTACATAAAATATAACCCACTATTTTTATTTTGGTTTTCGTTACATTTTTCTAATCGGATTTTTGACTAATCTCCTTTGTTATTTTTGTAACATATTTCCCTGCTTGTAGCACTGTAACCTATCTCAAAACAAATCTGGATCGTCCCTTTTACTTCCCTGAGTTTTATGGGATGTTATTTGGAATTTAAATGGCTTAGAAATTTTTACCCATCACCTAGCATATAGATTTTTGAATGCAGAATGGTTTTGGGTTTTTGGTAGCTGAAAATCTGAATTCCTCCCAACTTCATGATATAAAAACTACTGTAATACGCAATATTCCTATGAAAAATCTATCTCAATGTAAAATTTATTTACATTTCTGGTGTTTCCTGATTTTAACAAAAGTAGAAAATTATTTTTTCTCGTAAGAGGTAAATGAAACTCATTAAATTTGTATCGTAGTCATTTCAAATTTCTTAAGAACTATGTGAATTCTACTACATATATAGCTAACATAAATGTTCAGAAATGTAAGAAAAAAATACATCGAGGAAATCTAGACTCAGTTTCTTTTGCCCTAAATAGCGGAAAAAATCTCAAAGAAATTCAAGCTGCGTTATGTTTTTACTCCATTGGAGGAGAAAGAAAAAAAAAAGCAAAGTCTATCTGAATCGATCTCCTTCCGGTCAATATTCGTAGGCAAAAAGCTCTATGTATTCCGTTTGCAAACCGAGCTTTTTTTTGTTTGATAATAAAATTAGAGTAAGTAAGTCGGGTTATGTGTTATTTAGTTTTAATTTTTACTTTCATGTATACGAAGTACAAAAGAAAAAAAAAATACAATATTGCGATTGTTCTAACATTGGATCTCGAAAGTTTGCCAAATTCAGCCAAACAATCTCCAAGTTTTGAGTTTTTGCGCTCTCTAAATCCAAAACATTCTAGACAAGCATAATGCCGGAAACTCTTAGTTTTGATATCATGTTGCTTGCGAACAAGATAATCGGATAGAAATAAACGGATGAAATTTGGTTTTTATATTATGCCAAATTTGTAGATTATCAATTTTAAAAAGAATCATTGAGAGGAAGAATGTTTGTATAACAGCTTTCAATGATGATTTTACAAACTCTCAATGATTCTTCAATAGTAACTAATAAATACAAAACGTAAGTAAATGGACCAATATTCGCATAAACGTTTATTATCTAAAGTGATCTGCTTCTGAGTAACTTTTCGAACTTTGGCAAGGATTCGTTTTCTGTCGGTTTGTACTTGCGTATACGTACAACGACCCATGCATGCATTGGCTATTATAAAGAGATTCAGTATGTGATCTTATGACTAGAGCTGTTGTTCAGTGTAAAATTTTGATTCATTTAATCGAGAAAAATACTTCAGAAATATATATTTCCACTATAAATCAGAGAAAAATATAAATTCATGCTAAATATTTGCTCCATTACTAATGCTTATCAGTGAAATACAAGGCTTCGTTTGCCTTGGCATTGCCACCTTGCTTAGCGTTGGAAAGTAGCAGTTACTAAATATTGATTTTGTCGTGAATCTAGTTTTTAATAGATATAATAATCTTGTGATCTATAACAACTTTATTTCGCATTTCCCTAAACCGACGGGGGACATATCTGATTAAGGGATCTCATTTCCCCCATCGATCCTGGGACGTACTTCTTACGTGGCGGGTTGTACCGTGAGCCATTAGGACTCAAACACAGATCTCGCCAATGTTGCTGTAGCGGCAGTCCAGTCATTCAATAATTATTTCCGAGTGCCTTCAGGAGGAACGGAGAGTCAATAATATGACATTGGCATTTATCTGCTAATCCCTGCAATTTGGTTACTGATTAAGCATTAAGAAATCGTATTTATATTTTAGTCTTTGAAATTCAAATAAATTCTGATGCATAATTACGATTTCATCAACATGATTATGTAAAAAATATCATTGACTTGCTTTTATGAGTTTGCTTTTGTGTTTTTAAGCAATCGGCCATGCGAATGCCCCTTCATTTATTCATTATCATGCTCATTTGTGCTAAGACAGACAGCGCCTGACTAAAGCAGGGACATACGGAGCAATTGACAAGAACGCACGACATCAGACTGTGATCTCAAACCTGATAGAAAGTTTATTTTACATTTTCTTCATTGATAACTTTTTTTAAACAAAGTATTATTAGAGAGTAAAATTCATCAGTTTTATGTGAGCTGTTTCATTAATATGTCATGTAAACACAAAATACCTATATGTTTATTTCATAAATCTATGCCTTTCTAGAATGCAATCTATGTTTTCTCAATTACAATGGACAGATTTGACCAATCAAAAGCACGTAAATACCTCCATAAAGTTCGGTTCTTTATGACAGAAGTAGTTAAACAGAGAGAGGGGAGCAGATAAGTTTTTGCCCCCAGTACCAATTAGGCTAAGACGACTTCTGGGGAAAGCAGACATCTTTTGAATGAATTTACTTCAAAAATCGATAGAAATATACAAATCTGGTATAAAATCTTTATACCAAGTATTCTGGGGATGGGGGTTGATAATGGATGTTCTGAGTTATTATATAAAAAGAAAATCATAGCTCCTGAAGTGTGCATTTTTAACTCGGAAAGTCTAGTACAATGAATACTTTGTCAAAATCTCAAGTTCGAATTTTTGATGAATACTGGGAGTTCCTTTTTTTTGTGCGTCGTATATGAGATGTAGAAATAATTGTATAATTATATTATAATTAGATAAATTTGTTTTCCATACTTCTTTCATGCATCACGTTCTAATTACATTGATTTTTACTTTAACATTTCATGTTTAGCAACGTGAATTTCTCTGTATTTTTAACAAAATGTTAACATTTCATGTAATATATCCTTTACTTGTACAATGGTAGATTATGGCCCTTAGAGCTCAATCATAGTCACAACCAGTGTTGCTGTAGTGGCGGCCATTCAGTATTTATTCCCGAATGAACTTTGTGTGGGACGGAGAGTCAGCAATATGACTTTGTTTTGCTTCTCATTGTCTTCAGACTTTAGCTTATATATTAATTTATTTTTTCTCATACAATCAGATATAGCTTCTTTAATATTGAAAACAGAAAAGTAAATCGAATTAGGGCCTTATTAATTTGAACAACTTTTGTACTTAAAGTTTTTTAATTGCTGCAATATCTTAGAGGTGAGGGGGTTGAAAAATGATATCCAAGTCTTAATTTTACCTAAAAGGATAATTCCTGAAATATTAATTTAGTTAAAAGTTGTTTACATTTGTCTTCCAGCTTTCCAAGATGTTTTTTTTTTAAATTCTGCTTTGATAAAATCAACCTGTGCGAATATGATTCTTGTTATTGTTGTTGTTTCTTATGGTACTTATCATTGGACGGAGCCATATATTCTTAGCATAAGAATATCAACACTAAAGAAAGAAGATAATTCATTCGAAATAGCTTACAAGAGACAACCAAGATAGTGGGGTGGCGCCAGAAACATATATCAGTTAATCTCTTTTTGGTTTCTCTACTTTTCCTTTTGCCCGATCAAAGAAGTTTTTTTTCTTGGGGTAGTTTTTGAATCCTTTACAAAATTGCATTTGACAAGATAAAATTAATTTTATCTTGATATCAGAGCCTAATTTGCTTCTGATAATATTTTTCGCAAGTAAATGATTAATACCTCTTTAAGTGAAAAATAATCACCAAGTAACAAAATACGATGACTCAAAAACTTCGGTTTTTTTCTCCCTTTAACTTGCAAACTTGCATATTTGCAAACACAAAAAAAAATGAAAATTTAGTTTAGATTCATCATAAAGTGCATAGAATGGGTATATATCAATGATAATTTTTCTTTCTTGAAAAAATTGAATTCAAATTTTAATTCAAAGATTGGATTTTAAATCCAAGAATTTGCAGAAAATTTCAGTTCCATATCTATTGTGATTTTCGGATATTGTATTGCACTTGACTTTTGAATAAACATATCAACAAGTTTTAAATCAGATTTTGTGCGCAATCTGATGCATATTTAAAGCATTATTTTATAGATATAAGTAAATTAACTCTTTTAATCGTATACGTAACATTTTTATAGAATATATTAATATAATGAAAGCAGAGTAACCCATCTACCTCTGTGAGCTCGACAAGCATATTTTTGGAAAATGTCCGCCTGACCATCAGTCTTTCTGTGCCAAAGATAACTAAAAAGGATTTGGGATTGATGAGTGAAATTTTATATAGAGTCTTTACATCAAATTTATATCGATCAAATTTTGAGTATAATCTGTTCAAATGAAATTTGTCCAACTGTTTGAATATTTGTCAACATAACTTTAAAACGAAGAAAACATAATTGATAAGATTTGGTATATAGATTCAACATTTATAGTGAAAATAACCAGTTGGGTTTAAGCCAAAACCAACTGCGGGGTTTCTGTATGTTGGACAGTTTTTAAAAGCATGTAACGCGATTATTCAAATGCGCGTTTTCTTAAATATGTCAAATTAAGTATGCGAATTTTTAAATTACACTTGCAGTTTTGTGTCAAATTTTAATTTCAATAGATTTTGAATAATATAACAAAAACATAAATTCAATTTTTGAATACATTAAACACACGTTGCGCATGAAACTATAAGAATAATTCGGTAGATTCAGTGAAAATTCTTAATTCACCCCAAAAATTAATATTTCTTAATTAATCCACCCTAATAACACACAAGGTGTACTCTGGTATGAGGGATTTATTAGAGGGTATGCAAAAAATATTTGGAGAAACCATTCCTGCTTGTTTTACAGGACACTGTAGGACCTACATAACTAGGACCACGATAGCCTGGTTGGTGGAGCGTCAGTCTCGTAACCGAAAGGTCGTGAGTTCTGTCCTCGTCTTGTCCAAAGACCGCCGAGTTGGCTAATGGCAATTGGGGCACGTTAAATAGGTCGTGACTGCAAAGTCCTCCAAGTTCCCATAACAAAACGATACCTCTGGGGGGGGGTGCTGTATCATGGATGAGTCGGTCTCTGATTTGGATCTAAATTCTGATTTGCTGAGGGATGAATGAGTGTATGAATGAATTCGACTGCCCCATAAAAAGGGCTGTGTCGTGTGTGTTCCAGCAAAGCCATCATTTCACCTGAACGATGCTCGTTAACAACGAAAAGCGCACACCTCTCCCTTAATTCGAAAGAGCTCTGCTCATTCGGGCTTGGTATGACTAAGTGGCATTAGACAACAATAACACAGTTCATTGCTTTTTTACATATGCCATATTGTTCCCAAAGATGAATTTTGCAAAAAAGTGACACATTCTTCTACGTGCTTGCATATTGGAAAAAAAGGGTTAGCTTTATTACTGACACTCCGTCCCATCCGAAGACATTCGAAAATAAATACTGAATGACCAGACACTACTACAGCAACATTGGAGGGAACCATGGATGAGTCCTAAGGATCATCACAGTCCATAGTACAACCTTCCCCGAAGGAAATACGTGTCGTCATCCGGCACTAAATGTGGGAGATGATGGGATTTATCCCCCACCACTTGGGGTGTTGTCAGATCCCTCCCCTTTAGTGTACCCATCGGGTTGGCAAGATCAAACCCCACATGCAGGAAGCGTCTCAACTTCAATTACAAGGTACCCTCCGGGCGGGGGTTAAAAAAGAAAAGGTTATAAAAGTCTGAGTATTAATTTTGATATAATTATCTTTAATTATTTTACTTTATTTCTTATAATTCATTTAATGGAAAGCAAGGAACAAAATTCAAATAATGCAGTTCATCTTCGACAAAAGAAAGATAAGTAGATTAAAGATAAATCAAAGGAGAGAGCAATTTTTTGTTCGATTCTCAGGTTTCTTTTAAATTATTCTTATAATTAATTCAAACCCCTTTTAAATCTCCACATGATACATTGCTTTTTGTTAAAGTAATTGTAGAAAAATTAGATTTTTTAAAATATATGAAAGCTTTTAAGTAGAATGCCTTGTTTTTTATGCAATGTGCCTTTACATATAATGCAATTAAATATCAAAGTGAAAATTTTTGAAATAATTTAAATAATTTTTTCAAAAGTGAAAATTAACATGAAATAATTGGTATAAGATCTCAAATTATGCCTTTAAATTGGAAATAACTAAATACTTGTTTTTTTTTTTACGAAATTTAGATTAAAAAACTTAATTATAAAAGACGTTGCAAATTAAGAATACAGACTTTATGTTTTCTATTGAGTAAATTATTTCTTCATAGCTTAATAAAAAATTATCTGAAATACATTTTAGATAATTTTAAGAATAACGATAGTACTTAGGTATGTAACTCCCCATTAAATAATTAATTATTCCCTGATAATATTTTTTTCAAATATTTTCTTTTATTATTTAAAAGAGTTTTCTTTAACTATTGAAACATGTAAATTAAAATTAAGAAAATTTTAAGCTGACTGTAATATTTTATTTAATGATGTTTTAGGTTTCGAGTTGTAATAAATGTTAAGGTTGAGGAATGGAGAAATATTTTTTTATGACTTGTGAATAAAACATGTGCGTAATTTCTCTCATCTTTTGATTAAATTAATAACTCTTTCCCTAAAAATAATGGTGTTCATTTGCAGAAGCCATTAAAGGTTCTTTTTGTTATTTTTAATTCCCCATTTTTTCTCATTGACTTCGTTTAAGCTTTTTTTTTCAAGCAAACGTGACTGCACACACCACGATTAAGAAGAAGAAAGAAAAAAAAAAGAATTTTGGGTTTAATACAGTAGTGGAACTTAATTTCATAAAAAAATGTTCAAATAAGAATTGGAGATAATAAACTAAAAGAAGATAGCAGAATGAACATGGTAGGAAAAAAAATGGCAAAGTTTTTGCCAAGGAATGATTACTAAATTAAGAAGTTTGCGAAGTAATTAATAAGCTAAATGTTTAAAAAAGAAGAAAAAAAACCTTCTCGAAATCACACTAAATTAGATTCTTAACACTTATTTATATAGTGTGTTCATAAATGAACATATCAAATTTTGCATAGCTAGTAAAAAGCATAAAGTATTGCTCTTCATTTAAAATTAAAAATGACAACTAGAAATTTAAAATCTGGTCAATTATAAGTGCTCAAAGAGGGTCTTTCACAAATTCAAAAATATTAACACGTTGAACGTTGCGATGTACATACCACACTCTTTTCAGTATGTCTAGTATGAAACTTTAAAAAACTGAAGATTTAGGTTGAGAGTGATGGTCAGTCTTTCCGATATTAAAGAGATACGATAACTCATACCACACTTTTATTCCAGCATGTTTACAATAACATTTTGAAAGGCTAAACATTAATTCATGATCGTTGCCGATTTTTTTCTATATCAAAGCTGCAGGATAACGCATACCATACTTTTTTCAGTATGTCTTATATGAAGCTTTGGAAGACAGAAGATTTAGGTTGACAATGATGGTCAATCTTTCCGATATTAAATAGCTATCATAACTCATACAACATTTTTTTCCTACAAGTCTACAATGACGTTTTTAAAGACTAAACCAGTGGTGGGGAAACTTTTTTTAAGACAGGCCATTTGTAATAACTAGACTCTCGTAGTGGGCCAAAGAATAATGCTTAATCGTTAAAAAATTTGTGTTCTATAAACATATATATATATTATTACATAAACTTATTATTTTAATAGTAAAAAAGCAAAAGGTAAGAAAATTATAAGCACAAAATATAAAATGAATTTAGTGTAGTTCTTGATGTGACGTATTATCACTTTATTTTCTGGTGTCATTACTGGTGCATGAGAAAAATGAAATTGAGACTGTTTTATCAAAATTTCATCACAGTCCGGTTCCATTTGCGAAGCAGAAATTCTTAAAACTGATGAAAGGTGCTCATCTGTAATTCTGTTTCTTAAAGAAGTTTTACTAAGCTTCATTGTTGAAAAGATTTGTTCGCATATATAAGATGAGCCGAACATTGTCATTATCTTCATTGCATGAGTAATTAGATTTGGGAAATTAGCTGGACTTAAATTTTTATAAAATTCTAGTAATGACACTGTATGGAAAGTTTGTTTCAGGAGAGTATTACAGTTCAGTTCTATTAACTCAAGTTGAAATTTTGCATCAACTTCTTCGTAATTAACATTGAATGGGGTCACAAAAATACTAAACTCTGGTTCCATTTTTCTAAAGTCCTGAAATCTCCTTTCAAATTCTGAAGATAGTTTTCTCAAATTAATTTCGTATTTTTTAATCTTATTGTTTGATATAGTGAATTTTAAAGATTGTATTCTTGGAAAATTCTCACATTCATTCTCACATTCTCACACTCAAGAACATTCTCACGAGGGCACTCTTAAACGGGCCGGATTAAACCTTTCCGCGGGCAGTAGTTTCCCCATCACTGGACTAAACATTTTAATTCATGATCGTTGTCGGTTTTTTTCCCTACATCGAAGCTTCAATATAACGCATCCCACACTTTTTTCAGAATGTCTGGTATGGAGCTTTGAAATGCTGAAAATTATGGTAAAACTTTTCGATATTAAAGTGCTACGATAACTCATACAACAGTTTTTTAATCATGACAGCAATGAAATTGTGAAAGACTGATCAGTTAAGTGAATGATCATGGCTGATTTTTCATATATCTAAATTGCATGGTAATTCATTTCATTCCGCATGTCCGCTGTGAAACTTCGAAAGGCTGAATATTTACAAGTATGATCGTGACCGATTCTTTTTTTTATCTAAACTGCATGGTAATGCATGACACACGTTTTTCTGCATGTTTGCAGTAAAATTTTGAAAGGCTGTACAAGTGCATGTATGGTCAAGGACGATTTTTTTGAGAGTATACTACTGATTTGTTTTTCCCTTCAATGTTTTGTGTGAGCAAACCCAGATTTTTTTTGTATGTCTGATGTGAAGCTTTGAAAGGCTGAACATTTTCATGTATGAGCATGGACAGTACTTTTTCAAAGTGAAAGGGGAATGACAATTCACACTACACATGTCTCTGCATATTTGATGTGAAGCTTTGAAAAATTGGATATAAACATCTATGATCACAGAAATATCAAACAGTAGATGTTATTTCCACAATTATCAATTGACGTTGATGAGCTTAAGACACTTATATCTACAGCTTTTTAAAAGTCTTACCGTTTAAGGGAAATAAGTGTGATATCAATTATCATTCATCCCAGATATCTTTCATATTTCTAGAAAAATAATTGAAACTTGTAACTACACATTATCTAAACTTTCAGCTGGTGTTTTGGATTTTTAATGAGCAACAAGGTACTAGTTATTCTTTGTAATAATAGTCTTGCGAAATCGGGATTGTCCTATATAAACATTCTAAAAAAATGTCGATCCACTCAATGTATACTATTCTTTATTCTATACATTTTAATATTAGATTATTTGCTTGGAGAAGAATAAAAATATTTGACCAATTATACGTCAAAAATATAATAGGAAATGGAAAATACAATGATTTGTTCTGATAGTTTGTGTGTATGTGTGTTGTACAGGAATTCTAGTTATTTAATGTTAAAAAAACTTATTGTGATTTGTCAATTATTTCATGAAATAAATGATCATATTCTAAGATATAATGAGTTTGATTCTTCTAAGGTAAAATCCACAAATAAAGATATTATCAATATTAATCCAACTAATAAACTTCGCAAACAAATATTTGAATATTTGTCTGTATATTTTAAAGATTAATAAACGTTTTACAGCTTGACTCTCTAATACATCTTATCTACCAGTTTTTTCATTAGTATTATATAAAAAATTCTAATTAAAATAAATACATTAAAAATTTGACACTCAATGTTTTAACCAAAATAATACATTTAAGAATCTAATAATACATAAATTTTAATTTTTTTGTTGTAGTTGTATCTATTTAGAAATAAAATCATTTTTTCTCCAGGATAGCAAAAAATGTTTATAGAATTAAAAAAAATAAGTTTTTCAAAAATTCTACAGAAATTCTAAACTGTAATTCAAAAGTAGTTTCTTCTATATAATTCCCTTCCAGTTTTTCTTAAGTATACAACTCTTTTCTTTTTAAATTTCGTAATGAATACTTTATTAAAAACTTCAATGAAACTTTAATGAACATTTCAGGGTGATTATTTTTTCTACCCACGTTCTTGGGGAAAAGAAGCAACGAATAATAAATAATTGTTGACAGTTTCTTTCCCGTCTATATATTTTTTTGTTTTGCTTGTTTATCAAAGATTCCTTCTTTTTTCCTGAAGAAAGAAGATATGCGAAGTGCGAAAAGAAAGATTTGTAAGAGTTTTTGTAAAGAATGTCAACTTTGTATTTTTTTCTTCTGTCATCTGTTGAAGAAACTGCTTTAAATTGCAAAACAATTTGGGAGAATTCAGAAATAACAAAAGAAAGAGTAACAGTTGATAGAAATAGTGTTTATTTCTCCCAGGGAACAGCAAACTTTACTTGGTGGAACTATTTTTGAATCAAGGAGAAAAGATACGATGGTATCGTTTTGATATGTGTGTGATATATTTTCTGCTAGCATGAAAAATATAAATTTACACAAATTTTTTATTGCTTCTGTGCAGTTCTTTTTGGTTTTTATAAGTTTTTAAAACATAAGAGATATCGTAATTAATTTATCACCTATCTAGTTAACTGAAAATTCAGTACTTAACTGGGGAGGTGAGGTCTACAAAACCGAATTACCTTTACATTCAAATTAAATTTTCTAATGAAAGTATTAGCATGGAAATCTGCCAATGTATTTTGCAGATATTTTCCTTGATATATAAAGATTGATATATTTTAGAAATTTTTCAAAACATATTACCATTAAAGTAATTGCGTTGGAACATGCATTTTCTCCTTAAATTACATGTTAAAACAAATAGTATTTTTGAAAAAATATATTAATTTTTATGATTCAAATTTTATTTATTTTTTAAGCATATTGTTACGAACGTGTAGTTTTGCTTTCCCACTTTAATACTGTCATCGTACAGATTTACAATAATCTGTATTGAATAGTAAATGGATGTGACGTCAGAAATCCCATGGCCTGGCGACAGACTTGGTAATTATTTGGCGACTTGGTGACGAATTTGGCGACATTAGCGACAAAATGAAAAGTACCCCAAACATCGAGAATTTTCCCTATCCGTCCATTAGGAGCCGAGATACACCCAGAATGCTCCTGATTGGTCCAGAAGATGTTAGCCCCACCTCCCGCCGGTATATATAAGGGCCAGTCATCTGAAGCGGCGGGGTGAAACAAGGAGCAGCGGAAAAAGGAGAGCAGAAGACCTGCAGCAGAATCAAGGTGTGAATCAAGCGAGAAGTAGCACAGTTGAATTAATCGGAAAAGGAAAAGGAAAGGAAACTAACCGAGAGGTCCTGAACAGAGAACTGCTGTGTGGCATATACTGACAAAGCCTGCGTCGTGTGTCGTAGCCTGTAGTGTCGTCATCGGGAACGGAGCTGTCCCGAACTGAGGAGTAGTCCCGCTGTGAGAAGTAGGAAATCTGCAGCAAAGGCAAGAAGAGACAGAAGAATAGTTTCAGCCTGTTCCGGAGAGTCCTACCTGAGCGTAGAAAAGAGTCCCTTTAAGATACCCTATCCTGCTGAATCATGTCTGGCCGCTTTGTGAGCTGTGGGCGTTGTCACTACGGAATTTCTGCCTGTGGACTATTATCTGCAGTGTGCTGTCCTGGGTGTTTGTGACGGCTGTTTATAGTAATCTCCAGTGTATAATAGTGTGGTAAATATTTGTCGTCTGTGTGCTGTCCTGTCTCCGTCCTTAAATAAACGACTGTATTATGTCGTCTACTAAAGGATTGATCATTGTGTGTTCTTCTCTTCTCACACCGTACACAGCTAGTATATGAGGTAAAAAGAACCCGACGGATTTTTAAGATAGGATAGGAAAAACCGTAACAATGTAAAGATATATAGCAAATCTTATACTGTAAAATTTAGTAATTATATATTGTTGAATTTTAACAATGGGTAATAAATTGTCAATGGGTAAAATTTATCCTTTTTTTTTATCGGCATCATTTCTACGCAGAAACTTGAGAACATTTAGAGTACGATTTTCGAGAGCCTTTTTAAAAAAAGAAGTACTATTACAAAAATCAATTTGTAAAATCTTTGGATATTCCTCTTGGTATATTAACATAGTTTTGAGATTTTTTCAAAACACATTATAACAGAAAAATATATATTTGAACATATCATACTTAGACGAATGCAAACTTTTATCGAATTAATCTACTGTACAATTAATTTCATCACTTAAAACGCTTTCTTCTTCAATTAGAATCTCTTGAACTCCTCTGCATAACGAGGATCTGATGTGGGAGGACGTTTTGAGGGTCAGACTCTTGAGTCATCTACAAAGCTTTGCATATTACTACAACACCAAAAGGAATGTCCATTCTCACAAACATCACACAGAAATATTGAAATATTTAAAAGAGCATCAGTTGAAACTGTTTGGAAAAGAAAGCAAGTAGAGACGGTTACGAAGCAGGAAGTTGCAGATTCAATTGAAAATGGAATAGTGGTGAGAGAAAGCTTATCCTTAGCGGCCTGACATACCGCAACTCCCCACTTAATTGTTAAGGATAAAATTAGTATCTATATTAAATCATATATTAGCGTAACAAGGGTTTTATAAGAATTATATTATGAACCCTGTATAATTCTTGGTAATTTAAGTAAAATAATAAAAATATCACCAGTATAATTACCAAAATATTTTATCCTAACAAAATAGATTTATTTACCATAATGAGCTATCTCCTCGGGGGCACCTCGAAATGTAGACAAAAAGCTTCCTACATTTGGGTTGGTTCTCGCCACCATGAATAATGCACGAAAAGGTGAAGATCCTCCCATCGATAGCTGGGCGTACTTCCTTTGGGAGGAGTTGTAGTGTAGCTGTAGATGATTCTTGGGACTCAACCACGGTTTTTTTTTTTATTATTTACAGTAAATCCTACCATGGGAAAAATAAAAATGAGTATGATAAGCTTCCGGCATGCTGATAAATTCTCGCCACCCTGTAGGGTACACGACGAAGTGGTGATGGCTTGGCTCCTCCCATCGAAGACGGGACGTACTTCCTTTGGGAGGAGTTGTAACGTAGCCGTAGATGACTCTTGGTGCTAAACCACTATTCTTTTATTATTATTATTTGCTGTAAATCCTCCCAAAAGACAAATAAAAATGAGTATGATAAGCTTCCGGCATGCTGATAGATTCTCGCCATTTTGTAGAGTATATGTAAGTGGGTTAGATATTAAATAATAAAACTGTTGAAATTAAAAACTCATCATAATGAGTGGAATTTAAAATTAGAGTTTCTGGTTTATAAATGATTTTTCAGCTTTTTTAAAGAATAATTCTGAATTAAAAATAGTTTTCAACAATATCACTTAAATGTGTATAGCTTGAATATTATTTTTTGACATTTTTATGGGCAAAATTAAATAGACATAATTTACAGCAGTGGATTCCAACAAACAATTTCAAAAAATAAGTTTGGTGCAAATATAACTTTATGATACATCTATACATACATCTAAAGGAATAATACTCAAATTTAAATATAATTTTTTTAATTGAATGGAGTTAATCGAGAGTAAAACTTGAATTTATCAAAATCTGAATGAAGATTTTTTTCAACAGTTACAGTTTTTATTTTTGCACTGTTTTTAAATAGAAAAAAACCGGTTGCACCAAATGAATATTCTTCTAACCTAGGTTGTACAATCTGCAGCACAGTATTATGCAATTGCTAATACGTATATATGTCATGACGTCGTGTACATTATCATTCACTATATTACAAAATTTTATTTGATTCTATTTCATTGTTCAATATTTAACAACAACATACAATTTGTATAAAATATCTGTGCTACTGGGGAATATTTATTTGAAGTTCCAATGAATCAGCACCTATTCGGAAGAATTATTTTATGTCTATTCTACTGTTTGAAACCAATCACTGTAGCTACTCCCAGAAGGGGGAGACACATTTCCAGTAAGAAAAAAAAATACTGAAAATCAAAAGATCTTTTTTTCTGTCCAACTCTCGACAAAATGAACTTCCGAGACGCGAAACTTTTTGGCCTTAATGAAAAACCGGTTCTGCTGATTAGTTTACTCCATATCGAGAACGAGCTTGGCATTTCGATTAATCTGCTTTCAGATTCATTAAGTGTGAGATTCGAATCGAAATTAGATTGCCTTCTTTAATACATGCTGATGAATTAGATCTTGTACGTTTTCCGTGATGCTATGTGCATTTCTAATTGACGCGTTTGCTTAATGCATTGTCTTATTTTTATTATAGTGTTCGAAAATATTCTTGGAAATGCAATTGAGTGAATTATAATACGATATAAATCCGGAGTTTATTAAATTCTTTTCATACCTCTTTGTCGCTCAGTGTTCCACTACATGGGGTATCTAACTTCACTGGGGAATATTTATTTAAGTTCCAATGAATCAGTACCTATTCGGAAGAATTATTTTATGTCTATTCTACAGTTTGAAATTATGTCTATTCTACTGCTACATTCCAAAATCGTTTAATTCAACAGATGGATGATGCCGTGTCCGTGTTTACACGGAAAGGAGATGCAGTAGTATCTAAGGTTAATGATCACTGAATATACAAAGGCAGAAGTCTGACTTCTAGCTCAAATTAAGATGGCATACACACATATTCGCTTTTTCACAACCTCTTTTTACCGGGGTGGGAACTCTCTCACGCCTCTCACAGATAAAACACAAGGGGAGAACACCCCCCCCCAACCAAGACTCGAAACAAAAAAAAATATTGCCAACCCTAACGTCTTGAAATACAAAGTGTTTTTTTTTTATTTTAAAGAAATAGAATTATTTTTATTAACTCTTATTCTTTATATATCACTCAATTTCAATTAATGTATTCATTTCCGATAGAAAAATAAATATCATTCTTTCTATCATTCCTTATTAAACAAGTCATTTTTGTCAAGTTTTGGCAATAGCTTATCATCTGAAATATCGTCAGTTACTTAAAAAAATTTCTTCTTTCAAAATGTAGTATGTAATTAAACTGTATATCAAACGATACATTTATTTTTCTTTCAAACATAAGATAATCTATAATGCAAAATCGTTGAAAAATGTTTGATAGTAATATTTTTATACTGAAAATAAGATACATAATTAACCAGAAAAAGAAAATTTGTCAGCCATTACTTCTAAATGAAAGGAATATTCAAAATGACTTGCATTCTCAAATTCATTATTTGGTTATATTTTAAACTAGCCGCCTTTGGCGACCAGCTGGTTCGCCATGAGTAAAGCATTCTAAAATTTTCAATTAAATCACATATTCATTAGCCTTGAAGTAATTCCGGGCATTGATTGACCTGAAATTAGTATTTTCTTTAAGATGACGGACGGAAAGTTTTAAAAGTACACCTTTTCCTAATAATATTCTTTAATTTTATAAATCAGTCAGTTTTAACCATCGGTTATGCTTCCAAAATATTTTAAAAAAATTCGATTATGTTGCCAAAATATTAAATATGTTTTTTTAAAGAAAGCGAGAAAGGGAAAAAAAGTGTTAAATTAATGATACAGATATTGCAAACGATTACATAAATATGCCATTAAGTCGGGATTTCAATGCATATCCTGTCAAAATTCAATCAAGTTTACCGTAAATAAAGAAGATTTATTGAGTTAATGAAATAGATATTACAAACGATCACAGAATCCTTTGCTTTGCATTTATTTTTCAAAGAAAATATCACATTTTATACTTTTATTTTATCCAGTCACGTGTTAAAAGTTGCATTTCTTTAGACTTGATTTTGCAATGATAGTTTTTTTTTTAATTCCTGCTTCCGGCATTCTTTTATTTTATCCAGTCACGTGATAAAAACATGGTTAAAATATTTCTTTAAAAATTCATTAAAAATAGAAGTTTACATTATAAATTTAAAAAACTGATACCATTAGAAAGCTAATTTTTTTATCTTTAAATTGATATAAAATTCATGTTTGTGCAATAATATTTTCGGAAGTTATAGCGGAAAAACGTCGAAATTTCGGTTAAATTTTAATTAATTCAAATTCTAATTAAAAATTCGAAAAAAGGGCTCCGAGGTGCACATTCCGGACATCCAAGGTATACATGTACCAAATTTGGTAGCTGTACGTCCAACGGTCTGGCCTGTAGAGCGCCAACACACACACACACACACACACACACACGCGCGCACACACACACTCACACATTGAGCTTTATTATAAGTATAGATTTCAAACTGTATTTCCAAAATAATTTCTTCTGCGGCAGCAACGCACAGGGTAAATTTGAAATTAAAAAAGAAAAAAATGCGAATTGTAATTTATCATAATTCAACTATAGAAAAATAAGCCTTTTTTTTAGAGACTTATCAGCGTTCTTCTAAAATCGAACAAAAAAAAGGTTAGCTACCAGAATTGACGCATATTAAATCTTTGTTCTTTCGGATATCACTATCGCTTCGTAACCTTTTAATCTATGGTGGTCAAGTAAAAGACTGAAGTGATTAATAGATAAATCCCTCAGAGACAAAGAAAGTATCCTTCATAGATGTGGTTTCGTACAGGAAAAAACATTATGACATTGCTGAATATTATCAAAAAACCGTTTATCATTTTTCCGGCGACAATGATAAATGGATTTTCCATATTGTTTCGCCATATATCGGATATAAATGGTGTTTAATCTAAATTGTCTTATAAAAATAGATAATAATAATAAAATGATTAAACATTGAAATTTGCTATCACAAATTTCAAGTTATCATTCAAAAAAATTTTTGATCTCTTGATTAGATTAATGTGCATGCGTCAACTTAAAAAGGCCGCGGTGGCCTGGTGATAAGGTCTCGGCTTCGGAAACGGAGGGTTTCGGGTTCGAGACTCGATTCCACCGAAGAATCGTCGTGTGAGGGGGTCTCTTGCACGTTAAGTCTGTCTGGCCAAACGTCCTCCCGCTGATGTGGCGTGGCGTGGAAAGGGGAGGGGGTGCTACTTCAGGCGTCGTCCTCGTCATCTGACCATGGTTCAAAATTACGAGGTCCGTCCCAAAATAGCCCTCGTGTTTCTTTAAACGGGACGTTAATATAACTAAACTAAACAAACTAAACCAAAGCGTCAACTTAAAAAAAAGTGTGTGTTTTTCTTTCGAGATTGAATAAAGCTCCAAAACTTTTTTCCAGCAAGAAATAATTGAAATTGAAAATTGCCATTTAAACTTTATTCATTGCCTATGTAATTTCGCCCTTCAAAACCTCCTTACCAAAACAACATCCTGTTCTGACAAAATGGAATACAGCATCACTACCTGAATAATGAAAATTTCCGTTGTAATAAGATTTACAAATGATAAATTATTTATTACAGAATTTGTAAACGCATTAATTTATGTCTTTTTTTTATGAAATAAATATTTTTGTATGCACCAACTCTTATTTTCTAATTTCTGAGATCATAAAACAGTTTTATAATGGATCAGTCTTAGAACAGGAGTCAAATCCTTCAATATTTTACAATTAAGAGTAAATGAAACGATATTTCATCACTGGGTGAAAGGGGAAAAATTATAAAAATTGTTAAAAGTTATCAAAACAAATTTATTTGAACATGATATAAAAATTAATAATTTAATTTTTCTCCAAAAAATTGCATTTAACGAAAATAACAGTTATAATGTCATAGTCATACGTCAACCTTTTAAAACACTCTTGCTGCCAAAGAAGAAAACGTAGTATTAACAGGATATTGACAAAAGCAGGGAAAACAATATATGAGATTTTAAAAAAAGTTGAAGAATATTGTCATTTATGCTTTATTCATTGTCTGCTCAATTTCGAGCATCAGTTATTTATTGCCTACGATATTTCGAACTTCAGTTATTTGCTGCCATCAATTATTCAAACCATCCAAATAAAAATAATCAATTGCTTCAATAACAAATAAACAAGCCTCAACAAATAACAAACAAACCTCAATTTTTACCACATCATAAAAATTGAGGCTCTAATTGAAATCAAAGTAGCATGACACTATTTTAAGTTTTATTCTTTTGCCTTTACATAATTGTTAAAAAATTTACCTCCAACAATTATGAGATGTCAAACAAAATAAATGTATTTAATATCATCATAACATGATTTGTATCTCAACGATTATTAAAATAATGAAAATCTATGTAAAAATTATTAACTATTTATCAAAAATTTATAAAAATTAAAGAACTGTTTCAATAAAAACATGTATAATTGGAACGATATCATTTTAATAACAAATTGGAATAATTTTTTAATGTATTCTCCAAAGTTATTGAGAAAACCAACAGGAGCATTCTTCACAATTCGTATATTCTATAATAAAGGCGTTATAACCAAACACTTTCATAAAAGGGCTTTCACTTAGCTATGAATTCCTCACATAGCACTGATGAACACCAAAAACAAATAATCGATCGTTGGAGAGAATTGAGCAATTTTAATTTACCTATCAATTCATCTTTGATAATTTTTTGGCGATTAATCCCTGATATCCTATACATAATATCCGAAAATTGAATTTGGGCTTTAGACTTGTAGTTTCCAACCAACTGAAATTAAATTTGAACTGCAATTACAGTCATAACAGTACGCGTAAAATATTAAATACTTATATCATAGATTTTTTATGAGTTACTTCTCTTACAGGCTTGTGAAAATGCAGGCCAACCAATGGTCAGTATATTAATTTGTTTGGTATCAAATTTGATAGAATTATACTCTATGTAGCAATTCTCTGTAGCAAATTTTATCTATTTGATTCTCTCAAAGCTTTGTTGTTATCGTTTTAAATTTTATTAGGACAGCAAAATAAGCAGAATTCTTCTAAATGTATTTCGATAGAAAGAGGATAAATATCTAGAGATTTGGCTTAATGGTCAATTTTAATTAATCTAGTTTAAAACAATTTTGACTTATCGTGTCTAAATTTTTAAATTAATGATTTTTTAAAACTCAGAGATGATTGAAATATGGTGATTTGTCAAAATCCGGAGATCATTTTTGACGATTAAAATTCTTTATATGATGGAGTGAAAAATGCAATACATTTTATTTTTTAATTAAATCTTAATTGTAATTTCTTTAATGATTTGATTTTTTTCTTAATAATATCTTAAATCCCAAGAAATATTATTAGGAAATTGAGTAGTTTAAATTATAAGAGCTTCTTCTAAAGAAAATTTTTTAGGATCTTTTCAACATCATGCTATTTACAAGTAACTTAAAACCTATAAATATCATATTACTCATATTTGAAAGTATGTTTTGATGTGATATTCAAACAGGCTCTTTCAAGATATATTTACTAGCTTTTTCAGAATATATTTTCAAAGAAAGGATTTATTTCATATTGAAAAAAAAAACTTATCGATATTTAAATTCTTTAATACTTTTGATATTATCTCTTAAAATACAAGTGTTTACAGAGAAGACATGTCATTTTTTCTTTCACCATCGTCTACTTATACATCCATTTCCTCATGAGAAATATATTTAATTATAATGAGGATAAGTTTCGTGGAAATAACTACATACATTTCCTCATTATTTATTTAGCAGAAAATATTTGTCGAGTTATTACTATTCAGCCACTGTAACAAGCTCTTGAGTTGATTTATAGCTAAATGTATATTGGTTTCCTCTCTTCCTTGTTAATTGTGTTCTTAATGTGTAAAATCCCAACGATAATCTCATTGTTTCTTTTTTATACACTAGGAGTCATTCCCTCAAACGTAATGACATTATCTTAAATACTGATTTCAAACATCTTTGCTCTTGCGGATTTTAGAATTTGTGATATGTGAAAACAATTCCAGATTCCAAAATTTCATTCCATATGATGTTAAGAGTCTTTCATTCTCTACTTATAGATTTAAAAAAAATTTGATTCATATTTCCTATTTCCACATACCCCCAAAGAAAATAATGAGATTTGCTCTTATAATTATAAATAAGAATGTGAGTATAAATGAGTAAATGGGGATATGAGTAGAAATGCAAAAATAGGTCACATATACCTTATAAACTTATGACATAAAACCATATTCTGGATATTTTGCAACTTTGATAACTTTTAAATAGTATAATATATACCAAAATTGTATCATTGTACACACATATATTGTGTAACATTATATGATATTAAAAATATAAGCCCCATTGTACATTATTGAGTAGTAAATAAACAAAATCATCCATCAAACTTCCATAATATTGTGCACGTATATGGTATAAAAGAGCCCATTTATTCTCCCCTTTGTACAAAACTGTTCAATAATAAATAATAAAATATTAATATTGTACAAAATATTGTGCAACGTACTGTGCTATCTTTCTAATATACACTAGAGATATAAAGTGATTAGAGATGCCTCCAAGTAACTCCCAATATACTGCCTTTACAAAGTATTTTTATATATACCAGAAAGTACTCAATAATCTTATGAAATTTCAAGCATAATTTATAAAAGAATAATAGAGTTAAAAAACTAATAATGTGAAAGAACTACAGTTTGATTTCTCCGAATACTCATATATATACATATATATAATATAAAGGTAAAGAGAGAGAAAATTGTTAAAAAATTACAAAATAACTCTGTATCTTTACATGTAATAAAGCTTGCGGTTTTTTTAATCTATACAAAAAACATTGAAAAGCAATTCTAGATTTTTTATTTTTTAAATTTGGGGTATAATAACATTAGGAATAAATTTTGAATTTAGGAGAACTTCCATCAGCGTGATATTATAAAGAGTGATAACAGCGAACATGAAAAGCGCAGTTTTGAATAATTTAAATAAATTTCAACTTGAAATATTGTTACTGAAGCGTAAACTATGTAGTGTTATTTATATTTCAATTAAGTATTTAAAAAAATAATCTAATTCATAGCACTACGGCTATAAGTATAATATACTAAAACTTTCTTGTATTATGTTAGTAACTCTATCTTTTGAACATCCGCATTTTAATTAGTCTTACTAAAAACCAGTCAATAAAGAGGGAAAAAGTAGAGAGAGACAAGTTTTCTTGCTAAATTTCTGACGATATTCTACAAATAAAAATTTCTAGAAACATGATATTAATTTTTTATGCATTCATATTATGGAAATGCCTATTGATGATTGGAACAAACTAAAAACAAATAACTTTCTAAACGTAACTGAAATTTATTTCTCCGGCAGTTTTATTTTTTGGAAATGTGTAATATCTACACTTCTGTCCACCTTTTCCGAAACAATTATACGCAATATCATTTGTAAATCATCTAAAAGTAATGTTATTTTCAAAAATTGGACAAAACATTGCAAGTATATAATATATGGCATTTTTTTATATTTTTGTATCCTGATTTTTTAAAATTTATTTTTTAAATGCTACCTTATTTTTTTTAAAAATCCCATTAAGTTATGATATCAAAATGGCAGTAACGCACAAGTAATTTTATTAGATTATCAAATAATATTAGAAAAAAAATATTGATGAAATACTTCAAAAAGTCTGTTGAATGTACTACATGATAGCTCTCAAAAGATGACTGAGATGAGAAATTTTATTTTCCTTTCTCAGGAAAAACATTTTCTCTCTTATTTTGGTGCAAATTTCCCTCTGTTTCGTGGTTAAAATTGAGGAAATTGAATGGCATAGCTATGATATAGATATATACCATGGCATGACATTTGTATGACCTTGACATGTTATAAGTCTAGTTTGACATAGGTATGACCTTGACATATTATAAATCTACTTTGACATAAGTATGATCTTGACATGTTATAAATCTACTTTGACATATGCATGATCTTGACATGTTATAAATCTACTTTGACATTAGTATGACATTGACATGTTATAAATCTATTTTGACAAAGGTTGGACCTTGACATGTTATAAATCTACTTTAACATAGGTATGACCTTGACATTTTGTAAATCTACTTTGACATAGGTATGACCTTAACATATACATGTTATGAGTATACCTTAACATAGATATGTTATGAGTATACCTTAACATAAATATAACTTAGGTATGTTCACGCTATGAAAATTTCAATTTCTCTAATTCAAATAATTTCAATAACCTCTTATAAAGCTGATCACGAATCAAAAAAATGGCACTTGTTTGAAGTCTGCGTTTACTATAACTTTGATTTAAAGTTTAGTATTTGAACTTATATAGGAACTGGGGAGTGGCGATATGTCAGACAAACTAAGGATGGACTTTCGAATTTTTATACTAGTAATTAAACTATGTATTTTAAATGACCACGAAACCCGTGCTACAAATATTCACATGTTTTTTCGTTGAAACCATGCCCATTAAAAAGGTCAGTTTTTGCCTACTGCAAATTATATTATTTTTCATATTTTTTCTATATAAATTTGTATATCAGAAACATATATCTGATTAAAAAAGTAAACACTAATATGTTTTTTTTTCATAACTTTTATTTGTTGCAAGATGCAGTTTGAGAAGTAATATGTTTGAGTAATTTTTATTGATATGTTTCTAGATTAAGAAAAATATTTTCAGAATATATTGGCTGATTTTCACACGACTACTTATATTAGAAAAAAAAAATAATTTTATATAAAGAGAATGTTGTCCCGTAGACTGCCCCTCCAAAGTTCAGTACTAAATCGCTGATGGGACCTCAAAAGTGTAAAAAAAGAAAAGTTTTACCATTAGTTTATTTTATTACAAAATATACTCGCTTATAAATTATTTAAAACATTATTTTCGTTGCGTATGCCTATGAATAAAAGTGCAGATGTTGCGCCACGTTTAGAATGAGCATTCTGTATATCAATAGCTGATACTGGAAACATTATATCGACATTGGAATAAGTACCCATTTCTATGATCAGGATATCATCATTTTCTGTAATTGAATAGAGTTTGCCATTGGATTTGTTTGACTATTTGGAACTAACCTCATTAAGTTGATTGCCAGAATAGTTCGTCATCATGAAATAATCTCTTAATACTGCAGTTCCCTCTTATGCTCTAAGTAGGAAACTACTGGTGAGAAATAGATTTATTACATGAGGCACCTGACAAAAAACTCTTGAATATTTGATAATAAACTGCTTTTACTTCGATTATGTATTTATAATGCCTTCAATATTTCCATATAGATAAATCTTCGATAATTGCTAGAATTTTTAGTATGTTTGAAACACGACATGTCAAAGAATGTTTGAATGACGAAATCATTATAGAAATTATTCAATTTTATTTTATATTAACTATTTTAATATTAATTGTCTAGCTGCATTAAAGCAAAAGCATTTTAATGAATGTTCAGTACTATTTTATGATGTTTATTACGGATTATACTCATAGCTTAATGTTTCAAAAGCTTTAAAGTTTTACAATTATTTTTCTTTTTAGATGCAGATTTAAAGCAAATTCTAATTAGTTCACTAATTGAAACTTCAAATTTCTTAGTGGGTTTTTGGAGTTAAATAATTAACATAATATAAAAAATTGTTATAATCATAATTATTGTAAAATTATGAATTAGAATAGCTGAAAATCCAATCTTCGTTTACTAGACTTTTTTTGTAAAATCGTGGCTTCTATTTTTTTAAAGAAAAATCTGTATATAGAAAACATTGATATGTAATGGGTACGAGTTTTGTATCTTTCCAACTATAAACTGGCCGTTTAAATAAAAAAAAAAACCATGAAGTCCCTTCGTTTTAAATAATATTCGAAACAATCTTAAATATTACATTATTTATTTTTCATTTTATACACCTCTTAAGACCCAAATTCAAGTGTTTGAATTCCAAAGGACTTAGCGCTTTAGCATAAGCTTTAGGGTGGATTTATTTCCAAAAAATAATAGAAGGGGTATTTACATTTAATAGTAAAATAAACTCAGATTAATCGTAAACTGAATATGGTCAGAAACGACACGATATTCACATACACGTGAGAAAAATGAGCAAAAAAGAATCATATAGGGCGAAATCAAGGTAAAAGAATTCGAATAATTCAAGAAATGTTCTCGTCCATCCGCCTCTCTCACTTTAATGTGATAGAATCATCGAAAAGTGGTCAATTCAGAATACTGAAAAGTACGTTATAATTACTTGTAAAGATAATTTTTGTATACATAATATAATTTTTAAGTAATCAACCATATAAACGTTAAATAATTAAAACAAATTTCTAGAATTCATCAAAAATAAAATTATTTCGGAAACGAAAAAAATTCAGTCGGAATCGAAATGAAAATTTAATTTGGAGTTAAGCCACAAAAAGTAAATAATAAATAAAAGCCAAATGAAAAAAAAATATTTATGAAACGCACTTGAAGTAAAATAATTTTGAAAACGAAACGGAATTAAAAATTATTCCAGATTCGGTGGAGATTAAAACAAAAGAAATAAAAAAAATTTAAAAAAATAATAACATAAAAAAACATCATTCTATTTAGTAAGCACTAATGCAGCTACAACTAAAATACAGATGAATCTAAATAAATTAGGAATTTAAGCCAAGTAAAAAGGAGTACTATAGAATCAAAATTACAACAAATAGAAAAAGAATCTTACCCGAAGACTTTTTCAAGTATCAAACTCAAGCAAGGATTCAAAATAAGGGATTTTTTCTCTGATGGATCAAAGTTCAACAATATTAACCCCTCATGACCCCTTATATATATATATAAGAATTGCCAATTTAAAGTTATAAGATGTCAGTTTTTTTCAATTATATACAAGATATATTTTCATAATCAAAGACAATTTTAAAAAAGCTGTTTCATTTATTGCTCAGAATATTTAAGAAGCACTGAAATGATGAGTAACAACAGTTGTTGTTAGGAACCAACTACTGTTCCAAATAGTTGCCCGTCATCCCGTGAAAAAAAAAAATTGTGAAAATACGATTACAAAATATTACAGCGGTAATCATAAATGTTGAGAATATTAAACACGTTAAGAATATAAAAAAATGTAAAAAATAAATAAATAAGAAAGCTCTGAAATCAAAAATTCAATTTCAGCACTCTACTTTGGTGAATTTTCATCAGGAAATTATAATGAAGATTTACTTTTTTTCTAAGTATTTCCTGTGTATTAGGCATTTTTCACGGAAAATCCATTTCTTTTAAATATGGATGTGGTTTACACAGTTACGAGTATACTTCATTCGCAGCCGAGAATATTAAACATATCTTGCAGAAACTCGTATGAATGCATTTTATTATGTGTTTTTTTATCCGTTGATGGTGGTAAGCTGGATGGATTTTACTTTCAAAAATAATTGAAAATCAAAATGCCGCCAGCAGGCAAATTTAAATTAAGATTTGCTAGTCTGGAAGTGTTCAGTTTGATGGAAAAAATTGAGATACAAACTCAAAGTGTTCCTGGTTGAGTTTACTTGAATTTAAATAATAATATTATTCGTCGGAATAACTAACGTATAGGTAATGGAATTCAGTAGAAGCGGAAAGTTATTTGTATTACAAAAAAAAAAAATCATTGCTCTATAATAATTTATTTTATCTTCTGTGTGAAGATTATGTTTTTAGTTTTATTAATTAGGTGAATACTTTTTTAAAAAAAATTTAAATCTACGATCGCAAATTTCAAATTATAATGCGAGAACGTTATTATTTTTAAGTCATAGTTTAGTTTAATTAATTTAAGTTACGTACCGGTTCAAACCGTTTTGATACAATCATTAGATTTCTCTATCTCCCTCTCATATAACAATTTTTTGAACTTCTATTTTCCATTTTTCTAGTAAACGAAGTTTTGAAACTCGACCAATTATGAGGAAAAAAAACTCGTTTTTCTAAATATTGACGCATGCTTGATCTGATAGTCTCGTGAATGTTTCAAACAGGTTTCAACTGGTTTATGACTTAAATAAATTAAGACAATTCGTAAGAATTCAGTTAGTTAATGATTTGAGAATCAAGCTGTAACTTTTATTAATAATAATTTGTCAAATAAGACAGCCTTCTGCATTATTTTCTAATAACCCTAACATTGAAAAATTGACCTCAAAAACCAATTTTTTGCCTAAGTTTTTTGAGGCTTCAACAACTATGCATTTTGAAGCTTCAAAAACCTCAAACTAAAACAACACCATGACGTGATATAATATAAAATATGAATATAAATTCTTTTATATCGTTTCAGATTTTATTTTATTTACTACATTAATTAATCGACATCAAAATCTGATATTCGAACAAAAACAATGAAATCAAAATTTATAATACTGATTATTCTCTTTTGTACTGGAAAATTCATATTGAAATTACTGAATGGGCAGTAGGGTGCACAGAAAGGATTTGAATTTCAAAAGTAGAGAAATCTATATTCATTATATAATTTAACATAAACAAAATAAGATGAAGTTACAAAAAAGGCTTTCGATTATTTTATTATTTTCGTTTTCAGTAATACGCAGTTGGCTTACAATCCCCTCTGGCAATCTGGTTATGAAAAAAAAGTTATGTAAAAGAAAAAAAAACATTCGATTATATGCTTTTTAGAGCAAGCTTTTATATTAATCTTGATAAATTTAAATTGGAATCGAATGCAGTAAGATATATGTCTAGAAGTATATTATTTTGCAATGTCTTACGTAATCTTTAAAATTACTGAATATAAAGCATGAAATCTTACAGTAATGAGGAAAATGTCTATAATTTCGTTGCATGACTTTAAAATAACGGGATGAGGTATTTTCCCATATGTAATTATTTTCTTTTTCAGTTATATGTATTTGCCTTGTGTTTATAGTCCAGTTATGACGAAAAAGTTATGTGAAAAAAAATCATTTTGTTATATAGTTTGTGAACATACTTTTTTATTAACCTTTGCGCATTTAAATTGGATTCTAATGGATTAAATTGCATTTCAAGACTTATCCTTTATTTGTAACGAAAATGCCATAAGAAATCATTTGAAAACTATATGCACTCATTTTAAATTATACGTAATCTTTGAAATTATTAAACATACACCAGGTTGATGCACAGTAATGACTAAAATATCAAGAAAGAAAAAGACTACATTTCATTATATAACTTAACACAAATGGATAAAACAATATAATTTTTTTTCATTTCATCAATTTAGTTTTCAGTTACATGCAATTCCTTTACAATTATCTCTGACTATTTACAGTCTATAATAAAGAAAAAGCTATGTGCTGACTTAAGCTAGTAATCTTATAAGAGCCTTATGCATTTAAATTGGAATCGAAGGGAATAAGATACTGTTCTAAGAGTATAGTTTATTTGTTTAGAAAATAGCATTTGCAATCATTTAAAAATTAAACTTAATCACTGGAATTGCTAAACATAAGTCATAATGGTTCACATTAATATGCAGAATATCAAGGGTGAAACGTTTATATTCGTCACATGACTTGAAAGAAAAAGAATAGGACGAAGCATTTTAAATGGTTTTTCTCTTATTTTGTTATTTTCCTTTTTAATTACATGTAACTGGCTTACATTACACTCCAGCAATTACAGTCTAATCAAGAGCAGAAACAAGAAAAAAAAAAGTTAAGAAGAATCTCATTCTATTTTCAATACTTTTGCAAGTACTTTATATTAATCATTATTGATTTAAATTGGGATGGTATGAAATACGCTATCGTTTAGATTATTTGTAACTAAATAAACATACGTAATCATTCGAAAATTATATGTAATCACTGAAATTACCAAATAACTAGCAATGCGATGAGTTGAAAGAAATTGAATGTCGTGGAATGAAAAAGTCTTTTGTCTTATAAATGATTTGAAAGGAAATTAATTGGGACAAACCAACATAAATTATCTCTTTGTTCGTTATTTTCGTTTTTAGCTATATACAATTTGCTCACAGTGCCCTCTGGTGATTAAAGTCTGGTTATTAAACAAATGAATATTTGCAAAGAAAGATATATGTTAGTCAGGCACTGATTTTATTTTCAAACTTTTGAGTTATTAATCACTTTATATTTAAAGTGTAATCCAATGAAATAAGATACAGTTCTAGAAGAACGGTTTATTTGTGTAGAAAATGATATATGCAATCATTTGAAAATTATGCGCTATCACTAATCAAACAGTATTTGGATGATTATTAACATATAGAATAGAATAGAGGAGAAATGTAAAAGTCTGAGGCTCGTTATGACTTGAAAGAAAACTGAATTGTATTAGTAACATAATTTATTATCCCCTAATTCGTTATTTTTGGTTTTAGCTATATACAACTGTCTTATAGTAACCCTTTGGCGATTACAGTCTAGTTATGAGGAGAATGTTGTATAATAAGAGGATATAATCCTATTTTCAATGCTTTTGAGGGTATTTTATACTAACTTTTAAGCATTCAAATCGTTCTCGAATAGAGTATGCAACAGTTTTAGAAGTAAATTCAATTAGTCATGAAAATATCATTGGTAATTATTTGAAAAATTATCACAGAATCTCTAACGATGAGTTATACAAAATATTCATTTTATTTTCAAAAATATGAAATATAGCTCTAAAATATTAGTCTAATGTCATTAGAACTTTAATGATTTAACTCGATAAAAGGTCTGAAAGTGTACTTAACGTTAGACAATTACTTCCGAAATTACATGGGGATATGCATGATGAAACAGATTTTTGATAAGAGAAACGAATTTAAGAAATACTAATATATCAAGTAACACAGATGTAATATCAGCCGTAACCTCATATTCCAATCATATTGATACGATATGTCGTGTATTACAGTACTTAGGAAACAAAAAAAAATCCACTGAAAATTAATGTCAGGAAATTTCCTTTTCGTTTTGTTCATCTAAACACCATCCAAATGACACAAATCGGATTTTTATAATTTTTCTATAAACATGTAAGTCCATTTAAATTAGTATATTTTTTTTATTATAAAGATTATTTGACAGTATTTTTAATGCTAACACTTACCATATAGCAATCCAACTTTGCATTTTCCGAAGTCTCCAAATGAAATCTAATTTTAATACCGCTATTGTCATACGTAGATCTTTTCTACAAAAGATTATAAAACAAATTTTAAAAAAATATTTAAAGTATCATATGAAGCTTTTAACTGGAATAAAAACGTGTCGCGAAACGGTTGTAGAATGAGCTGTAATATTAAGAGCCACTTTATGAAAACTTCACTTATACGTACTATAATCTCAATTCCCTATTACTATATGTTCTCAAATGCCTACACAGACTACAACTGACATTGTTTACTGGGAGTCATAACAAGACTCAACATTGAAAAAGTAATCTGTTTAATTCAATGGCGTGATTCAGATTGATCTGATTATAACAAGCCTGATTCAAATAATTGCATTAGTGAGAAATACCACTACATCAATAGTAATATTTTTTCTGCAACTTCTCTCTCGAGTCCCAAATGAGCATAGCCGTGGAACTCTATGTAGATATATTATTTATATTTGTGTGATTAGTTCAAATGGCGCTAGGAGCTCCATCAACCGTATTCCTTCTTATGCAGAAGAAAATTTATTGTAAGCTGAGTACTTCTTTAGCCCTTTCTGATATGGCATTAAAGATGCTCGAAATAGTAAAGAGTAATTTTCGTGGATACAATACTAATGATAGGATTGTGTTGGATCCTGGTCTGATGATGATTAGATAGTGGGTTGCCATTATCGTTTGTCTAGATCATGCATTTTATCTTATTGCTTAGATAGGTCTCCTTTATGATTATTATATTTTTAGCACATTTTTTTTGCCAGATTACTTATTTTATCAGCAGTAATTCTGATAAATATATACATATGTATACCATTGCTAAAATATTTATACAATATTCTCTTACTAAATAACCCACTAGAAATGAAATATTCCAAACTGAATAACATCTTTGAAAGCATAGTTCCAATTACCATTATATAGATTGAAAGGTTGTCCATTAATATTATTAAGATTTTTGACTATTTATTACCAAGGACACTGGTTTTGTTAACAGTATTTCTATCAATATATGCAGTTTTTAAAACATTTATACAATATTCTTCTAAGATATTCAGACATTCAAAAGGCATGAATTATCCCAAATTAAATAATATCTTTGAAAGCGTAGCTCCGACTACCAACAGGCTTAGGCTTTGCTAAGCTGCCAAATGGGTGAGATTCCCTAATACAAAATGCACGAGGAATATTTGGTTGTTTAGAAATATTAGGGTGTATCTTGAATGATCATTACACAATTATACACTTTATTACCCGCCATACTTATTTTGACAACTGTATTTCTGTCAGTATATACTATTGCTAAAATTTTACACATTATTCATTTAAGTTATTCAGGCATCCATTACAGATGGATTAAACCGAATTCAATTACGTTTTCGAAAGCTTAGAGCCAATTACCAACGGGATTAGACTTATCCACTCTAATTAATTAGGGCGCCTTCATATAAAATGAGCGGAGATCAGCTAGTTGTTTAGATATATCGGAGATGCCATTTATGGTCATTGTACTATTAGTTTGTTTATTATCCACCATATTTTTTTTTATCTCTAGTATTTCTGTCAATATGTACTGTTGCTAAAATATTTATAAAATATCACCGTAAGTTATTCAGGCATCCATTGGAATTGAATTATCCCAAACTGAATGACATCTTTGAAAGCGTGATCTCAATTATCTGTGAAATTAGACTAAGTCACACTACTCAATTATGTATAAAAAAGGATAAAAATAAGTCCTTGATATAAAATAAGTAGTTAAAAGCTGGCTGCTTAGACATATCGGGGGATGTTCTTTAATATTTTTATGCTTTTGACCTGTTTATTACTCAGGATTTACTGGTTTTGTGAACGGTATTTTTGTCAATATATACAGCTGCTAAATTTTTTTTAAAAAAGCTATACTAATTTATTCAGGCACCTTATATATAAGAATGATCAGATTGAATAATATTCTTGAAAGTGTAGTCCCATTTTCCAAAGGGATCATAATTTGTGATGCTGCCCAATTGGGACACCTTCATATAAAATAAGCTGAAAGTAATGGGTTGCTGGGATAAATCGAGAATGGTCTTTACGTTTATTATGCTTTTAGCGTGCTTATTACTCGCGGTATTTGTTTTATCGACAGTATATCTATCAATATGTATTGTTGCTACAATATTTATACAATATCCCTCTATAATATTTAGGCATCCACTAAAGATGGATTATACCAAATTGAATTATGTCTTCAGAAGAGTAGCCCCGATAACCAACAGTATTTGAGTTTGCTACTCTACCAATTGGTAAGCTTTAATATAAAATAACAATTGTTCCACGTTGGGCAATAGCATTAAATTAAGAGATATTAGAAATAAATAAATTGTAATAATATGATTCCAAGGTTTAATAAAATACCCCCTAGTTTTATTTGATTCCTTGTTAGCTATTGGAATAATTTGCCGTATAAAATATAATATTTTTGGCATATTAGAAATTATATAGTAATGATTTGCAATTCATCTTCGAACAAATTTGGAAATAAATGTCTTTTATTTCAGATGTCTTAGGGCACGACTTTAACTTGGATGACATGTCACTATTAATCACAATTGTTCCTGGTCATCAATTTCTCTCTCTCTTTGGTTTATGTGCACCTTGATAACCGTGGAAATGACATCATTCTCTGGTGGCTTTCAATTGAAGATTTATAGGAAGTTTAATAAGAGGGGAAAGGACTTTTAACAAAGAGAATTATTTGGGATATCTCAATTTTGTGTGTGTGTGTGTGTGTGTGTGTGTGTGTGTGTGTGTGTGTGTGTTAGTTTTGCACATTCAATATTTGTTAATAATAATGTAGTACATTACCCATTTTTTAATACAACACTGAATTTTCTTTTTTATTTCTTTTTTAGTACTGAAACAGCATTTTATTCCTCAAGTATTTGACGAATATGTGGTAAAAGGAAATACTGCAGTTCTGAAATGCCAACTTCCCACTTTTGTCAAAGAATATGTTGTTGTTGATTCTTGGATTCGAAATGACGGACACATTTTGAAAATGAATGAAAATAAAGGTAAGATTGCATGAGAATAATGGTTTTATATTTGATGTTTGCAAAATATAGCTAAATAAAAATTTTATCGTTTTATTTGTAGTTTTTAAAATTATACTGAAAATTGTCTAATCTTTTAAATGAACTTTTTTGTCTTTGATAAGATTAATCATGTTAATTGCAAGACATGCTCATGACAGATATAAAAAATTATTGAGACAGAAGGCTAACAATTTTTATTTTAGATACCTTTAATAGATTTTTCCAAAAATAACTGGTAGATTTAAGTAAGGAAAAAAAAAGAGAGAATGCAAATAAAAAAAGATAGTATGCTATTGAAATGTATCGTTAGTGCCCTGACACTTGCAAAAGCAAGGAATTTTATCACACTAAACTGTAAATTTAGTTAACATTGCCACCTTTAGGTAGTGCTGCAGAGGATCTGCAAATACTTTTTGCCTCTGACTGCGCTGCGTTGTTGATGTAAATGGGGGATACATTAAAAACCTCGTTGTTTAATTTTTTACCATAGTCTTTTCTACATTTTCTTATCAACTTTTCTATATTTCCAATTAGGGCATTTATTTGACGTTTCCACACAAATAGGCATTGTTAACTAAATTTGCTATTTCAAAGGGTAAAATCATCTGCTTTCTTAAGCACAAGGCTGCAAAACTATATATTTATAATCGATTCAAAAAAATTAATTGATTCTCAAAATATATCTTTTGTTTTGAGGACAAATTTATCCTAGACATACAGTAATTTTTATCCTAGTAGCAGAGTCGATTTTCAATATTGTACGACATTACATGATATGAATCAATATTTCCCAATATTATACCATCTAACGAAAATTGATCAATGAAATGCAATATTGTATGCCATTACATGATATTAATCAATAATCCACACATTATATCACATTACGAATATTGATAAATGGTATGTAATATTGTACAGTATTTGTATTCCGTTGGGAACAAATATTATCCATATATATTCGAAATAGATGAAATGGATTATTAAAATAGACCTATCAGTATTTCAAGATTAATATGCTCGAGTTAATCAAAATGACAGCTGCCGGGTTTCTTCTAAGAAAAATACAAATTCTGAGTAGTTTAGTTTGAAAGTCTCTTAAGGAGACAAGTTTTCAGTTATAATTTGATTTATTAATACTTTCTCACAAAGGCGCTTATGCTAATAGTACTTATACATAAACTTTTGTACGCTTGATTTTTAGAATTGTCTAGATATACTGTACTAAGTGAGTTGAATTTGAGATTGCTTCAATAAAGCCTTTATCACTATTCTAAATAAACCTAACAGAAACCATACCATTCGTTTAGCAAATAAAAGGAGTACAACTTTTTAATTTTCTTTCCTAAAAATGAGATAGCTCTTAAACTGCAATAAAATGATGGTTGGTTCAGGAGATTTCAACGTTCGAAAATCTAATCTAAGAACCATATGTTGTTGTTGTTGCTAATGGATCTTGTCATAGGCAAGTCCGCAGAAGAAACCATCGGTTTTAAGCTTAAAATTTAGCATCTCTTGTTTCAGTAGCGCGATCTAGTTTCAAATGCATGTCTTAGGAACTCATGTATCAAAGCCTTTTCTCGGGCCGAGCTTCATTCACTCATCTATATATCGTTATTTAGACCTGAATCTGGGAACGATAAAGTCTGATCCAATACCTGCATCCATGATATTGTCCCAATTTGGGGGATTTTAAGGCTTCGATAGATTTTTGCGTGCTCTAGCCACCCTTTGCATGGCGAGCCTTCAGCTTGTAGGGTTCGAACTCACAACCCAAAGGATACAAGTATAACGCCCTGACAGTGAGTCTATCCCGGCAATCCAGAACCCTTTGGTTTACGTTAGATACAATGGGTCATATTGTCATGAGTCTATTGTAGGGAAAATTGATGGACATTGGTTTGGTCGTTCTCATCATGTAACTATTGGAGAGGTAGGTATGGCTCATGGCACATGAGGGTTGCACTCATATTTAACAAAACTCAGGTTTAGAAATTTTGAGAAATGTTCAGTAACATACCTCATATTATCTCAAAGAGAGTAATGAAATTAAACTTCAATAAATAAAGTCTGAAGGGAAATATATTTAAACTTCTATTTACAGAAAATATTGATTTATAGAGTAGAATATGCCTAAAAACATTTTATCAGCAAATTTTGAATTTTATTGCGGTTTTTGTTCTTAATCATGCCGATTGATTTGAAGATTTATTTAATAGAAATTATTGATTGCTTGTGAATATTAATCAGCCACATAAAAGCAATTATATGGTAATAGTTTTCCATCAATTAAATAAAAGGCTCATTTTGAATATATTCCTCTACTCCAACAATCTAACGCTAGAGCTCTCATGGGCGGGAGAAGCAGAATGGAGACATCAAGCTCTACTGAAGTTTATCGATTTGCCATGAACATCTTAGCAAATGATAGTTTCTTGATCGCGGGAGGCAGAGGTTAAGTGAATGCTGGTGAAATGAATGCCTTTTATAGTTAATTGAAAGCAAAGGTGTAACTTGTAACTCAATTGGGAATTAGGAAATGACGCAAATAAAACGTTAGTTAGTAATGATATTTCAAAACGCCGGTGCTTATACATCTGATGGTGTCATATCTAATAACTTTAATAAAGCACATATACGTATAAATACACTTCATGTATAATGGAAGCGGATTGAACGATTTGGAAGCAATTTTATTTAGATAATGTATTGCTTGCTAAGTTTATCCATGTAGATGACTTTTCAGAAAAAAATGACTATACACATGGTAAAAAAATTATAACTAAATGTTGACATGTAAGCTACACATGACCTGCATAAGTGTATCAGATATAGACTAGTGGTTAGGGCTTCAGACTCCCATGTATTTTTCTCATGTTCGATCCGGCATTTGTAATTCAATTACATTTCATTTATCTTATAACTTGCAATATGATTCTTTATAGTATATTCTTTATTGGTGGTATATAAATGTTTCGAGAATTTGTTTCAATGTTTTCTTTGCGATTAGAGGTTTATCAGAAAATCAGTTATCAGAAAAGTGTTATGAGTTTATTACTTTGATAGAATTGTTTATATGTAATTTAAGCACTTAATATGTTGCTTAAGGTATTGAAGTGTTTTACTTTCTACTCGTAGTATAAAGGAAGTATAATAATTGTCAAAACATTTCCAACTCCAATTTGGCGAATTTTCTCGTTATAGACCTGAGTTCTAAAAAAGCCTTTTCGGAAAATGTCCGTTCGTCAATTGATGAAAAAGATAATTCAGAAAACGCTTATATCTGGATGGATGATATTATTTTTGGTATACGGTCTCCTCACGAAATTTGATGATATTTGTCAAATTTTAAGCAAATATCATTCAGAGAAAGCCTCTTTATCCGGATGTTTGAATATAAGTTAGTTCTCTCACTACAAAATTAAGAGATCTAAACAAATGATATGTATAGCACAGATTTAGTATATTTAGTAAAGATCATAGTTTGAGCGAAATACAACAGGGGTTAATCGTCTGTCTCTTTATTATTTCATAGATTTATGAAAACGATAACTAAAAAAAGCAATGAATCAATTATGTAAATTTTAGTTTGAGATTTTTTTTAAATTACAACTGTATTTAAAAAAAATGTTTCAGGCTTTTGGTAAAGAATATAATTTAATTTAGTAGAATTGCTTCCCAGGTATTAATCAACAAACACCCGCCAAAGATTACACAAAAATTTCATTAAAAATGCTAAATCCAAAATAAAAGTGAATGTTTCTTTTTGAATTCCAGAATCATGTAAGACATTCTCTGATGTAATGTCCTTGTAAGAGAATTTGCAAGAACGTTTTGGAGAGACTACTAAAGACAGTTTTCATTGACAATTCATGTCAATAAAATTATTAATTCCACCAGAAGTCTAACGATTTTAATCTAAAGAGAAGTCTCATGCCTTATCATGTAATCACTTAAAACATGGAATAAATTAATTTCCGCTTCCTTATGAAATTTCACATCATAGCAAGGGATTTCACAGTCTCACTTTAGGCCATAAGCGAAGAATTAAACTAAGAGATAAATTTCCGCTACAATGCTTTCATAATTTCTGCATGGATAGTTGCTTTATTTTCAGCTTGTAAGAAAGCATACGTGAGGGACACTGACATAAGCAACGGCTACAAATTTAAAATATCCTTGAGAATGCATACTGACTTTAATCGTGAACTTGGAGTATGAAGTTACTATAAATTTTGGCATAAATCTTCATAAAGAGAGCATAAAATATCATATTTCTATTATAATGTGTTTGTAACTTCAATATTTACTTTCAAATTTGCTTTTGTTCTCGCATTTGGCTGAATTTAAAAGTATAGACCGAAATTAATGTAATATCAGAATTTGTAATGGTATATGAGATGATTTATTTCTCGAAAACTGCCTTGTTGGAAATGTAATAAAATAGTTAATATCTTCTCCTTCTATAAGACTAAATGTAGCACTATTTAAAAGATAGTGCAATGTACAGATTTTTGATGAATTTGCCTGGAAAGGATGGTTGGGATATTGCCAGTTAGAAAAGCTGTGAACAATCGATTTTGCAATTTGCCAGACTTTCAGAGCTTGCAAGAATTCGTCTTTAAATTCAGATATGCTGATAGAAGTGTAATTCTCTTCAAAAAACTTCCAACTTTTTCCTTCGAAGTATATAAAGGAAGCTGGGATATTTCTTAGAAAAGTTGCCATTATTTGCTCAAATTTTGCACATTTTCTCTTTGCTATAATCTGCGAATAGTTAGATTTAGACTAGTTTCTTAGGATATATTCGCATAATTACTTAAAGCAGATTAGATCAAATCATCCGATTTAACACACAAAAACTCAAAAATTAAAAATAAATTTTCATGATGTGATCACAAGTTCGTGAATAAAAAAAGATAACAACAAAGAATAATAATCAATCTATAAGAATTGCTAATAATGAAATTCGATTAAGTATCGGCAGGTTCATGTTTTAAATATAAAAATTATTAGAGATAATGTATTTCATATTGTGTTCTTTCAGTCATTAAATTACTGTTTTAAAAATTACTTTGTGAACTAAAATGTAATTAAAACAGGTGTAATGTCAACTGATTATTGTTGGTAACTACTGAGTAATAAGGGACGCAACCGTCAAAACTTAAGTCGAATCTCACAATTATTATATCGATCTTGAACTTGTCATTCCGCTTGCCATTGTAGTTTAAAGGAAAATGCTATTTCTGGAAAAACTTTCATAGCTAATCTTAGATTTTTTTTGGCTAATGAAAGCTATAATCAGTGGAGAAATTAAGAAGAGAAGAATACTGAAGATTTTATACTAAACTTAGCATTTATAATTACATTACGATTGATATTTGCATCATAATGTTTTTATGTAATTTAATTTTATACTATGTATTTACACTAGGAATTTTCAAACATTTTCTCTTTAATCTAGAGAATGAATTATATCACCCCGATTTATTCCACAAAATAATAATGCAAAGGACGTTTAATAATATCATATCTAATGTACAGAAGAACAAAGTACAAACACTCACTACTGTATGCAATATTGTTAAACAAAATAGGACATGAAAACATCGGTTTAGAATGTGTTTAATCGTTTCACAAATGCATTACAAAACATGTTCAATGTGGCATTCTGAAAACGTTAAATCGCATTACTGCAATCTCATCAAAAGTTCTTAAAATTTCTCTCGGCGTATTCCACTAAATGAACGTTGCCTTTGACGTCCAATGCTATTGAATTTATAATAACGTTTAACAAGAATAGCATGGTCTTGAATCGTTAGAGACGCTGTGTAAAAGTAACAATGATAACTCTGACTACCAGGCTCACTTTTATAAGGGATAACGTCGCGTAAAAGGCATCTCCATTTTAGTTCTTCCTGCCGTCAGCCTATTGCAAAGCATTATGGTATTAAATTACAAGTCATTGCGGAAACGGAACTGTAAGGAAACAGTTCCGATTCAGAAACAATTAAACGCATTTTAAACTGATGTCGAAATAACTTATTTTGCTTACCAATATTGTATACGACAAAATTTCTAATCCTGGTGGTCAGTTTTTGAACTTTTTACGCAGACAAATATATTTTTCATGACCTTATTTAAACTATTACCAAATTTGATGATATTTGGTTCTGTAGTTTTCCTTTCAGGACCATTTCAAAGTGGAATAGTCAAAGTAAATTTGGTTATAACCCTTCTACATCTAATTATAACAATATTTATTGCTTATCTACTTCATATGCAAGGAAGTAAAAAAAAAAGAATTCGAATGAGAGTAAGCTTATCCACTTATCAATGGTCAGGGACATTAAGATAGTTTATTTTTTATGAATGTCAAATTTTCTCTGTGCCAAATTTTTATTTTAGTTTCCCATAGAATGTTTTGAGTGTTTTAGTTTCAAGCCAATATATCAGGCACATTGACATTAATGCTTTTAAAAGAATTTTAACTCAATACCGATTCCTTTGAAAAAGGCTTATTTCTCTAACCATTAATCATACACGTCTTCGTCTAGTCCTTCTTTTGTTCTATATTTTAAAAAAATAATGAAAATACACTTTTATACTAAAGATATACGATACTAAGCTTTGTATCAAAAAGACTTTATCTCATCATGTGTAATTCAAATTTATATTATGATACTATTAAATGCTTTTCATATTCATTCTCATGATTCAAAACTAACTATGAGAGAAATAGTTTATTTTTACACATAATGTAATGATTTATGGTCTTGTTTAGCTTAAAATGGCAATAAAAGACGATATTTTTATAATAAATATTTTCTATGTTATGTGTAAAATTTACATTGTTTGATTATGAATTGAAAGAAAAAAATAATTTCGATATTTCGTCGAATTTATATATTTTAAACCTCCCGTGTCCTAAAAATACATTTTTGGAAAATATCCATCTGTATATCGATCTGTGACAAAGATAATTCAAAATAGACGGTTGAAATTTTGTATGATGGCCTTTGCATCAAATTTGATGAATTCTATCAAACTCTGAATGAAAACTGTTAATTTGAAATCAGTATGTACTGCTGTTTGAATATAACCATGGTAATTAAAAAACGAATAGCATTAGATAAATAAAATTTGTTAAACACTTTCAACATCTACAGTGCAGATTCCTGTAAAATTGTGAATCAAAGCAAGCAAGGAGTAGACTGTCAGTTGATCTGTAGTTTCGTAAATGAGATAAATCAGAAACATTGCGAAATTTGATATGGAATTTCAAGATTGCAATTGCATTTTTTTTTGTTTCAATCGATTGAAAAATACCGGTCTAATACATAAATTCGATTTTAGATACTATCAACAGCATGGCAAGGATTAATCGCCAAATAACTCGCCAAGAATCACACGAATAGATTCAATAAAAATCGTAAATTCTCGCCAAAATATTTTGTAACTATTGTAGGCCAATCATATTCAAGGTGTTTTTTGCCGTGACAAGTTCACTGGATAAATGCGAAAAAGCTTCGAGGAGATTACAGCCTGTAGTTTTATTAGTACAGAATCAATTAGAGATGTGTATCCTTAAAATTTATTACATAATATTGAATGCTTTACCTGTCCATAAAAATCATTTTTGTTTCAGGACAAAAATTCATACACAAACACATATTATATTAAAATGATGAACACCTTTAAAATCAATTCAGATTTCTGAAGTCATTCCATAATAAAATTCTAAAAGTCATTTTGGTACGATGGGAATTCACTTATCAAGTCAAAGAAGAATTTGACTAACAAAATCGGAGCCGTAATTAATTAGCGAAATCACTTCCGGTTAAGAAAAGCAAATTTTCCTTGACTTCAAACTCCTTTCCATAAAATACTTGTTCCACAAATGTTAGCTTTTAAACTAAATTAAAACACGTCTGTCTACACCACCAAGTATACCCTCCCACATTTAGATTTAAAAAAACATTTTATAAAAGACTCTTCTTTGTGTGAATAACTATTCCTTTGAAAGGATTGAATCGATTTTGTGAGTTCTAAATTATTTTCTGAACTGCCATTAATTTCTGATAATACTTTTCTCACTTGTTTTAATTTTTAATGTGTTACATGGGTTTAGCCCTTTTATCTTAATTAAAATGTCTTTGAAAATACTGCAATACTCCCTTTCATGATTAAGAAGAATCAGTGGAAGATCCCTCTCCTCTTATCTTTAAAAAAATCTAGATACCAGATAAGGCTAAACACAGTGTCTTTAGTTAATTATAATTTAGTAATTGGGTAATCTGATACATCGGTTGCGGTTATACAAGGTATATTAATTTTCATATTCTATGAAGAGCTTGTGAATCTTTTTTTTTTGTAATTTAACTTGGGTGAAGATAATTAGAACTTTATTAGTTAATTTTCTCTGAATTTCAAACTTCTTAATATTTATGAGTGATTTTAATCTGATTTTCGCTTTTTGTTTTCCTTAAAAATAACTATTTACTTATTCAGTATTCCTTGTTGTTTTGTTGATGCATCTTGTTGAATCATTTATAATGGAATCTCTTACGTCTTTCGTGAAAATCGATATATTTTCCTCTATCATATCTTATTTGATTGAATAGAAGTTACGTAAGGAAAATGTATAATTTCTGTTAGAATTCTATACAGGATATCCAATTATAATTAGTTTAATAAGACTATATTGTTACTGAGAGTTAATTAAGCTGACTAGTTTGTTGGATAAATCCTTAATTAGCTATATACCGAAATTGCATTATTCCTGCTTACTTGTGAAATTGAATAGCAATGATTTAGATAACAATGATAGCAAGATAATTTGCAACATGTTTGATTGGATAAAAAAATAAAAATTATTTTAAGGATTTTTTTATTTATTTACAGTAAATTCTGCCAAGAACAAATCGAAATTAGTGGGATAATCTTCCAGCATGGCAGTAGATTCTCGTCCACTTCAAAGATACAAGAAAAGGTGTAGGTTTGATTCCTCTCAACGATGACGGGACGTACTTCCTAATGGAAGGGTTGTATAGTGGATCGTAATGACCCTTAGGATTCTCTTATAGTTCCCGCCAGTGTTGTTGTAGCGACGGCTCGATAATTCGGATGGTTTTTTTTAAATCTGTGTACCTTCGATGGGGGTTCGGATTCAGTGATATGACTTATTTACAAAAAAAATGTTTTTTGGAATAATGAAATTATCAGGCAGATTTCTGCAAATACAAGTTTTTTTTTACAGTTTTACAAAAAGATGATGATTTGATTTTGTTTCTAAATTTAAAAAGCCCTTTTTTTACTTTCTCGCCTCCGTAAAGTAGAGAAACTATTATAATCGTTACAAAATTTTGAACAAGATTTTGACTAATCTCCACACTTTTGAATACATAAAAGATAAAAATAAAGAAGACCAAGGTTTTGAAGACTGATTTAATTTACAGTAAAAAGGCTTACACATTAATAAAACAAACATGCAAATTGCTGTAAATTCAAGTTTGATTCACAGTTTCACAAAAAAAAACATGATATCTAGATTTTGATTTTAAAATGCCTTTTTTATTTTTTTAATGTATGTAATATATAAAAATACTATAATCATCAAAACATTTGAACAAAATTTTGATAAATCTCCATATTTTAGACCTCCCTGGATTCATTTTCCAGGTGAAAATTAACCGAAAGTTTTCCCAAAGAAATCAAAATGACCCCTAGCTAAACCTAGTGTTAACTTATATATTTGCCGATAATATCTGCAAAATATACATAACTTTGATATCATTTTTTACTAAAAATTTTCAGCTCCAATTTTTTTAGGTATTGTAACCACACAAATTTGTCCTACAATTCAATTTATCGACCCTCAACCAGACGGTGGATCAGCGGTTGGAAAATACATGAGATCGATAAATTATGTATCACCAGGGCAGTATAAAGTATACGGCTGTTCTAACTTACCACCATCCATTTGATATTCATAGCATTCATTATAATATAATGCCTAGAAAAGTGCCGTTTGCTTCAGTATGCTGTGATAAAAAAAAAACCTAGACATTTTATAAATTTCTGATGAACGAAGAGCTGATCGACTTTTATTTTGTTTCTTTTTGCTTCAAATTGTATATCGATTGAATATTTCAGCTTTCCATTACGAAAATAGATCATCGGTCTGCACTGAAGAATATTTAAAGAATAAAAATTGAATCTCGTTTCCCCTCAAAAGTTTTTCGAGAAAAAATATTCTACAATCATTAATCATGAGTGCCTTAGTCCAGACTTTCATAGATTCTTTGAATTCTTTTGAGTTTTTGTATTTCAAATGTATGATATCCATCTTTTACCGAAAATTTGACCACATGAATTTTTATCAGATTCTGAATTGTTTCTTCTTACCTCCCCACTTTTTAAAATCAAATTACTCCATTCAGAATTATATTGTAAAACATTTCTTTCAAATCTTAATTTTACAAAATGCATCTTTATAAAGATTTTTTTTTATGACTTAGGAAAAGAATGTGAGCCACTTCTGGTGACCAGCTGGTTCTTCGGGATAAATGTTTTGCTAAATTTTCAATTAAATATCTTGTCATTTTGTCAGTTAAAAAACTCATCAGTAAAATATTTTCAAACTTCAATTTTTGAGAATATATATATATATATATATATATAATATCCAATCCAAACTTACCTAAAATATTAGAGAATTAATTACTTCATTTAAATCTGGATACTTTAAATGTCAACAGAGGACATTTTCTTACACTTCATGAAAATACCATTTCTCCTTTTTTACAAACACATGCTATAAATGAGAATTAATTTAATCGTGTAATTTGAATTGTTGTCAATTTGATAGCAGGTCATTATTAAAATTTAATTTTTCTTATATATTATATATATATATATATATATATATATATATATATATATATATATAACATTGATAAATAACAATATTTAATAATATTGACATTAACATAAAACAATATTGATTTAAATAAAACTAATTGTT
>JAPMOQ010050423.1:0-12097 GCA_026543055.1 Argiope trifasciata
TTTAAGATGTAATTTCACAATTTGATCACTTTGATGAAATAATTAAACAAATAAATTCTGATGAATGAATTAAATAATTTATTTTCTAATATCTCACTAAACATGATTCTGCTTTTAACTTTTTTTACATTTAAAATAGTATGTCATAAGTAAAAATACTTCAGTAAGTCATAAGTAAAAATAAAGTGAGTCATAAAAAGTACTTATGAAATTTCTTTATAATTATAACATGCATATTAAAGCGGAATTTAATTTTCATATAGTTTAAATATCAAACAATATATCAAAGATTTCAGTAAATTTACTAATTAATTTATATAATTCATGCCATAGAGCAATATTTTATAATTTTGTATTGAAAATAGCTTACATATAATTTCATTTTTAGCCTGAAAAATCGCAACCTTATCATTTCGAGTACGAAGCGAAAGCTGACCATGGGATACATTATAGAAAAGAAGAAAGTGATGGCCATGGTCATGTGAAAGGAATGTATGGCTATTTAGATACCGATGGCATGTTTAGAGAAGTGCAGTATGTAGCTGACGAAGGTGGATTTCGAGCTGAGATAATGACCAATGAGCCTGGAACAACAGATCAAAAACATGCTGATGTTCAGATTACGTCATTTGCTGAACCAGAAAAAACAAATCCAGAAAATCATGATTTAGAGCAGCGTTCAAGCAATGGAAATTCCAAGACTATCAAGAGTTTGCCTCCAGTTCATTTCCAGTTCTTTCAGCAGACAAATGATAAAGATAAGGGATCACCTAGTGGTATTAGATCGTATATGTTTCAGCATACGGGTGAACATGGAGGCCATGAATGAAAGGAAACTAATAGAGTTATTTGAGTTATTTTATGTTGTATACCAAAGAAATGCTGTGATACTACTTTTTGAATAAAAATTTCTTGTTTCCTGTTTCATATATCTTTGCGTTAAGAAATGTAATCTTGCGTATTTACTAGAAGCATTTAATAGGTTTCTTGATTTTTTGAGATTATCTCTAAATGACTCTAAAGGATTTTTTTTTCAAATTTTTTATTCAATTATTTTTACAGGTGAATATTTTTTAAAAGAATGAACCTTCAATTTGTCCAATATATTTTCACAAATTGAGTACAGAAAAGTACAATCTGGTACAAAAAATGTTGAAATCAACTGAGGATGAAATAACTAATTTAGGAATAGTTTTGTAGAAGTATGACAATTATGAAGCAAGTCGATATCAAAATCTAAGAATTTCCTTTTTTAATCATCATTTGCCGTTGCACAAAAAAAAATATGCTTAGTATAATTTTGAAATTTTTTCATACAAACAAACAAAATTTATACTGATTATACAAACAAAATTCACACTGAAAATATTATTCTCTAAATATAAATGTTTCTTTAACATTCCGTTTCTTAAATAAAATTAAATGTATTTCTATTTCTTAAAATACATTTAGTTATTGGAAATAAATAAAAGTTATTTTAAGCTGCAAGCTCTATTTTCAGCATTATTTTGGGAAAATCTCAAATATGAACAAGTGCGTATAATTAAGTAATTCTTTTTCAAAGTGTTTTGTAGTTATTTATGTATTCACTGAATTATTGACTTCATGTCTCGGAAATTGCTTTTAATTTGAATAAGGCAAAAAGAATAAAGGAATATTTTTAAAATTACATTTTAAAATATTGTATTCTTCATTCATTAGTGAAATTTTGTAATTTCTAAATGAAGTGGATACAAAAAAAATGATATTTTCAACATTTAATATAATAACATTTTAGATTAATATTTTTCGTTAACCACATGATTTCCAAAATTTATTGTGTTTCCAAAATAAATTCTAATGTTGTTTTGATAAGAACAAAATATATTACATCGGAATTATTTTGATTCCATTTCTCTGGCCTCTTGAAGAGATTCATATTTCCAATTAAGGGTTAATAAATATCTCTTGAAATAGTATAGCAAATTTAAGTACATCCCTTTATAATTTCACATGAATAATCTTCAATACATGAGCATAGGCTGGAATAAAAACCACAACAATTTTACTTCTCCAATTTAAAACATCTGAATGTAAAAATGTTTCAGGATTGATTTTCTGTTTATCTTCATCTGGTTTAAATAATTCCTTCTAGCCTTTTCATTTTGCTTTCCAAGCAATTTTAAGAATATTTATAGCTTCGCTGCCTTATATTAATTACTCATGGCATTAGTTTTTCTCCCCATGGTATTATTTTTAATTAAATATTACTATTTATCTCAATTTTTTTTATTTATGACATTATAAGAACACTAACAGATTTTTAAAAAGTAACATACCATACTAATGTAGATGGAAATAAAACATTTATTTTCTTAAGTATATTTTGGAAAATTCATTTCAAGATACCTTAATTCATATTCTCGATTATAATCAGGGCCTAATCTTTTCGGTATTATACGTTATTTAATTTCTTAAGTCAAAATTTCCATGATCTAAAGTATCGTATAGTTTCTAAAACGAGCATCAAATATTTTCAAAGAAGTAAAGCGAAACAGTGGCTTGAAATTGAGGGTTAAACGTCATTCTCGGATGTGAGTTGGACATGAGGATATCTATAATTTCAAGCCAACATAGTCTGGTTATACACATAGCTGAACATATATACATAGAATGCATTGTATATATTAATATAGTAAGATATTAAACAGCCCAGTAAGACATAAAACAGTATATTATTGCTGAATATTGTATAATATAATACAATATCTCAAAATATTACGTAATATTCTGATCTATATAGGATGAACACGATTCAAAATTCTGAAATTCCTCTATAAATGAACTTTTTCTGTTTTAAAACAGGATGCAATTATTGTGTAACAATTATAAATAAACAATTATATAATTAATTAATAAACAATTATATTATAAACATAGTAACAATTATATAATAAAACAATTATATAATAAATATGACGTCTGAAGCAATATTCCATTCATCGATAGAAACAAAGAAATTCTATTTTAACATTATTTTACTAGAGGAAAGTTGAACGAACACAAACAGATTCAAAATTGCTTTATAACACATGCCTATTACTTAACAACCATTTTATTATGCGTTTAAAATAAATAAATATAGATAAAAGAAAATAAGGAAGTTTGATTTTTTTGTAAGGAAGCTCAAATTACACAGTAGTAACATAGATGCATTATTCATTTTGGCATTCTTAAAATATTTAATGCTTGACTGCTCATATTGATAATGGTCTGTCTTATTATTGATTTTTTATTTCTGTTTTGCTTCCGGCAATATCCCCGATCTGTTATTTAGTGTATATTTGGTATATTTATGAATATCTTTTTCCGATAACTTCCGGGTATAATTTCCTTTATTTTACATTTTACTTATGAAGTTTTTAAATTATCCTTTTGACCACAAGAATTTAGATCAGAAAATTATCATAATGATTTGTTTGAAAATTCCCCACTAGCAATATTTTCTGTTTCTAAAATAATAACATATTTCATTCTTTTTTCTCTCCTCTCTCCTCGAAATCATATCAATTTATTGATTTAAAAAAATGCATACTTAAATTTTGAAAAATATAGAGTATATTTGGAGGGTAATATAACATTTTAAATGTAAAATGTACTATTCTTGATTGAGTAAAATGATGTAGACATTTAATCCATATTCTCGAAGCTTAAAGCATCTTGTGTTAAAGAATTAAATGACAATTTTGTTATTTAAAAAATTTCTGTAAAAAAAATTATATTCTTAATAAGCTACATTTCAGTTAATATCATTTCAATTATTAACATTAATATTTTAAATATTAATATACAATACTTTAAACAACATTAATATTACATAACATTAATATTTTCAAGTTTTGGGGAAAATTTACATTAATTATAAACTACATAATTCTATTAGGCATATCCTTACTTAAAAACAAGAAAACTTCAATTCATATCGGATATAATAAACAAGTTTAATCCATATTTTCAAATTAACTTCAAATTTTAAAGCTAAATTATAATTGTGAGTTCATAAATAAATATTGAAAGTAAACTTTTTAGTAATAGTTAATATAAATTCAATTTCACTCGAATATGTATTCATATTATACAAAATATAATAAATATTAAATCATATAATGTTCTGTTTAGAAGCACGACCTCTCAAGCAAAATCCATTATGCTAAAATAAAAACATTTCATAGGAAAAGAGTGAATACTTTATAAAGATACTAAAAATCTATATCCAACGATGGCATGCTTTTTACTCCTTCTTTTCTATTCTGATACTGTGTAAAATTTCAAGAAGGAGACTGCTTTACATTTAAAATTCTAGTAAATAAAACTTGCTCTTTTATAAAGCGTCATTAAAGAGATTTTTATTATCATTCCAATTTTCTTGTCATTATTTTTTCAATTCAAATAAATAGCTTGCTCCTTTTATTCAGCAATAATAAGTTTCAGAAATATCGTATAAACGATTTTCTAACATAATACGAACTATATACCGAGACGTGCCGAATACTGATCGCAGATTAATTCAGTTTCATTATGTGCATTAGTCTATTTTAATGTCATTATTTGATTTTATCATTCTTTTACATTTTTATCTCAACTTAGTGAAAATTTCCTTTCATTTAAAAAAAATCAAATTTTCATATACAATTTCTAATCTTTTGACTTAAATATCTCACTTATTTAAATCATAATGATTTAAATTAAAATGTTTTGCATCTCTATGTGAAATACATACATTCTTGATTCATAAAAAATAATATAAATGGTTTTTTGAAAAAAATTTAAAAATAAAGTGGGAAAAAAGATAACTATGAATAAACTATATTCCATACATAAATTATTAAACTAAACCCCTTTATTTCGTGATTATGATTCAAATTTTTATTCATGTCTAGCGATCCAATTTTACTTCCACCGGATTGTATATTAATTACTGTTCAACATTTTATCTCTCTAAGAGCCCACATTTTTACTTAACAGATTTAAGTTCAGAATAACTTACTTTCAATGTGAATAAATCATATAATTTGATATTGAATCAAATTTCTGGAATAGAAAAAAAAGTATTTTATTTGGGGAATATCAGGAAAATATCTACATAAAAATATATCCCTGTTCCTTAACTTAAAACAAAAAAAGAAATTTTCTCCTTCCGCTTACGTGGCGCCATCTTTAGTTCATTGGAGAAAATTCGATTGCCAAATATTAAAATAATAAGAAATCATAAATTTCAAATTAATTAAAGCGCAAAAATATTCTTCTTTAAAAACTAACAAAGAGATGAATTAAAATTTGTTTTGTTAAACTACGTTATTTTTCAGGTTGAAGATTGTTTTAAAATTTGTTTTGATAACTACTTAATTTTTTAGTTTGACTATTGCTTTAATTTCATTTTAATGTTATTTTGAAAATGTCATTAAAATGAGTCTCATCAAAATAACTATACTTAAAGGTAATTTATATGCAACATGTAAAAAAACAATAAAAGGATCTATGCGTATTATGCATTAATATTCTGCCCTATTTGTAACATAAAAATAGGGGAAATTAACTTTGGAATACACAAAACGTTTTCAGTTAAAGAAAAACATTTTTTTACTAAATAGAAAAAATCTAAAAATTTTATTTTATATAATCTTTTTTAAGATATAGAAAAATAGTAAAATAAATCAAAATCTGCTAAAAAAAATGTAATATAATGACTATGCAGGAAATAACTGTAAAAATGAATAATCTCTATTGTCTAGCAAATTAATATATATACATTTGACAGCAAAAATATTTGAAATAAAAGATGTTTCTTGCATTTCACATCTGTCATATATAAAAATAAAGGTCGAAATACTTACTACAAAATGGGTAAACTCAATAAGCAGAAATATGGAACACGTGTCTTCATTAAAGTGGCATATATATATATATATATATTCTGTATCTTATTTTTTAAAATTTTGATACCACAAAATGCTATACAAACCGGGGAATTGCCCATCTTTAATGCATACTGTAAATACTATAATGCGTAATTGTGCAGGTGAATAGGCATGTGAATAGAATGTTCATATGAATAGGCATGAAAATTCTGGAGAAAGTTTCATGCCTATTGAATCGGTTACAGAAATACATCATGTTACATGAAATACATCGAATATTAGTTGACAAACCAGTATGAAATGTTACTGGTGTGAAAATTTCTGTTTTGCGAAACTCCTGCTATCTTCTCACATTATTTTGTAACATTTTCAGCTTATACCGATTTTGCAATGAGATGACTGTGGCTGAATTTTGCTGATTAATTCCTCAGCATGTATAATTCTAATAGTGGCTACCTTTTAGGCATTTTATGGATAAACGAGACAAATATCCTATTAATTCATAGGATTAGGTTAATTAAAAGAAAAGAGCATACTAGACAGATTCAAATCCCCATTATGTGGTTGCATTTTTGTATTCTGTTGAAAATTACTTGATGAGGAATAATGGTTATATTAATAATTGGCTCTTAATTTCTGAAGAGATTACTTCCTGAGTTCTACCTTAGTGTGAGCATCCTTTATTGTAAACATTTCAACCAGAGTGTTGTGAAACTGGTCCAAGAAGGCACCACTCGCTCTCTGTTAGCGGCAAAAAAACATTATTCGTTCTCTCTTTATCAGCAGCAATTTTTATATTTTAATACACATATTATGTGTTTCCTTATATATTTGTGATCATCGTCTCTGCGTGTTATTATATGCGTGTGAAAATAAATTAGAAAATGACAAGAAAGCATCTTTCTTTGGATTAATCCCACACACCAGCTACATTTGTGAAACACGAAACTGCTTACTTTGGTATTTGCTTTTACTCATTTTATCAATTATTTCTGATTTTAATTTGTTTCGCCATTGCTAAATTGCTACACAATTTTCAATATTAAAAATACTGCTTCAGCTGCACTGTAAAGTTTAAGTATAAGGATCATATTTCAATACAAAGAAATATAAGTTGCATTTGAAAATTTTGAAATTTTATCGAATCCGGAGTTGTAAAAACTATATGATTATTTTTTAGCCATCTTGGGTGATTAATGTCTAATACTTACACAAAATTTTATTTTTCCTTTCAAAGATATACTAATCAAGGGGATATTTGTCGGTACATATTTTTTAATATAAAGGGTACTTTATTGTTCTCTATTTAAATCCATAATAGGCAAAATGTGTAAGGTCATTAAGATGTTCTGTAAAAATTCCGAATTAGTGTAACAGTTATTTATTTACAGGTTACGTTACACACAGACAATTTGCATAAAAGTTTGGAATAAGTTTAAGATACATATGTACGAGCATGGATCAATGCACCCAGAACAAGACATCATTAGATTTTAACTAAGTTATAGCGCCAAAAGTCTTCAGAGGATACTGTGTCTGACATTATCAACCAATTAGAATTAGTATTACAAAAGCGGTTACAACTGTTTTTGAAAATATCATATATATATTATTATATCAAAATGCAGTTCCTAATCCAGAGTCAATATTTTGAAATTTATATGAAATTGCATATTAGTAAAAATTGTGTTTCTTTTTCCTTCCTTATAGTAAACAGGAATCATCAACTGTTATTTTGTAGTAGATATTTTATTAAATGATCCAGAACTCTATAACTGAAGAGGTATACTCATAAAATGTTCTTAATATTCATAATTCAGATGAAAAAAATCCAATTGTATTATTAATTAAAATATATAAATAGCAAATTTTTCATTCAAAATATATTTAGAGAACAATCTTATTATAAAATTCTTATTCCTTTTAATTTACTGAATAAATAAAAATATTTTTTCCGGTTTCAATCATTGAATAATCATAATATTACTTAGTCTGGTAGCGGCAGTCAACCATTAAGTAGAAACATAAACCTTAATTACTTATGATGCGCTTGAATTCTTTGAAATCGGTGACATTTCCTCAAAATCATTCGTAAAGAAAAGTGAATTTGGTAGTTGAAACAAAATATATTACATTTTGTGTAACAAACTTTTTCTACTTAACAAAGTTAAAATATGTTAACTTTTTCTTAAATATAGCTTTCATGTATTTTCAGTATTTACTGTTGAAATTCATTGTGAATTTTACATAAGTAAGATGATGTTTTATGAATGCTGTAATGATTCATAATTTGTATGACCATTTGTTCTTAATTTTAAACTACAGTAATGGTATATTACTGCAAAGGACTTTTATAAAAAAAATTTCTCCATTGATAATAAAAAAATAAAAACAGGAGAAAATGCAATATTTTTGGAAATATGAAAATGTATATAAATATTAACTTTTTGTCTTGATCGAATATAATTTTTTCCTATAATTTTCGTATAAGGTATTGCAACTATTAACATTTTAAAATTGAAATATTTGATGAATTTTTATATTTTAAACTGTTCTCAATACGTAATGTAATTGCATTAATTGTTGGTCAAGTACAATATGAATCTGTATAATATTGCAAAATTTAAATAAATAAAATTAATTATTAAAATAAATTACTGTACAATTTTTTTACAATACTAAAGCAGTTTAAAGTATAAAACAGTAGTAAACTAATTATATTATCAATATTATACAGTAGTTTTCTCAGTTATCCCCCAAATTAATTTCTAATGTTATAATTATTCTCAATAATAATTCTAATTTCTAAATTGAGTGCGAAAAAAATAAATGCTCTGTACTTCTTATTTATTTTGAAGCTAAATTTGTTAATTTTCTATTTTACTCATTACTTTGTGATTCCAAACCCAAACAAAGTGCCAACTCTGGTACTTAAGTATTAGAATTAATAAGAAAAGTGTACGTTTTTTTTAAAAATTTGAATTACTTTTTTTATTTATTTACATTTTACAATTTCTACTGAAGAATTCATTTGAAATTAGAAATTGAATATACTCATAACTACAATTTGATATTCATAAAGTTATTGGTATTATTTTGAAAATGGTAACTTTTAAATGTAAGGGGTATAAAAAAATACTTTCACTATTCTGACTTTACTTATTTTTATTTAGTTTTTTGAGATTTAAATTTCAATAATAAAAAAAAACTTTTAAAAAGTTCTCTTAAAGGCAAGGGTTGCTCACCAAATAGTTTGATAAAAATAGTAATTTGTGTACATTCTGCTTTTAGTAAAAGCTGGATTAAAGAAATTTCAAAAGCAAAAAAAATTATGCCTTGATACTTAATTAATTTTTCAATTTATTATTTAACTCTCTTTTCACTTTCCTAACATAATTTCATTTTAACATCAATAAGTAAAGCACGAATCAAGACGTTTTATTAAAATTGTATGTTTTTTTTCAAAAAGTGTCAATACAACATTAAGAAATCAAAGAGTGTAATCGGTTCATTGGATCACTTGCTGTGAAACACATAAAATGAGTAACAAGCTATAATATCGACATTTAAGTACATAACTCAAATTGTTATATCTTCACAGCATTGGTAAATTTAGAATTTGCTATGTAGTAGTCTATATCTATCAATATGAAACTTGTATTACCTTGTATACAATATTAGGATTTTATTGGAAATTCGCTCAAATTAGCGTTTTGGATTGTTAAGAATTTTATTTTGATAAATCTTTTTGAAATTTCAGTGCATTTGAATGTTGTTATATATCGTACAAAGTAATTTATGTACTTCGTTATATTCGAAATATTATTCAATATTATTGCTGAATATTGCAGGGTTACTTGTAAAAGAATATGCACTAGCTACCATTCAGTATGATCACTTCGGGAATCGAGAATTTCGATAGCCTTAAGAGATTGATGCTACTGAATAAAATTGAGATTATTTAGAATTGGGTAACATTATGCATTTTTATCACGTAAAAACAAGAAAACATTTACATCAGGGCTTTTATAATTTATTTCATAAATTTAAGTGAAAAATTTCATAATGATTGCTCGTTCATAGTTATTTCTTAACAGTTGACTTATATACTATATGAACCAGTGATACTTATTTTAAGTTTTCAAAAGATACTATAGCATTAACTTCAAAATATCAAGTCCTTGATTCATTTCAGTTTTTTTATTGGTTTAGTTTTGATATTTTCAACTCCAAATCATCAGTGTTGCCTGCTTTTGCTCACAAAAATTTCCTAGATTTTTCAAACATTTACAAGAAAAAAGTGACAATAAAATTTTCAACAGCACCACATCATTGCACTGACTCATTTAAAATTAAATTTCATTGTGTCTAAAGATTTTAAATTCTATCTTTAATTTTCTAAGAGATTTTTTTAAATCGAATTTTATTTCATATATCAATTGAAGCTAATATTGTTTTATGTCTATAAAAATGATTTTAAGTCCGATCTGACAGCATAGAATAGAAATAGAGAAAATAATTCGAAAGAACAAGAACACAGCATAGAACAATAATTCGAAAAGAACAAGAAAATCCACAACCGTCAGTCATTAATACTTGTAGATCTGACAATACTATTCTTGATTAATAATAATTTGTTTTCATTCAACTGTTCATTTCAGCTGTTTCATTAAATATCACAAAGATTGTATTAAACGAATAAAATTGTTTTATGTACACTGACTACTTGGACTGAAGACCAGAAAATTTTGTTTATAAAAGATGACACACATATATATGATCACTGAGGAATCTGGACAGCAGATTTTAAGAATGCTTTCGTACAGAATAGTGGTGTCTAAAAGACGTAATTTTTTAAAAAAAGACAAATTTCCTTAATGTTTCTTACATGGCACATTTTATGATTTCAATTACTATGATAACATGTTTTACTTCGTTACTCTTCATTTTATTGGATGGTTAAAAAGCTCCAGTTTTTTTTGTCACCCTGCATTAAGCAAGAGAGATTAAACGCAATTTATAACTTTAAGTAGTGGTTACATAATTTAGAAACTTAATGGGATAAATGAGTGATGATACTGGGCTCCTTTATGTAAATGTAGGTGTGAACTCAAATTTGATGAAATCCACTTACAAGAAACCAGTCTGTGAAATCCTGAAAGTAATCACTTTATTTTTAAAAAAATCAACTATATTAAAATAGCTAATGGTTTTTATCATCCAAATTGCAGATCGTATAAAATTCTGTAGGTATATGGCAACGAATTGACTCTTGATCACTGTGATTATATTTGCATACGTGTACAAAATAGCTCAAAATTCAAAAGATATATAGCTTAAACTTGAAGTGGTATATTGATAAGAAATATCCTATGAAAGAGAATTGGTATAAAGTAATTTTTTATATTTTCTATGGATAGAAAAAGGAATATATCTTGTGAAATATAGATTGGTATCTTTTTATTTGTTCAATGTGACATCCAGTGTCATAGGTTGTCATAATTTAGATAGTCCAAATTAAACGAAGGGAAATCACGAGGAAAAATAGAAAGAAATTTGAATAAAACAAAATAAATCTTACAAATCTAATTAATTATGACAACATAATAAAAAAAACCTAAATTCTGTTTACATAAAAAATATCTTCAAACATAAGTGAGAATATTTTTATTGGAAATAAAAAATGAGGATAAAGAATAAAGAATGAGATTTTTTTTATTGACATACTACCGGAGAAATCTTGAACCTTCAAATTTGGCAAGTACACTTTGTAGATTAGAAATGTAATAAACAGGAGCGAGTTCCTAAATTTAATTTATTTGATAATTGAGTTTTTAAAGTTTTCTTTGGTAACATGTGATAATATTGTTACGAAAAACCCTAATTGTTATATCCTTTTAAATAAAAAAAAATCTTTCAGATGATATCAAATTAAATGTTGTGCATTTGGAAGGGGGAGGGGTTCATTTAACTTTTTCAAAAAGGTGTGAAATTGTTACTATAAGGTTGAATGTTTCCATTGTTTAGTCAAATATTTCATTGGGTTATTTTCTTCTCTATTTGAAAACACTGGAAGAAAAATTCCTCTTAGTATTAAACACAACAATAAATTGCATTCATCATAATGAATCAAATCTATCTATATTATTTTTACTATCTATCTATCTATCTATCTATCTATCTATCTATCTATCTATCTA
>JAPMOQ010050423.1:12107-27799 GCA_026543055.1 Argiope trifasciata
TATCTATCTATCTATCTATCTATCTATCTATCTATCTATCTATCTATTACTATCTATCTATATTATTTATACTACTTTATATTATTTAGGATTGGTTTAAAGAGTATTACTTGCATATCATTTATGTTTTCACAACTTTTGATCATTAATTTCAAAAAAGCAAGATGTATATTGAAAACCAAATTAATATTCAATTTATATTTGATCCTAATTATTTATATTATTCTCGTTGATGAAGAATAATACAGACGTGTTTTTAAGAAAATCTTTCCTGTTTTAATACAATAATACACTTTGTTTTAATACAATTACTTAGAGTATATTTAAAAAAATATTGTATATCATCCAGGTTTGCAAAACTTTTGATTATAAAGCAAAAAATCAATATGCATAGTGAAGGTCAAACTAATGCAAAAAAGAAAAAAATAAAATGTTGAAAATTTTGTATTAAAAACTTATATACTTCAGATATGTGCATATTAGCTTACTAGTATTTATCGGCTTAATACCTTTAACATGAGAACGAAGAGGAAAAAAAAAATACTTACCCTTACTTTACATTATTTAAATTATTTGAGGAAAATATAAATTGTATATTATATTAAAGTAATGTTATTGAAAAGTAATATTATATAGCATTTTAAAGTCCAAACTGATGCAAAAAATTGAAATACTCAAATGCTAAATTGTCGTGAACCTTTATTAATCTACTTATGAAGTATTTTCAATTAGCTTTCTTTAAGTTATTTGTTCGTAATACTTTTAACACGAGAGCAAAGAGGAAAAGGAAATATCTTTAACTTTTTTGCATGCTTCATAAAGCTAATGGTTAAAAGTAAGAGTGAAACGTATTATTACGGAAGCTTTAAGGTTAAGCATCACAGATCTTTGTACCTAGAAGCGCCAACTTCCTCTTTATGTGCATGTATAAGAATTGTTGTTGTCACCCATGTTCGTTATTCCTAATTTGAAAATTAAGAAGTGAGTAGAAGAGAGTTTCAAACATGATTTCTTTGGTAAAGATTGTATCTTTGGTAAGTTGATAAGTTGTTTATATTTTCTGTTTTACTGTATTTGGACTTGGCTGTTGGAACTCGAGAGACAGATAAAATTCATCTTTGTTTCAATCGCGTACCTTTTGTTGGTAAATATCTGTGAGATTAACTACAAATGTGTCTAATTTTTTATGTATAAAACAAATTATTCGATTTTGTTTTGAATAATAGTAATATTAGCAAACTGTAAATAGTGGCCAAATAATAATAGAAAAAATACTTCTTTTAAATTGATATTATTTTAAATTTGTTAAACTGTTTTATAAACAAACTAAGAAAATAATTATTTTCTATTTCTCATGCATAATAAGTTTTATAGAAAGATTAAAGAATAATAAAAAGAATAACAAGACAGCAGAAATATGTTGTAGTTTAATCATTCAAATGAGCAAACAGTAAAATCATATTTGCATACAGAAATTTTTAAAAGGAAAACTAATAATTTGTGAACAAATAATGATTAAATATCTGTTAGCGGATTCACTAGCAATTATCTTCGTTTTTATGACATCATTTAATAAAAAAATAAATACAGAAATAAAATTAATTTTATGACAAAAAACAATGACTTCGAATTTGTCTGAACTAAAAAGCAAATTTCTAAATAATTTTTTTTTCTTTTTCATATACAAAATTAAAACTCCATGCAATTAAATTAAGATTATAGTTAAAGTTTATTTATATAATGGGTTTATATTATGTGATAATTAAAGGTAAAATTATGTCAGTTCTTTATTTAAATATTTATACTTTATTTCCTTATCTACTTTAATAAAATATTTTCTGATGCATTAGTAGGCATAATACAGTTGGAAATCTTACTACTTATTTTAATATTTTAACTAATCGATATACAAAAGCATTACAGAATATATTTTAATGTAAAAATAGAAACAAAAAGAAGCTTAATTTTAGAAAAAATTGTGAGAGTTCTAAAATTGTCTGTAACTTTGTAAACATTCACTATTCTTAAATTTACGTTACAGCATTTGTATTTCTTTTACAAATTTTTGATTTGCACCTTTGAAGATAAATTAATTAATCATATTTAACACATTGGCCTTACATTTCTGCTTATTATACTATTAGAATTATTGAAATAAAAGAATGTCTATGAATTATTAGATTTCTAAATAATTTTACTTAAATTTATGCATTACTAAAAAGAAACATTTTTGATCATAATATGATTAATTCTTTTTCACATACATTTTTAGCTATATGCCTACATTTCTATTAAAGAAATTACGGAATGACACATTAAAAACATTTATATTTTTATACTCACTAAGTACAACATAGATTAAAATTATTATTGAATTTAAAGTTGATATTTTTTAAAATCTGATGATTTCCAACTATTTTAATGTTTTTTAAAATTAATTTTGGTTTACCTTTCATTTCCCTAGTTTACCTTAGGATGTCTGTTAGTCGGTCTAGTCAATGGAGAGCATGACTCCTATCATCATGTAAGTATTTATATTACCATTCTTTATATCTTAGATTTCATAGCAGAATTTCAAGACTTTATCTAAATTTAAAAGAAATATAAAAGGTACTTTTATAAATATTCAAAATTCTACCTGAGGTATGTGATTCAAGAATCATCTAGCATACTTAAATAATAGAAGTTAGGTTGGTACGTTTACATATTTTTAATAACAGATCATTCAAAAATATGACAATACATATATATCATGGGAATTTTACGTATTATCTTTTGTCTTTTCAGTCTTTTCTTGTTGAATTTCAAATATCATTGAATTATTTTGAAAATTTAATTCTAAAAGACTTTTTTTCTGAATTCTGTGGCTTTCTTTCACATAATAAATGTTTGAGATAACGTCCAAAATATTTTATTTATGCAAAATATTTATCCGATAATTTTTGATAGATTTATAACTATTCTATTTTTCTTTTGGAATATTCTTATGATAGCTATTTTATTTTAAAAGTGCAATTATATACATTTTTTATAATGTAAATACTTCAAAATGATCTGATCGATTTAATATTAGAATTTTAAATTTATTAGATGGATTATGTTAAGAATAAAAAAGTATATTTATATCTGTTAAGCAATTTAAATTTATCAACACTGCAAAAAAATTCACATTAAATTTCGCGAATTAAACATCCTTTAATATAGAACAACTATCTTGCTGAATATTGTAGTGAAAATAATTAAATTTATATTGTTTTATGCAAAGAATGATTAGATACTATTGACAATGATTGAGATTGTGACATAATACATTTAATATTTTCTCCAATAAAATTGCAGTTTGATTTTTTATTTGTGAATATTTTTGAATAGTAACAAAATAAAGAGCAATTAAGGTATACAGTATTCTCAATTTGATTAATTGTATATCTTATTCTATTCATAAATTATTTTTTGGAATTATTAAACAATTTTTTTAACAATAAGGGAATATTTTAGAAATGTCTATGGTGATTTCAAAGTATCTTAAATTATGCAAGAGTTAGTAATGCAAATTCTATGCCTTTAATACCATAAAATATTTAATGAAATTATAAATAAATTAACCATTTATAAACGAATAATGGGATATTTATTTTAACTAATAAGAGAAGGATAATAATCCTTTTGCTACATTTTTTTTTTTCCTTTTGAAGTGGGAATGATCCATTATTTTATATCCATATCAACTGAAAAAAGTAAAAAGAACTGTTGAAATATCATAATTTTACAAATACAGAATCAGTTATTAATAGAAGACAGTTTTGAAAATGAAAATATATTGGTTAAGATAAGTTATTTAACACTGTTCATCTATTTCCTGAAATAATTCCTTTTTTGAGATATGTGAAAGGTAATTTACTAAATCATTTTATTGAACAATAAGTTTAGAAATAATATGGAAATTTCTAAAAGATTTTAAGGATTATTTATACTATATAATTTCATAAATACATTACTCATATTTAACGATAATAAATTTGATTTAATTCTTAAGAGTTATTGCTTTCTCTAGTTCACTACTTTACTTTTTAATTATGAATCGTAAATCATTATCCTTGTTACAACAAACACAAATCAGAAGTATAAATTTAAAAGAAATCAACTTAAAAATATCTTTTTATGTTCATACTAATTTAAAGGATAAAAAAGACTTATTGAACAAATATATCATTCCAAGTGCATCCTCAGCTATTAAAGCTGATAATTTGAGGCCTATAAATATATTGTTGAAGAGAAGTAAGTTAAAACTTTTTCATCTATTTTCTGATATAAATCGTTTTTATGGCATAAAGTTGATTTACTAAAATATTTTGTTGGTTTTTGAAACTATATGGAAATTTCGACAGACTTAAATGATTATTTATAATATATAATTGTTTAGTTTAGTTTAGTTATATTAACGTTCCGTTTAAAGCAACACGAGGGCTATATATAATTGTTTAGAGATTCCTTACTAATACTTAAATGTAATAAATTCAATTTAATTCAATAATTAAGAGAGATTATTTCTATAATTCAATTTTTTACTTTTTTTACTATAACTCTTAATCCCAGCTACAGCATATACTAAACATAATCAAGAATTTAAAAGAAATGTAGCTGATAAGAACCAAACAAAATTCTAACTCTATACATTAATAATTATTTTTTACCCCAAAGAATCCTCATCCTTATAACTTTGGATACGCTGTCCAAAGTCATGATGGAACTCAGTTCAGAAAAGAGGAAGCCAATGGCAATGGTCAAGTCCAAGGCAGTTACGGTTACAGGGACCAGATGGGCATATTGCGAGAAGTACACTACGTCGCCGATCATAATGGATTCCGAGCTCAGGTGAAAACCAATGAGCCCGGAACGATTAACAAAGATCCCGCTGACGTGAAAATTGTAGCGAATGGAAATCACGGTTTCCACAACTATGGACACTTATTCGCGCATGATCAGTGAAGTGGAGAAAAGCACTTTTCATTGCTGTAAATCTTATTACTTCATCACATACTTGCTTTCATCAAGAATATAATAAAAATAAAATTTTATTTTATTTGTGTCTCAGTAACGCCTCATTGATTGCTAAATAGTTTATTTCTAATCTCTTTAGTGTTTAAGAAATATTGTAGCTTTGAGTTACCTTGAAAGTATAGAATTGGATGAAAGATTCTCTAATTTTTCTTTGTCGATATTTTGCTAAAACAATCAAGGATTAAAAAGAATAAAGGAATTGTAATTTATAAAAGCACACTTTTGGAAATTTTTGAAATTATTTTTGCTGTATTAATTTTTAAAAAAAATCTGCTATTATTTGAATTTGATTCCTAAAGTAAATTCCATTTTTTTCTGTTATGGTTGTAATTAATTTTAATTTTACTTTGTTTTCTCAGACAACTGAATGAGCCAAGAATTGCAATTTCTTATTCATACAGCTTATGTAACATTCAACAATTCAACGACTGTTCATTAAAATCTAAGAACTAACTGATATGAACATTTAAAACAGTAAAAAGAACAAAAATAAAAAAGCAATAATATTGAGCTTTGTGAAAAAAAAATTGTTACATATTTAATAAATAAATCTGCATTTGATCAATTCCTCATGGAAATGGCAATAAGAAATGTTCCGTATTGTAATTAACACAAGACCACATGTTCAGCATCAATAATATCGTTTTAACAAAAAATATTTAATTTTAACGACTTTTATATTTAGTAATAAAGTTGTACCGTTTTATTATAATTAGCAGAAATACAAAAATATTTCATTTTTTTACTTCCTTCTCTTTATTTTTTTTTCTTTTTTATATTCGAGACATAGTGAAAAATATCATTTACAACTTGTAAATTCTAGGTATGCTCATAATTTTCAAGAAGCGATTCCCATCAACTAAAAAATACATTTCATTATGAACGCATTTATTAAAAGTATAGCTCAGAGCCTGCGTGAGGTATATATATAAGAGATTTGATAGAACTACATAATTTTATTTTCATTAAAAAACACTTAGTGGAATTAAATGAAATATACATATAATCAATGTCTTCCAAAAGAAAAGTTTCTTTATATTAATAATTCCAATGGAGCTAATATATTTAATTTCTTTATAAAAGATATATTCTAATATTATAGATTATATAAGATTTATTTTCTAATTTATTATTAAGATTTGATATTCTTATCAAATTACTTACAATTTAACTTAGTTAAAAAGGAATTAAATCTATTTAAATACATAGAAAAGGATAACAAGTTATTTAAAATAAGGTAGACAATCAGAAATACCTATTTTCATACCATTTTTCAATTCATATTATTAATTTACACTTTCCCTATAAATATTTATATATCTTGTTAAAATTTTCAATTGTTAATAAAAACTTTTTATTTATCCAGTCTTGCTCAAATACATTTTTTTAAAATTGTAGTGGAACACTTGATGTTAATACAGTTGATTTTTAAAAAACTAATTCCCTTATTTAATTTAATTAATTTTCAATACTTTAAATAGAGATTTAGCAGTTTGTGATGGGAATGAATATCAACAGACAGTAGCTCAAATGGTAGAATGCAAGGATTTCAGTATTTTGAAGAAAGTGTAGGTGAAAAATGTGAATTCAATTCTTGCAAAAATCAATATTTTTTTTGATAATTATTTAATAAAAAGTAACTAAAATAAAAAAAAATTCTTTGTTGACCTGATTAGGAATTTTTCATATTGCTTGTTTTATAATGATTTCTAGTAAGTCTGCTTCCCTCTCAGTTACTACGTTTAACTCAACCCACTCTACTTCCTTTAATTTAATTTTTTTCATGTTAACAAAAATGACATTCCTTAATCTCTGAGTGATGAATTTGAAATATTGAAAATGAAGAAAGAAAAACTCCTTCTGATTTTTATATAGTTTATCTAGAAAGAAATTGATGTTTTCTTTATAGACTATAAAAGAATTTAGAATTTTCTTTTTATATCAAGAGCGTAATACAAAAAAATGAAACAAGATTTCAAGTTACAGTTTAGGTGATTCTTGAAGTTGTGCTTTAAAGTTACAGTAAAATTATGCGAATAATTAAGTCGAATAATTTAGTATGCCTAGGCATATAATTGATTCAATTTTTTCATTTTTGGCATATTCTTGAGTTATATTTTTAATTAACTTAAGCAAATTTATAATAAAGCTCTAACTATGAATTCCAATAATATTTGTACAAGATTAAATGTTAATTTGATTAAATAATATCAAATTTTGAATATCACTTTTTTTATCGAGAATAAAATGTAAAAAACGAAAATGAAACTTGATTTAAAATTACATGCTCAGTGACAACTGAAACATTTGAATTTGATTACAATGCCTTATTAACATTTTAAATGAAATATCTATATAGTCTGGAAGGTCTAATGACATCTAGTTTATTTATATTTTTTTACTTTCACCGTGCTTTTGAGTAAGTCTTGTAATCAAAAGCATAAAAAAACATTACATTTTATGCATTTTATTTCATTTCTGAAAAATTTCTGTTAAATTCTAGTTTTAGTAATAATTCTCCCTCGGTAGTATGTAAAAATTTCAATTCAACCAGTTTTCCAGTATGTAAAAAATATGTTATAAGAATATTTTCCCAAATCTCATTATTATAAGCTTTACTGTGTCCAAAAAAAATTGTTTTAATCGCCTCTGGCTTTTTATGAGTCCCCAAATATTAAAAAGAATAAAATTAATTTTGCAGATTTATTATGTATGTAGATTTATTAACTAATATTTAAGTAAACGTTTAAAATTAATGTCAAATAATGGAAGGATGGAATATAAACAGGAAAAATTAAGTTCCACGAACTAAATATTCCTCCGGAATTGAAGAAATATAAACACAATGGATAAAATCAATCGAAAAACCATTGTCTGTCAGTCTGACTATCTGTATGCTTGTGAAGGCAAAAGCTTAAATTTAGCATGTAATGCACGCAATCCAAAATGCATACCTAATTATGTTTATCAGAATCGAAGATATGAAGTAATTGCGGAGAAAACCCCTTCAGATGGTAGTTATCTATCAGTCTAGTTATTTTCATGGGTATGAATTTAAAATCTTAAAACACAGCCAAAAAGAGGGATCCACGGATATTTCTAGGAGATACAATCCCAAAATGACTCCTCCCTTAGATAAAAATTAGGATAAACCAAGTCAAATCATTTTTCTAACTCATGATAACAACTCAAAATCTTGCCATATTGAAAAACGAGAAAATCTAAAAGTAAATAGCCAGGTTAAAAGAATTGAAACAATTTACAATTCTATCAAAACCAATAAAATATTAAAAAAACTAATTAATCGAATAAAAAAGTATTTGCAAAAAAATTTAATATTTTTCATCGTATTATTGGGTTTTATTTTTAGAAAACATAGTTTCATAAACTTATCTGTTACAAAAGGGATTAGAAAAGCCATGTGTTGTGAATTAAATCTTAATCTTTTACAATTCAGTAGGCATGGTATCTTAAGAATAAATGTCAAAATTACGATTTACATCATAAACAAGCTGCTTATATTCGATTGCATCAATCTACTGGGCCAAACAATACATTATTTGCTGCATATATAAAAGGAAACTGGGTACGTTTCCAATCAGTATCCTCAGCTTAGGAATATCACAAACTTCAAAGGTATTGTATCCCTTTCTTTCGTGAAATATTTTTTTTTTACAGATTATTGATTAAGTTTCTTTAGAAAGATAAAAACTTTTAAAAATCGGTACATTTATATATCATGTTATAGCAAAACTTGTTACATATTTTCAGAACTTATATCGTCAGTATTTTGATTAAATATTTTTATTAATAATTAAGACACTTGAAAACAATGTTTATATTGAAGAAATAAAGTATTTTTCAAAATATCAAAATAATGTTGTCAAAAACCTGCAATTTTATGTCGGTTTATTTTATTCATGATTACTCATGAATAATTTATCATTCATAACAAATAATTTCCTTTTAAAAAATAAATGCATAATTAAAGTAATTTCTTCTTTTCTGAGACGTAATGTATCTCAACAATTGCAAATATCATGGAAAAGAAATTCTATGAACGTTCTAAAGTTCTCATATTAAATTTGTTATTTAAAGAATTTATATTTAATGGTTTTTAATACATATTTAATTCATAATATTTATAGTTGACTTTTCATATAAAATTATGAGATGCATATGCAAAATTCAGCTAACTTCTTTTGAATATAAACTTTGTATGGCATCCTTTAAGAATAAAAAATATCAATTTATATCAATATTATATACATTATAATCTTGATTGGAAAATTTAAAAATTATAGAGACAACAAGATAAAAAATTTTAAAAGTAGTTGCTTGAATTTTAAGAAATGGGTTTTTATCAAATAATAAAAGTAATCAAAATTGTTGTTTGCTAATAGAAAATAGGAAAATCTTTATTTACTATTAAGGAACCATCAAGAAAATATTAACAATCAAGATTTACTAAAAAACTTTACTTTTTCTAAAAGCAAAAATCCAATTTTATTTTGTTTTGCATATAATTGCAGTTTTGAAAATTTAATTTCTAGAATAAAAATATTCTTTTTAAATGAATGAGCAATTGCTTCTTCAATTTGAGTGGAAAGTATAAGCCAAAAATTTTGGACGACGGTTTTTCAGATCAAATGCCCTTCATTTTTATTCCAATATATTAAACTTTACTTTTTGTAAATAAATTATTGAAATAGATTTGATTTTTTTAACATTTCATTAACACAATGTGGTAGAAGAAAGTTTCAAATTACTTTTGGAACCTATTTATTTTAACGAATGCACTCTTTTTAAGGAATCCGGAATTTATTTTTAATTTATCTTATTTAAGGCTAAAGAATATTTTTAATACTTTTTTTAATAATTTTTGAATAAAATTTACTCTGATGTAATTTTTTTTCTTTGTCAATCAATTTTCTGCCAATAAAATTAGGTAAACAGTAAATAAAACAATAAGAAATATGAACAAAATTTTAACAGGGGCTTTTCTTCAAAATCGGAATTTGATTTTTCTGTCAATACTAACGTGTGACTGAAAGAAAAATTTCCTAAATTTCTACTCTTTGTAAGTCTGTGAAATCACATAAGACGGCTTGAAACTATTTTCAATCAATTTTAACCGTAAATGAAATGCCTACATACTAGTCTGAGAAGTCGTGCATGCTTTACACAGGTTGATAAATGACTTGAATAAATTACTTTTTAAAAGTTTCATAATGATTATATAATTTTTTTTCAGATGTTTGCCCTAGCATTTATTGCCTGCTTTGCTCTGGCCAGTGCCATGCACGGTCATGAAGTGAGTAACAAATTCTGTAATAATTCTCTTTATAATAACAGTTTCACGAATTTCTTTGGCAATCCGAATGAAAAATAATAATATTGCTAAGTCAAATCTCGAATTAATTTTAACGTTCTGAAAGTGTAATTAATAAAAAGGATTCAAACAATAGTAGTTGAAAATCTAGTCAATTTTAATAAATATACACACTCACACACATACATAAGGCATCTAGAATATTGATTTCTCCGACTACTTTAAAGGCTGATACATAAACCTAAATTGGTTTAGAGCCGTGAAAAAGTAGTAAGAAATAGAACAAGACACTAAAATCCTAAATTCTAAACAATGGAAAGGAAATTCTGCCCTCCGAGGAAGGAAAAAAAAATCGTTTTATAATTTTTCGATAGCGTTAAGTATATATTACTCTGCAAATTTCAATTTAATTCATTGTTATTTGAAAGCTACGAGAAAGATTATATTGTTAAAAGTACACACATAGCTGGAAATGAGATACTTGATATTGTGATTTAAATAATTAATAACTTACTAACTTTAGAATATTTCAGACAAATAATTCAATTAAAAATATACCATTCATTTTCATAACTAGAACACTTTTGCTAATAATAATTATATTGTTTTCCGAAGCATACATATGTGTCTAATAACTGATTTCATATACTTTACCCGTAATGGAAAAAAAGGTTTTACCAATTCCTTGAATACTAGGGTATCGACGACCTGGTGGTAAGGTTTCGGCTTGTGAGCTGAGAGGGTTGGGTTCGAGACTCAATTCCACTGAAGAAGTGTCGGGTAAGGAGGAGGGTCTGTTGCACTTTAAATCTAACTGGGCCAAAACAAATTACTGCTGGTGTGGAGAGGAGCTGCTACCGCAGGTGCTATCCACGTCATCTGATGCGTCTCAAAATTACGTAGTAGCCAAAATAGCCTTAGTGTTGCTTTACAACAGTAATATAACTAAGCTGAGATAAACCTTTAGTACTATGTACAATGCTAATAAATAAATGAATTGTTTGTAATATGTAATTGTTTTAAATTTTTTGAATATTAATCATTTTAAAGATTAGAATTGGCAAAATCCTTTGAGGAAGTAAAAAAGAACACATGACTACATTACGTAATTTAATTTTTTCAATATATAATACGTCATGGTGCATAATAAATGGTTATTATGGTCATTTTATGCCTTTGTTTGAAGATTTCATAAATTTTATTCATTATTTTCAGATTCATCACCCCCAACCTTACAAATTCGGTTATGCCATTAAGGACCATCATGGAGAACAACACAGAGAAGAATCTGGAAACGGTGCTGGAGCAGTTGTTGGAAACTATGGATTTACTGATGACAGAGGAATTGCCCGTCAAGTCAACTACGTTGCTGACCATGCCGGTTTCCGAGCTCAAGTAAAGACCAACGAACCTGGAACCGCCAATCAAAACCCAGCTGCAGTTCAAATGATCTCCAATGACCCTTATGCCCGTGGTGCAGCCGAGCCTTTTCTTTCTCAGCCAACTGGTGTAGCTGTGGCCCCAGCTGTCTATGGATTGAATGCTGGATATGAAGGTCTTGGATATGGTGGTTATGGACTTGGATACAATGGTCTCGGATATGGAGGTTATGGACTCGGATACAATGGTTATGGAGGTGCCTTGGGGTACAGTGGTCTTTTGGGAGGTTACGGAGGTGTAGTCAACTATGGAGCACCTTTGGTTGGGGGAGCTATCAGAGGTTATGACAGCCGATTCGTCAGATTGAGCCTATAAATATATCTTGCCATTGTCTGGTTCCGCACAACTGAAAATCTAAAACTTTATTCTTAAGTACAGCTCTAAAATTTACATTTTTATTTTTGTATTCAGACTGCTACCTTTTGTTTGTTTCTGTTCAAATGATATTCTGACATTCTGCATCCTACATTCTGATCTTAATGTATGCATCTGATTTTCTTTTATTTAATTTTCATTTTCAATCTTTTAACATTTCTATTAACTTTTGATATTCAAAAGTTTTCAGAAATGTAATAATCCATCTTTCGTAATTTGAAATCTCAGCCAATTCTCTCGTCTGCTTTTACTTGTACTATCTACTTTTCCCCCTTTCGCAGCTAAACAGTCTTTGGAATTATTTTGATATAATGCTGTAAATACTTTTTCTCTTGTACCTTCTAATTCTATCCCGATGATTACAGCTTTAGCATTTCTACCTTGCTTTATTCATAATTCGAACTAAATAAGTTTGGAATACTTTTTCTCTCGCACGGTAATTTTATTCTGATGACCACAGCTTTTGCTTTTATCACTCACTTTATTCCTAATTTGTGCCCCTTCTTTTGTATTAGTTTTGGGTAATCGCATGAATACCAATTAAAAATTTTTTATGTTTTATTTTCTAAATGCACTTATTCTATTTCCATATTTAATGTTTGCAGAAATTAAATTTCTTTCATCAATTTTATTTAATAAAACTGATGTCATTTTCTAGAATATATCATCTCTCTATGCCAGTTGCCAACTTTTATGTATCTGCTTGTAAACTATTGATATTTATATCATACAGAAAAACTGAATAAATTGTTTGCTATAAATGTTTCCATTTTATGAATCAACATGTTTCCGTCTGCGGTTTTTCCAAACATTTGATGAATTAAGCAGAAGAATATGATATGTAAAGAAATAAACTGCCAAAAAAATCTTGTAAGACCAAATATATAGTAATCTTTATTATTAGGTTTGCTTTTTCTGATAAAAGATTTATGGAGTTAGTTCAGCTTTCTTAAACAAATCAAAAATTGACATATAAAAATATCATTTTTATGCAAATTATAATGGCATTAAAAAACGTTTAAACTTGCTTTATTCCGTAAAATTAATTTATTTATCAGTTTGAATCAATTTTCCTTTATAAAGGATATTTTTATTAAATACGACAGAAATTATCATTATTTCTTTAAATAAATTTTCTAAAACTTTTATAATTCCATGTTTTTAAATCATTCACACTCATAATTTTCTTTCTAAAGACAAGGATATCAGAAATTTGAAATTTATTATTGAATTAAAAAAAAAAAAAACTCAACTGATATTTTTTCATCATTTTATGATGAGAAATGTTTTTAAAAATTATTATTGATTTCTAAAGTAGTCAGAAAAAAAATAAAAAATTCAGATTAGACTATAACACATCAATGATAAAATCTTTTCCACTATTTCTTACTCAATTAAAAATTTATATTGTAAAATTTAAAACGAAATGGGGGGGGGGGGGGAAATTCAATTCAAAATCTTTATTATGATGACATCCAAGCACTCTTTATACAAAAATATTTATAAATTTAATCAAACATATTATTCTGATAAATGATGTAATACAAAATAATAATAATAAATAATATGATACAAAAAAAATTTTACTTTAATTCTTTTTTTCAATCGTGTAAATTTCTCCATTTTTTTTTAATCGTCCGAACTCATATTAGCAATTTTTCAAACGACTGAACGAAATCGCAAAATCATTTCAATTGCAAGTGTAATTTTTGTACACATCAATTACAGTTAAAAAACTTTCAGTTAAGATGGTTTTTTTTCTATGAAAACGGCATCTTAACAAAAGGAAAACGAGCCATAAGAATTAGAAACTGAAATAGAAAGCAGAGCTAAAGCTAAACTAAGTCGAAACCCAACAAAACTCAATGAAGTGCTGTTAGCTTTTAAAGAATATTATTTATATCTAGAAAAAGCAAGCATTTTTCTGTTGTATACTTCTGCTTTGATTAGACTAAAATTACAGTATCTTTCTTTTAATTTTAATTTTGTTTTATGATAAAATCCAACTTTTATTCGTGAAAAAACTTTACCTACTTTTAAATTGAAAAATAATTTAATATGATTATTGGATATTAAGTCAATCCCATAAATTAATATGATTATTGGATATTAAGTCAATCCCATAAATTAACTCTTATATCATACTAGCCACCTTCAGTGACCAGCTGGTTCATCAATCTGAATGCTCGTTAAATTTTAATAATTAAATATTTTATGCAACTCTTATTTTAACAGCTTCTTCATCAAAGTATTTTTAAACTAATTTTGATAGTCATAATTCAATCAAAATATTATAAAGAACTTTATCAATACCGTAATGTAGATCTCACAAATTTTATGTTAACTCTTGTAGAATTTATGTTTTAAATTAAAGGGGAAATGATTAAACTGCAATTATTATAATAATATTTTTACTGAAACAAAGCATTCTTTTTATATTATGATTACTGAAAACAGAGTCAATGAGCATTTAAACCTTATGGGTTCTAAAGAACATTTCTTAATTTATGCAATATCCCAAGAATTTTTCAACAAAATTTTCTCAGATTCATCATGATCAAGTCGATTAATTAACAATGTTTAATTTTAAATGCATCGAGTACAAAGAAAAAAAAAAGAATCAATTAAAATAATTGGTCTAAAACAGGTTTAAAAAACTACTTAAAAGAACAACGTACTTAAAACTATAAGAATAAACAAAACATGCATAACATAAATGCAATTTAATTGCAAAAGCGCACAACTAACTTAAAAATAATTTAAATCAAGTTCGTTGAAAAAAACACAATTAATGAACACTGGTGTGAATTTTCTACGACAGTTGGAGTAATACTATGCTGATTAGAATTTTTTTATTTCCTTTATTCAGTATATTTCAATTCAGAAGTACTTCAGAATGAATCTGAAAAATCGATTAATTTACTAAGTTTAATTTAAATGCATCGAACATTACTAAAATAATCTCTTGAAATAGTCGGCATAAAACATGTTAAGCATATCCTTGACAGTGGCAGGGGGGGACTGAAGCCTTACTCATTTGGTGGCGGGGTAATGAAAAGATTCTTTTGGTGGGAAAGTTAATTTTTATTTAATAATTAAATGTATAGTTAAAAATTCGAAAAGGGAACCCCTTATGCACATTCCCGATCTCTGAGGTATACATGTGCCAAATCTGATAGCTATAGGTCGAATGGCTAGACCTGAAGGGCGCCAACACGTACAAACACACTTTGAGCTTTATTATAAGCATAAATAATATTCAACACTAATATATAGCAGCAGTGTAAGTGATAAAATAAAGTAAAAGAAGTTTCAATTGTTCTTGATATAAGTGACTTCTTTATCAGATATACTGATACAGGGTTCATCAAACCTCAATATTCCCTAAATAGAATGCAATAACATGCAAAATGTTGATATTTTTCTTTAAAATTGGAGCACTTTAAAAGTGTTTTATATGAGAGGTACTAAAAGTGGGAATTTT